>CM065732.1:25982392-26012392 GCA_033310375.1 Conus canariensis
TGTTTTGGCACTTTGAACATGCCTGAGGTTCAAAAGTGTGGTTGGCACTTTGAACATGTCTGAGGTTCAAAAATGTGTTTGGCACTTTGAACATGTCTGAGGTTCAAAAATGTGTTTGGCACTTTGAACATGTCTGAGGTTAAAAAAATTAATGTGTTTTGGCACTTTGAACATGTCTGAGGTTCAAAAATGTGTTTGGCACTTTGAACATGTCTGAGGTTCAAAAATGTGTTTTGGCACTTTGAACATGTCTGAGGTTCAAAAATGTGTTTGGCACTTTGAACAATTTGGTAGTTGCATGAATATTAATGTGAATATAAAAAATATAAACAATAATTAATATGAACATTAAGAAAAAAATTTTTTAGTCTAACAGTGAAGTCACTTCAAATGAAAAGTATGAGAAGGCAGTATACCACACAAATTTTGTTTATAAAAGATTTTTTCAAAGGAGATTTTTTTTTCTTTTACACAGGATTCTAATTCAACTCATACTGATGAATGTAGAGGTACTGCAGTGTAACAAGAATGGTTCCTTAGGAGTCACACCCAGAGATGTGACTTACAGAAAGACAGAGGCAAAGCCAAGGTTCAAAGTGAATTACCCTTTTCACTCAAGGCCATATAGGAATACTTGAGTGTTGTTAAACCAGCTCTTTCACACTAGTGATTTCGCACTGCATTCAAAACCTGCTTCCTGAAGTTTCAAAACCGGCTAACTGAAGTTATAACCATTTTGTTCACACTGCATCATGTGTGACTGATAAGAAGTGACAGAATATTAACCTGGCTGTGAATGATTTAGTGGTGCAGGTGCATCATTTTATTTTTAAGGATTTTGACATGGCTGCAGGCAATAAGTCAACCCAAAGTTGCAGATTTGAAGTGATTGGGGGGAGTTTGACTCTTCTTTGGGGATGAGTGGGAGTGGGGGTGGGGGTAGGGGAATATCACGTTTTGTATAACACTCTAGAAAGACAGCTTGTCTGTTTAGAAAACTTTCACTTGAAACAGATTTTAGTTGATAAGGGACATTATCCTCAAGTCGAACTCACAAAAAAAAAAGAAAATAGAATACGTCAGACAAAAATCTTACCTGATCGACTGAGAGGATATTGGAGCCAGTGTCATGGAAGCCCATCATCTTGGTGTTGGCATGGGCCATGGACATGGCCATGGAGTGCTCCATCGACAGCTTGGAGGCGATGCGGGGCATGTCCGGATGAGCGTTCAGAGCCCCGCTGGTGATGAGCCCTTCATGGTGGTTCAGAAGTTTCTGCAGCTTCTTCCGCGAAAAGCCGCGGATTCTGAACGCCACCTGCATCCACATGGAAACAGATTTGACCGCAATGTCAAACTCCTGAAGAAGCATTTTCAAAAAATGGAAACAGAAAAAGAAAGCAAAAGAGGAGATTTCATGGTTGAAAAGCTGCCTAAACGTATCTTAGACAGATGAAGATGTCAAATACCAGCCGCCATGGCGATGTGGTTAGTGTTGTGGATCCCTGGCTGGGAAGTCATTGGTTCGATTCCCATCAGAGCCATGTGTGATTTTTCTGCCCTGACCGGCTCCTACCCAGGGTTGAGTTTGCTACGGGCTCAGCTGGATACTCACTAAATGGATGCACCTCTGAGAGTGTTGCTCAAATTTCCTGACCAACACTGCTGGTGCTGGTGTTCTCGAGCCTGGCTGATGCCGGGATATATAATGGAACACGTTTGTCCGCAGAGGAATTCTTAGTTGAAGACAAGGGCAATAACCCCTGACCGCCTATCGGTCGCAGGAGGGGAAGGGATGGAACGGTCGCAGTTTGTTTAAACAGCGCACTTCTGCCGACAGCTGCCAGTTTCCTCGCGCTTACCTGCCACAAGCTTTCCTCCCTACGCGTAATGTGATACTAGCTGTCTGGCTGATAGTGTGTTGAAAACAGGATGTTGTGTTTCTTCATTAATACTTTGTGCCAGAATGCAACGAACTGTGGCAGATTGATGTCACTGTATTGTGGGGTCTCTGACTGACAGAACGATACCAAACATGAATGCGTCTTCTTTCATACGCATTGCTGACAAGCACCACAAAGATTTGTCAACGAAAAACAATTGAAACAGACTAACGAACACACACAAAGTGAAATGAAATTTCAACTCAGTGGAGAGCATGCGTTCCTGAAGCTATCACGCTCAACCTGGTGCATATTGGACATGCATATCTTTCCTTTACAACTGACAGAAAATTATTCACGGGACTCCTACCTGACAGCAGGTACTGGGCCTGAATAAACGGTGTCGGCTCTGGTCAGCTTCACTGGGAACACGGCGGCGGTTTCCCTACCACGGCCTAGGCATGTTTTGCTTGTTTATCTGTGTGCTCTACGTGCTTGTGAAGTGTGCCGAAACTGATTCTATCACAGCCACACCATGCTTTTAGTAAAGCAAGATTTTAGCATGCCACACATGCAGATGTCAGTTATAAACAATGAAATGCTTCCTACCTGACCTTGTTCTTTCGCCTGTTCGAATCATTTGAAACTGATGTCACATATACACACACACCAATGCAAAATGTTGCTGCATTTTCATCTTCATGGTGAGCCTACTCACGACTGGAGAAGAGAGAGAGAGAGAGAGAGAGAGAGAGAGAGAGAGAGAGAGAGAGAGCGTGCACACACACACACATATACTGACAGAAACCCACACACCAACAACAGCGGTATATAAACAGATGGATAACACACACACACACACACACACACACACACACACACACACACACACACACATTGAAATTTATTTCCACCCCACACCTACTTTAACTGGAATGACACACCGACACACAGACACCCGCGAGTGTGCACACATGTGTGCAAGCACATCCACAAATATGACAACTAAAACAGCATCTCTCTCTCTCCTCTCTCTGTTTATCTCAATTGTAACTGGCTTAATCAATTAATTGGTCTTAATTGAGAAGGGTAAAAGATTTAACCGGGAATGCTTGTCACCTGTTAGCATTCGGGATTTTATTGGATCTGATATTTTCCAATTGAGAAAAGTATGCCTGGTTTTTCGGGAAGACATAGGCCATGTGTTTTTTCCATTATCACCTGCAGTTTTGATTCCTGTGTGCAAGCACAGATCAGACTGATCTAAACGTTCTTGAGCGGATCTTTTGACAGGTCGGCTCTTCTTTGTTTTCTGACGACCAAGAAGGCCGGCTGATTGAAAGAATCGACACGATGTACACTGACTCAAAGAAAGATCTGGATCGAAAGTTGTCCAGATTTCTGACATTCTCTCTACGTCACGAGCAGCATTTTCTTTTGTAGTGTATCATTGAGAATGTGCTGACATGTGTCTCGTTTTTTTCAGTTTATGGTAGCATTTTATGCAGATACACTTGAACTGTTTGCCTTCTTCACCACCAGAAATATCTAGACTGAAATACTGCAACAAATCATTGGAGAAGTTGACACAAAGTCTAGTGTTTAATCCTTTATGTTGTACCTTTCTGAGCACACGATTGCCGCACACACAGCACAACAAATCTACACGTCTTTTGTGTTCACTGAAGTTGTGTTCAAATGCCTCCGCCATTGTTGGTGCTACAAACACGCAGGCGTACACACGTACAAAAGATCGGAATGAAGTAGGCCTACACGTAAACAACAAGACTAGCCAATGCAGGGTCAGTCACACACACGCGCGTGCGCGCATACACCACACACACACACACACACACACAAACACACGCACACAGAGCAAGAGAGAGAGAGAGAGAGAGAGAGAGAGAGAGAGAGAGAGAGGAAGGAAAGTAATCGCCTGGTGGAATGTCTCGTCTCACACACATACACGGCTTGCTGATATACGTATACACGTGCCGGATCCTGGCCAACTTATGAAAACGAACAACTTCTCAATGAAAAAGAACAACTCAAGAACGCGGGATGAACCGAAGTTATATCAAACGGCACAAAAAAGAATCACAACATACAAAATCACACACACAGTTAATTATATCCAGTTATGGAGTGTGGAAGAATAATAATCCGTAAAGCACAACAAGAACAGCACAGCATGAGAACATGCGCGCAGTACTCCCTTGAGCAGAGCTCTACTACACGCAAGCTGTCAGCACTCAGCAGTGAGTCACGCCGCCTCCGTTTATCACCTACAGGGCAAGAAGGAACTAGGCTTAGCTAAAGGAGGGAACTAAAGAGCACGATTTTCATCTCGGCCGGACAGCCGTGGGAAGTAAGCATAGAATACAGCCCTGTCATGCATACAGCCCTGTCATGCAGTCTCACACCAGAATGGAAATCCGTAGCATCATCATCACCCTCATTCCTATCAATCAGCGTTTTAAGAAAAAAGGTCTCAAATTCTGTGGCCCTTCATGCCCTGCTCTCATAGTGACCCGTTTCGACGTCTTCTCCACATCTGTGGCCTTGGTATGATTCTGTCGGGGTCACCAGTACAGGCAAGTTCATGGGGGCTGTTGTTGGACAGATGTGGTTGCCCCCTCTGCAGGGACAGCTCACCATGCTGGCTATGCAATTACTGTCGTCAGTAGGTGGCTTAATAGGTGGTGTCCTGCATATGCTGGTTCAGAACAGGCACCACTGAACACCACTGAAGTGACTCAGCAGCAGCGCAGTGTCCCCTCCAGTGGGTTGCCTCTTGACGACTTGACATTGACTGCTCCCTATGGATTGACTGCTCCCTGTAGACTGCTGGTGCCAGGGCTGCGGCGGGCAGGACCAGGCTGTGGTAGTGGATGTAGGATCAGAATGAGCGGCAAGGGCGCAATGCCACTGAGGTGGCACTGAAGATGGAACAGCAAAAAAAAAAAAAAAAAAAACAGAAAAAAAGATGTCAACAAATTAATTACAGTCAGCATGATTACATCTACAATATACCTTTGTAAGTTGACAGCTAAAATTTGTAAATTCCATACAAAAAGCCGAATCCATGACTCATATAAACAAAAATTTAAGGTCTCTGATCCACCGCAAATTACTTTCATTTTATATCATTTTTCTGAGACTCAAACTCAAAGAAATTGTTATATCTGTTCAATATTACTGAAATCAGCTCCAGACATCACAAACTGGTGCAGTGAACACTGTCATGGACTGACATCTACGAGACTACAAATTCAGTCGCACTGTAATCAGATGCAATTCTGGCACTGAGTGGTGTATCCCTGTATGTTTTTTTTGTCCATCACAGCAAGACCACTTGTTCACACAGCCTTTGTCAATATCTTTCATTTGTGCAGAGTCTTGGCAATGCACAATGTCACAACAGGACATTATTTTGCTTTCGACCAGGCAGACAAACATGGTGTCTGCTTGTTCTTGCAATGATGTTTACACAAGATTTAGTGACATGAGCTTTGGCTTTGTCTGCTAACACAACAAAGGTGCACCCAGTGCTGAGCAGATTCTGATGTCCCCCCCCCCCCCCCCCCCCCCCCCCCCCCCCCCCCCCCCCCCCGAAACATTCTTTCCTTTCATGGATTCTCATTTTCACATTTTGCTGAAATCTGTAAATTTGCAGACAAGTCAAAGCCTTCATTATAATCATTATCCCTTGACACCAGATCATAGGAGAATCATGCCGGATGATTGGAAACTTCTCAGCTCTGCGACCTTTCACTTTCACAACAGCCCACACAACCATAGACTACAGTCATTGTGTGAAAAACAACATTTCAATGGAAGAAAAAATAATGCAAACAAATGCGATGCTGATAAATAAGACTGCAGAACAGACATCTATTAGCCATTCCTATGATTAAATTCTCACTGTATAGTCGCAAGATTACAGGATGAAAACCAGCAGATATTAATAAATCATAAATTGTGACCAATAAAAAAAATTGCTAAGAATTTCTAGAACACAGACAGGCAGGCTGAAGAATAATGGATGATGGTAAAGAAAGAATACAACAACAACAAAGGCAGAGTCAAATATAATTAAGGAAAGAAGAAATTACTAGCTCACAATATTTTCTGTTTCAGAAGGCAGATACACAACCCAAACAGACAGGAGCCCCTAAACAATATTCGACATATGCCCAAAAGTGTATGGATGCACAGGTCTGCTACCACATTCCCTCACTTCTGCCAGTGATACTTCACATGAACCCCCCTCACCTTCAGCAGCTTAGCAGGTGGTACGGGCAGATTCTGGCAGAACTGACTGATGCTACGGGTCACATTTGCCGGGGCGGTGGCTGCCTGCCGCTGTCCCTGGGCGGCCGTGTGCTTGGTGTAAAGGATGAGAATGGCCAGGACCACGCGGTACAGCACCTTGATGCCTTCCAGAAGGAAACTGTCTGTCATCGCCACCTGCACAGGTGTGCCCCTTTCAAGATACATTTTGTGTGTGTGTGTGTGTGTGTGTGTGTGTGTGTGTTGTGTGTGTGTGTGTATGTGTGTGTTTGTGTGTGTGACGTACATATGTCGGTGTGCGTGTGTGTGCGTCCATGTGTGTGTGTGTGTGTGTGTGTGTGTGTGTGTATGACACTCTTTTTCTTTTGTACCTGTTTTTCAAGAACGTTTTTTTCTTTTCTTTTCAGTCATTTATGTTTACATTTCAAGACCAAACTTCCTTTTACACGTAAGAATAATGAACTCTGTTTCCATGAATTTGAAAGAAAAGTTACTATGCTGCTGAATGAAAGGAACCAATAAATTACAAGACAAACACGACACATTTTGGCCTCCTTGGTCTTCTTCAGGCAAGGCAATTAACATTCAAGACAATGAAAACAAAGAACAATCAATCACTTATCTCCACAAACTGGGTGCAAAACATGAAGCAGGAAGAATCATAAATTGTATACACTGAATCATTTACTTACAAATGCATTTACACACATGTGCAGACCCATTCTCTACTACATACACACAACGATGCATTTGTCTGTTATCTCTCTCTTCCTCCGCTTTTCCCTTCCTTTGGTTTTCTGATTCACTCGTGCCACTGACTAACATACAAGGAACAAAACAATGGAACACACAGTAAAGGGGAGACATAGGTGCAGACTGTGACGAACAATACTTTTTTTTCTTAATTTGAGGGGAGAAAAATAAATTGTTCATCGCAGTCTGCACCTATGTCATCACCCCTTCACTGTTATGACTCTTCTATCAGATCAATCCAGTTAGATGGAGCATGACCATCTGCCACTGCTGAAATAGATATTCATTGTTTAGACCGATCCAAGCTGAAAACTCTTCCATGTTTATCCTTTTCAAGATACAAGATCACACGGGTGACTTTACTGCCACTGCTAAAAAAAATTCTGATCTGCTGACAGCACTTTTCATCGATCAAAATATCCTTAGTATGATTTTTTTTTTCTGTTTTAAGTTATTACTTCTAGATAAAAGGATATTCCAGGAAGTTTTAATTCTGAATGCCCCTCTGACAGCTGAATTTGCAAAACAGTCTAACTCGGTTGAATCCAAGTTTAGGAGGGGGTGTATATGTGTGTGGAAAGGACAGCAATACAGAGAAGGGTGGCTCGCTTCGTACTGAACCGCTACCACTACACCTCAAGTGTGAATAACATGCTTTCTCGACTGGGATGGCCCTCCCTTCAGCGATGCCGGCAGATACCATGTCTGACAATGCTGTACAAGATTCGCAATAACACGGTCGCAGTCAGCCACAACAAACTTCATCCAGCTCCAGTCCGCCAAAGAAGAGGACATGACCAACAGTACTCTGCCATCCAGTGCCGCACACAGTACCGGCAGAACTCATTCTTCGCCAGAACAATCAGAGACTGGAATGAGTTGCCAGCAGAGACTGTGGCCGCCCCCACTCTTGACACCTTCCAGTCAAGAGTGCAACTGCTGCTCTGATTCTTTTTTTTTTTTTTTTCCTTCTTCGCCAGGCGAGCCCCAACCTGAAAAGTGTCAGAAAATCAAATTGTTGATTGTGGACACTCAAAGGAAGAAGAAGACAGAAAGCAGCTTTCCATATAGCCAGAGCAGGTGACACAGTGGATCTTCCCTTGAGCAACTTTGACAATGTCATGGAAAAACAGAGAGGTGCTTTAACACAGAGAACAAATGCATGCAAATAAGCTGGTATGCATGCATGCGCGCGCGCACGCACATGCACACACACACACACACACATATTTCCACACGCACTTACTCACTCACACAGTAAAGCATGAAAAGGAAGGGAATCAACTCCATTTCACATAAATTTCATAGAAATAACTCTTTGAATCCATGCTGGAAACCAGTAAGATTTTCAATTGCCACAGCAACATTATTATTTCTTTTCTTTTCTTCTTTTTTTTTCCTTTTTCTTCTGAGGGAACATCATCTGATTTAAAACATTTTATAAACCCAAGTGGATTTTTAAAATGTTTTAAAATCCGTTAGACAGTGTACCTAACTTTCTTCAAATCTTTAGTTTAATGACTGTATGGACCATGGCATAAGTACCAATCAGGTATACAACAGACTGAACAATACAAACTAAAATATGGAAGCTGTATGAAAATAGACCGTGACAATGAGAGTACCCAGACACTGAAAGATGGATGCTCAAGAGAGTGAGTGATACTGAGATAAAATGAGACAATGGAGTGGGAGGGGGGAGGGATGGGTATAGAAGAAGGATGAATGAGACAGAAAAGATACGATCATGAAACTATATTACTTCAGAAAATTTACTTGGAGTCATAGTACATCTCTTTTTCTGTTCTGGTAACAAATATTTTCTTATTGAAAATAAGTATATCCGCAGAGATCATATCCCAAATCCATGTAAGCCTCTAGTAGTGTGTATATATGTTATAGTGTGTATTCATTGTTATATATGTGTAAACATGTGGCGCACGTTTGTGTTTCTTGGAAAATGTGTTTAGTGGAAAATGTGTACATAGTACAAATTTTGAAAGCATGTTTGGGATATGCATGTATAAACCTACCTACTGCTTGACATTATATAATTGTGATGAAGAAATTAAAATAAAAAAAAAGAAAGAAAGAGGGCTGCTCTAGAACTGAAAGCATATGAAGCGAAAGTGGAAAGCTCGAAAACAAACAAACAAAAAACGAAAAGAAAAAAAATAGACAAAACCAGATGAAAAAGAGCTCAAGAACCAAAATAGGAAAGCTTTTAGAGCAAACTTTAGAGCAAACTGAAGAGTGCACTAGAACTAAAACAAAGAAACTCTACACTCAAGACTGAAGAGTGCACAAGAACTGAAACTCAGAAAAGTTTAGAAACAGATCAAAGAGTGCACAAGAACTGAAACAGTGAAAGTCTAAAAACAGACAGAAGAGTTTACAGACATCCAAACAAATGAGATATAAAAGGCACATCTACTGCAACAGTAAAAAGAGCACAAGAACTGAAACTGGGAAGATCTTGAAACAGACTGAAGAGTTTACAGACACCCAAGAAAATGAGATATTAAAGGCACATGAACTGCAACAGTGCAGGTCAGCCTGAACTGGGTTATGACACACACAAGCACAGAAGAAAGCAGTTTCAAGTGGTTTGAGGACTGCACAAAAACTGGGTGAACTAGGTCAGTTTAAAAATGTGACAGAGTGCATTATCAAGCAAAATATAACTGAAACTATAATGTACAATATTGGTTTAGGGACTGTACAAGATCAACTTTTTTCTTTGCTCAAACTAAACCCCAGCCAACTACAAAGGCTCAAAGGTGTCATGACAAGTCCTGCCATAAAAAGAGATGGCTAAAAAACAAAAAATATGGACACATCTGTTAGTCAAAAAAGACAACACTGTGCCAAATTAATGTTCTTTCGTTCCGTTTTTTTTTTTTTTTCAGATCGAGTTTAGTGGTGTTTTCATATGCAAAAAATCAGACGTTGTTAATATAACTTTTAAAAAATCAATCAGAAACAGGTAAGCAGTTAACACAGGAAGTTGGACAATTAGTGCCTACTTCAATGTGTACAATTTCACTCTCTAGTCACTATAATATGACAGACAGTACAGCTAGCAAGTTACAAGGTGTGTAAAGACGAAAGAGGACAAAAGACCTTCCAGACCAGACAAAGGTGAATGAGCCACAAAGAAAGACAAAGTATGAAACAGTACAGAACGATAAAAATGCTGTGAATGAGAGAGATGGAAAAGGGTCACTTTGTGCTGTCTAGGACAGTGTTTTTTTAGAACCTGGGAAAGTTGAACTGATATAGAGAGAGTCTCTGGCACAATGTCACAGAAGTGAAGAGCACAAGAGCCTAAAATAATGCACAACAACTGCAGTCCATGACAAAGTGTACCTTCATAGGTCCCCACTCACCACATAACTGAACGGTAGGTCAGAATAGATCCAGCCCATCCAGTTGTCAAAAACGGCGTCCACATTGCTGCAGCTCCGAACGAGTGACACGTAAGCAGATTTCTGTAAAAGATGAGAAATAAATAGTCACCCTGGCTACATTCCAGCCTCCCCCTCCCCCCCCCCCAGCCCCCTTTTCCTCCCTACCCATCTGCCAGAATTTTCTTCATTATTCAGCTTCTTTCTTTTCTCTCCTTCCCCCATTCTCTCCCCCTTTTGCACACACATACAAACATAAGCACTGACATCTAAAGAATCTAGCCTAAAGGAAAGGGGACACGGATTTAAAAAAAAAAAAAAAAAAAATTGAGCGAGACAAGAACTCGGACATGTACACCTGAAATTTATTGTTGGAAATGCCTCGCTTCTGACTAAGGGCAGATAACTTTTTTAGGAAAATATATATGGTGCCTACTCAACTTTGGAAATTTCTTAAGTTCTTCGCTCTAAACATTTTCAAAACTGGAAAGTTTCCTGTCTGAAAGCTGAAGACGGTTTGCATTAGAGGACATGATTGCAGCACTGTTAGCATAACTATTTGAGTATGACTGTGTAATAACTGACACACTCACTGACCAAAATCGGGAGTTTCTTCTTTTTTTCTTTTTCTTTCTTATGTGCGCTCCCTGTCTGGCTAAATATATTTACCGTTTCAAACTTTATGCATGCACACAACACTCATGCACCAGTCCGCCGCTCTGTTTGACCAAATATTTGCGGGTCACAAATACTAAGAATTGGCCCTTTTCACTCTTCTGATTCATGACCATGTTTGATTCCTTTCCCTTATTCCATATTGCAACCCATAGCAATGTCAGCAGGAAAGGACATGAATTTGAGTTTGACATGTTATGTATACTTAGCCAAACGGGGAGGTGGATAGCAAAAATACAAAAAAATTAAATTGGAAAAAAAAAACCAACTTCCCTGTTAAGGCGTCATTTACCAAACCATGTCATACTTTAAGCAGGATTCAAAATATGAAGAGGAAGGCACTGCCCTTGAGAACTGCAGGGGGCTGCAAATCTCAAAAACAAATCAAGCAAAAAAAGAAAGCCAGAAACTGGCTTTCAATGTTCATATGCACTTCACAGCATTTCTATTTCACCAATAACGAAAAGTAGGTCAATTTTTTACACAATGGTATATGACGCACACAAAAACCTTTATGTTCATGTTTAAGAGCACAGGTATACCTCATTTTTTTTTTTTTTTTTTTTTGGGGGGGGGGGGGGGGGGGGGTCTCAAGCTAGTCAAAAACGCTGCAATCAGCACACATAAAAGGAACTCACCGCATACTTCTTGGCCAGGTCCTTCACCACTCGCTTCGAGGCCTCAAAGGCCACCCTGCTCTGCATGAGGTAGACAGGGCCTTTGCTCTGCAGCAGCGTCAGCACGCAGCTGAAGCAGTCCGCTGCCTCCATGTAGTGCAAGAACAGGTCCACCAGAGGCATGAGCCCGGGACAGTAGCTGATGTCCGGGGACAGCTGACCGATGATGGCCACGATCTTGTGGGCAGTGTTCTTGCCCTTCGGGGTGAGGTAGTATTCAGTTAGCAGGTGCTCCTCTTGGGCCGGCTGTTGGGGCCAGGTTGGCACTGGCACATCCTCATCCTCCACATCTGAAAATAGCATTCTTGGATACCCTGGAGCCCCTCAATAATAGCATACACTGATATGAAGGCTCCCTCCATTTGAAGACTTCTTTGTATTGGGGCATTTTTCTTTTTGTTTCTGAGGCTTCACATACAAGACTCTCTCCTTTTAAAGTCAATAAGCCACCTTCCCCCCTCCCTCTGTTTGCAAATGTTTTTGTTTGCCTATCAAACTGCATTTTTCTTCAGAATTTTGCCAGGGAAAACTGGACAGATTACATTAATTCTCTGTGTGACCCTGTCGACAGTACTGTAATGTTTTCATTTTACTTTGCTGCCAGTACCCCCTAGCTTCTTCTTAACATGACATTAACACTGAACCTGGTCACCTTGAGACCGGTTCATTTGTACACTTCTCTACTCTATAAAAACACTTGACACTGTAATATGATGATGATTCCCTCGTTACCCCCCCCCCCCCCCCCCTCCACCCTCCCCCCCATCCACCCTCCCCCCCCCTCCCCCCCACTTAACAGCTTTGTGGTTATCTTTCAGTCTACAGACGAACAGACACAGCAGAATTTTATTTACTTTCAGTTTAAGCATTTTGGTACTTATGCGCTGATCTCTGAATTTACATTTATCACTTGCACAACTGACCCTTCAACTGTATGGACCTGAATAAGGATCTGCATTCTGAATGTTTCCATGTACGAACACATACACACACACACACACACACACATACACATGCATGCGGGCACGTGTGACACACACACACACACACACACAACACACACACACACACATGTGCACACACAAGTATTGACCCATCAACTAACTGGTATACAATCCCTTTGGATTTGAAGGAACATCTGCCCAAATGATTTTGAGTCATACATGCACATGCACACATACACATATACAAACACACACAAACAGAGAGAGAGAGACAACATACACACACACATACACAAACACAAAGAGAGAGAGAGAGACAACACACACACACACACACACACACACCCACACCCACACCCACACACACGCCACACCCCACCTACACACACAAACCACCACACACAAACACACACACACACACACACACACACACACAGATACAGAGACAGAGAGACACAGAGACAGAGGAATGAAAGTACTGCCTTTCTCCTTGTTGCTAAAAGTACTAGGCTGGAATTATGGTAATAAACGTATACTCCAGTCACCTGCTCCTCACAGTTACGCAGAGAAGTGTGTAACTATACATAGTTAAACATAACATAGATCACAGTACATGTTGACAGTGGCACATAGCTCTCACCTTTCCTTTCCACACGCTGAACAACACAAAATATCATGACAGCACACAACACTTTCGTCTACAACACCTTAAGTGCTGCAAGTGCTATGCAAGAAAGATGGCTATTAAACTGTACTGTGAACATTTATCACAGTACATGCATGACAGTTAAGTCCACCCTACCAAAATAACACAAACGCAACATGCATGTCCACTCACCCCCAAACATCTCCTTCTCCATCTGAATGTAGACATAGGCCTTCTCCAGCTTATGCAGGTGGCTGCACACCTCCAGCCAGGCCACTTTGCGCACTGTAGACTGCACTGCCCATGACCCTGACCTCAGCAGCTTCTTCAGTTGCTTCCAGGAGTGGGGATCCCCTGCACTGTTGACTAGAGTCTGCAGCTGCTGTTCCTGCACATTGCCCGACGCTCTGGAGCCTGTGCCCAAGTCTGTGCAAAGCCGGGACACATCAACAAAGCAGGAGAACGGCTCCAACATGGGAACGTGGTTTGCACTGTCACCATTTTCATGGAGGTGGGCGTCGTTTGAGTTAGGGTGGTTATGGTCACTGGTTTCGCCCACGTCGGAACTCTCTCCATGCTGTGGTGGAGAGAGATGACTATCAGTCTGTGGTGAAGTGGAATCACCAGCAGTAATGGTGTCTTTATCTCTTGCCCCAACATTCCGGCCCTTTTCTTTTCGAACCCTGTCTTGCGCCTTGACATTGTCACTATCCTCCATTTCAGAACTGTGAACAGAAGGTGAGAGCACAGTCCTATCACTAGTACCTGCAGAAGGTACAGCAAGGCCCCTGGCTATCATCCTTGATGGGCTCAGTGAAGAGTCCACAGGATCAATGCTCCTAAGGGAGTCACCATCCACAGAACATGATGACAGAGTGGAAGAGGTAATGGTCTTGTCCGTGCTGATGGAAGGACTCATGGAAGACAAGTCTGCAACATTGTGAAACTTGTTGACCACTTCACCAGCACTCAAATCCTTGGCAGCTACAATGTCCACATCTGTTTCGCCTTGCAGGCTGCCCCGTCCTTCAACAGTAAGGATTCACCATCACATTCAATGGAATAGTCTTCAGATTTGTGACCTCTATCACCAAAGTGTGTCCTTGACTTCTCTGCCATTGTGACAGGCTCTGTTTCTTCAGAGTATAATGCTCCAACAGGCCGCTTACCCTCAAACTCAGCTACAGGCCCTTCCAGAGGTTCTTTTGATGAACTTAGAGTGTCAGACACATCTCTATCATCCTGTGGAGTCCCGTGGGACTCTGTTTTGGCCCCATCCCCCTCAGCGGAGGCAGGCTGGAGGACCAAATCCACCATGGTTTGTTCCTGGTGGTCTTGTGTGGAGTCCCTGACTGGTGCTGCTTCCATTGAGTTTTTTGCATCAACCTCTTCTAGGTAACCATTTGTGAACAGTAGCTGGTGTGCGCCTGAGCGCGCAGCTCTGCACGTGCTGGTGAATTGTTTGCAAATGAACTGAAAGGTCAGCTGGTAAATGTCTGCATGTAGGCATGCTTCCGATGAAGGCTAGGCGACACTGGCAGGCATCATTTTAAATGTGGGAAATGCAAGACTGGAGAAGACTACCGCTTTACATTGCTGATCTGTCCACAGTGTCCAAAAGCTGTGCACCAAGCTGTTGCACTCACATGGAGGAGGTGATGGGGTAAACCTCAACGGCTGTCACTGAAACACGTGAGAAAAAGACATGTTTCTGGTTTGCAATTCCAACACTGGGGCTGCTATGGAAAAACCCTCTGTTGGGATGAGAAACATGATTCTGACAATTCATGGTGCGAACCTCCAAAGTTTTGTACTAAATATTATCATCATAAATCTTACAAATATATTAGTACATGTAAAGACAGTAATGGTGGCCTGGTTGCCCATTGCCGGTGATCACTTGTGCCAGGCAGGTGGTGAATGCTATATCCTGCCTGCCAGGCAAAAGCAATATTTTTCAATCATCTGTCTTGAAGAAATAAAAGTCTAGAGCCATTTTGCCAACACTGGAAAATCACTGTGACAGCCGGTGATTTTGCTTTGTGAAACTATAGTTTTAAGTTACTGTTTATGACACTGACCACAACATGTCTAATGCCAAATATCAGAAGTTATAACATGATATTGCTGATAGACAAACAAACAAAAGAAATGGGAGAAAACATAACACCCTTAGCCGATGCTAGAAATGTGTATGTCACAGGAATAAATTTTGTCATGCTTTGTTTTGTTTCATTTTAGCTAGATATGGTGTATAATTACCAAATGTTGGTTTTGTTCATCAAAGCGCTACATCAAATCTGAACAAGATATGAAGCTGGCAGGTAATACAAAACAAAGAATAATGAGCTTCCATGAGTCTAGGAAATAATTGTAATTGAGCATACTTTTCACCTCAGACATCAAGGGTGGCTGCAAAAATGTGGACTCCTGTCACAAATGATGATAGCTGAATCAATATTCAGTACTGAAAGAGAAGAAAACCAATTAATGAAAGAAGTTCAATAAACAATTGAACTTCAATGAATAATTCAGAAGGCATCTTTCCATCAAAACATTAACTTCTCCTATGAAGCTTAATATTAATATTGCCCATATATCACACATTTACATTCATATTCTGATGATTAAACTTACAGATTTTTTCTCCCCAAATATGTTTGGTGTGGCTGATTATATGTCTACTATTATTGATCATGTGTACAGATGACAATATCCTGCCTTTGTGAAAACAACAGATATTTCTTATCTCATGAAAATTAGCTCTGCAAGGTTTTATTATTGTTGAGTTTTGTTGTTGTTGTAGTTGTTGTTGTTTTTTAAATCGCACGCAACTGACACAGAAATTGAGTCTGTTTCAGAATTCATACATTATAATAGTATTTCTAAAGCATTCTGATTTTATCTTGCCTTAATAGATATGTTCTGGGTCCAGTCAAATGTAATGTAATACATACTTCTTTTTATTTTCTTGCTTGCACAAAAAGTATACCATTGTTATTCATATATGAAATATTTGCACACATGCATGCACGCTCACACAGATACACACACACACACACACAAACACACACACACACACACAACACACACACACACACACAACTGTTATCTCTATGATCAACTTTTATGCAGAAAAGATCATGTCATCCTGATCTTTTAAAACATTTGTTTTTCATATTCATGCTTGACCATGACCTGACAGTCTCCTCCAAACTGTTTTTTGTCAATGCATATGATGTTGGCATAGCACCATGCTGAATTTTTCATCAACCACTGGAATAACTTTTCAAGCACTCTTTTTTTTGTTTGTTTTGTATTTTAATCTTGCTTTTGATGATCTGGCTTTACTTTTCTATCTTAAAATGGGACCAATTTACTCCTGCTGTCCACAATATTGTGTTGCAATCAACATACTGAAATAACATGTTGCTAATATGAGATCAGTTATGGTTGTAAAATTGCAGCTGTCTGTAGTTCTTGAATAGAATTTGCTGATGTCCGGAAACCAGTGTTCCTTTTTCGTCCTCAAGTTTCAATCAAAGACATGGAATGTGCCAGATGTACCAGTGGACGACGATCCAACTCCATTCAAAATTGAAATTCGAGAGTCCAAATCATATCAAACTACACTTTCCATGATGGTTTCAATCACTAAATCTTCCTTCAATTAGTTCAAAGTGTTTTTGCTTCATTCTCTTAAGTTAATTAGGTCAGTGATTGATCTCCCTTCCTTTATCTCAGGTCACCCTGGACAAAAGATGAACTAGAGTAATTGTGTGTGGGAGAGAGCACGAAAGAAGCATAATCAATTTGCTCCTTGTCTTAAGTCGTTTACATATACTTACATCTATGCGATCACAGTTTTGTGTTAATAGAAAAATGCCAACCTTGGTTCATTATTGGTTTTGGTGTCCTATGGGACACTGAATGACATGCAAATGAATGCCCACCTACGACAAAAAATGAAAAATTGCCCTCTCCCCTCCTCCAAGCCCCCTAAAAATGGACTATGTTTGTGCATGAATAACAACTGACACATACTAAAGAAACTTCAAACTATTGTCTTCACATCTCCGATATGGCATAAAATGCACTGACAGTGATGTTGCATGCAATCAGCATCCAACATTACTAGATCTATGCAAACTTAAGTCAAGTTACAAAGATGAACTAATGAAACTTGCATACTTCCTCTGAACGTGCTTAAAGCATCACACACAGCCAATGAAAATACTGAAGTGGGAACTATGGTTACAGCATGTCCCAATGGAAAACACACAATACTAGGGCACACCACTATTTCAAAACATTGCAAAGACAACTTGAGGTATGCCTCTTTTCTATACAGAATTTAACAGTACCTCCAAGAAGCTACAAAACTATATCATCTTGGAAAGCTTCATGAGACTTTTGATGTTCAGCTACACCCCACCCACCCCCCTTCCACCCCTTCCCCATTTGGGACTCAGAACTGGACTGCAACTCATTTCAATATGACAACATATCATACTGAACTTGAATTTGAATCATGCACCCTGGTGTGCCATTACTGCTGTCACCTTTGGAGACAGATTTGAATGATAAAACACACCAATGATGCTGGCAAGAAGTCATGGGGAGTGACTGAGCTGCCATGAACAGACCGTGCTCATTGAAATTCAAAACCGAAGGTTCCCCTCCAACTAAACCAACAAATTACCTTCTTCCCCTGCCAGGCCTTCACAGCTAACCATCAATGAGCCACAGCAGTAAATACATGCCGAATCCACACACAACACTGCAGCATAAACATGTCAGACAAGCAGAGTTGTTTTTTTTTTTGCATTATGATGTTTTGTCTGTAAATACTCCACTGAAAACTCCCACCACTTGGACAGACACAGCTACATACTGTGACACAAACACAAACAGAATGTCACAATAGCTACATTATACAAGAAAACTGGATCATGGATAGCATTATGTAAGTGCACACATATGATAATGTGAACGTTCACAAGAGAAGAAAAAGCCACTCTGATTATGCCACAAGGTAAACTGCAGCTTTTTCAACATATCACTTTCAAACACACATACACACACACTACACACAACACACACACACACACACACACACACACACACACAACACACAATGCGCGCGCATACAGTGCACACACACACACACACGCATACACACACTCAAAACATATTCACACTAAAAGCAGATTGATACAGCTGATAGTTATGAAAATTATGGTTACACACAGTATCACATGCAAACCAAAGGCTCTGCACCTCTATCACAAGGAAGTTTACAAAATTGGACAAATCACAACATATAAATTCATAAACAAAAGAGAAAGAAATCAAGAACTAACTTTAAACAACACTTTCAAAGTCCGCTTAATTTTCTATACAAACAAGTTAAATGCTGTGTTAAGGGGGGGGGGGGGGGGGGGGGGGGGGGAAGTTCAAGAGAGAAATCTTTTTCAAATTATTTTCAGCCATTAGTTTCATCATCAAGCATGACGAGCAGTAAGGTCTTCTGCATGGCCAGCTGAATCTGTCGGCATTCTGCCAGAGACCTGTGGGCCTAACTTTGCTGCATTTTCACGAAAACAAATGCACTTTGGAAACCTTTTTGTTCTCAGCACAACACTTTCTTTTCTGGAAGCTCCAGCCTAAGCCCCACACATCTACAGAATTTTATTTAACGGTCAGTGCACTCATAATTTCAAAACTTTCAGTGGTAAATCATGTTCTTATGAATGCTGAGAAAAGGCCAGTCTCTCATACACATAAACTGGGGGGAGGGGGGGGGGGGAGGATGAGGAAAGGGGAATGGGGGGAGGGACAGGGGAAAACTGTCTTTGGTGCTGACTGCCAACACAATGCACAACACTTTTATCAGCATATTTCGGGGATTTCATGTCAAATGGAATGCATACAACCAATATGATATGAAACACATCTCTGGATGCTTGTTTGCCTGTTTTCAGTGCAGTAAATGCCTGTTAAATAAACTACAAACAGTCAAGATATTATGATGTCTGGGATGAGCTTACCTAACTAAGGCATGCAAGTCATAAGTTCATGTCGTTATGATTTTATTCCAGTCATGCGTGAAGGATTTGTGACCAAAACAAATACTATGCTAAGAGGACGGTAAAATATCAGTGAACAGTTATCTAACAGATATAATAGCAGAAAAGAATGCAATATAAAAATGCAATATCATAAGTTAAGTTTAAAACACAGAAGTGCAACACCAAGCTCCACACCTAAATTCATTGACATACACACACACACACACACACACACACACACACACACACACCACACACACACTCACACACTTGCCCTAAAACCTGTATATATTACAATTTTCAAATTGTTAAGATCTTTTAAAAAAATCATGTATACACACCTACATACATATATATGCAAATGAATGCACATAAACAGCAAGATATTAAAACAAATAATGTATAACCACACAAGTAAATAATTATGCAAATGAATGCAGTCACACACATACACACACACACAACCTCATAGACATATGCACGCACGTTCTCACACAAAACAAACACACACACACACACACACACACACACACACACACACACACACACCTCACAGACATATGCATGCACGTTCACACACACCCACACCACACACACACACACACATACACACACACACACCACACACACAGAGTTAAAAACTGTGATTCATCCAAACCTGTCAAAATTGATAAATGTCTGCCCTGTTCAACCACGTCTGTCAATCCTTTCATTAACACACATAAGTTCCTTCCCCCCTTCCTCCCACCCACCCCCATCCTCTGTACTCAGCACACACACACAACACACACACACACACACACATACTAACACACACACACACACACACAATATGTATGTATGCACATGCACTCACACAGACACAGACACACACTACTCACACACAATAATTATGTATGTATGCACATGCCTTCAAACACACACACACACATACATACACACACACACACACAATGCACACACACACACACACACACACACACACGCGCGCGCGCGCGCGTGCGCACACACACACACCACACACACACACACACACACTACTCACACACAATATGTATGTATGCACATGCATTCACACAGACACAGACACACACACACACACACATACTACTCACACACAATAATTATGTATGTATGCACATGCACTCACAACACACACACACACACACAACACACACACCACACACTGATGAATTTGATATCCACAGAGAAAGCATCATCCTTCACTATTTTTCCACTGCTCTCCTCGCCTTGGCCCCATGTGTGCAGAAAAACACTGTCACCCTTACAGTTATACACAGCTTTTGAGCTGTGGCTCCCCCACTCCCCTTACCATTCACTCCCCTCCTCCACCCCCTCCCCTCCCTTTCCTCCAACCCATCCCCCCCTCTCTTTTTCTCTCTCTCTCTCTTTCTCTCATGTTTTGTACCTGGCTGACATTCGTAGGCAAACATAGGTCATGCATAACTTACCAAGAGCAATACTTTGAACATTTCAACTGTAATGTATAATTTATCATTTTCAGTTAGCCCTGTGCTCCGCATTCTGCTTCAAAAGAATATATCTGTGTACGAGGGGTACCACACACACACACACACACACACACACACACACACACACACACATAATATATATATATATATATATATATATATACATGCACACAAAAACAACTGCTTAAGCATAATTCTCATACGGGGGCTCAATGTAAGTTTGCCTATCAATGGGGATTTAAAAATAAAAATCACATTATTCTTCCATCTATCTCCCTCTTCCCTTACTATCTACTCCTCCCTACCACATCCCCATACACCCCCTCACCCCTTACTGCCCCACCCCCTCCCCACACCCTCCACCTTCCCTTCCTCTCCCCCCCTTCTCTCCCCTCACCTTTCTCTCACCTGATCACCCCCCCCCCCCCCCCATTTTCTCACTCTGTCTTTCTTTCTTCCTCCTGCCCCCCCCCCCCACCCCCCCCTGTGTCCTCGTTTTCTCTCTCCCCCCCCTCCTGTCATCTCTTCTCTCTCCTCTCTTATCTTTCCTGTTAAGTGAAACTTGTCTCTGCCCTCTTTTTGTCAAAACCACTGCGACAACAATCCACCAGTTTTTATTTGACTAATCGTCGATCATTGAGGACAACATAAAATCTCTCAAGGTTTCCTTGCAAACATAGCAAGCAGAAATATTTTCTGCTCAGCTCAGGGTGAAATGAGGTGGATAGTGAACAGTATAAACTTTTACAGATGTACAACACCGATAGTTCTGCCAGAATTATTATTAGCTCAAGAACAGCTTTACGTTCCCACAATGGTTATTCATCACAATGTATTCAACAAAGAGGGGTCTAACATCTGCATGAAATCATTGAGCGTATTCATGTACACAGTCAATACACATTTCATGTACATAAGCATCTTGTTAACCCATAGACAGACAGAGAGAACATGGAGGTCACTGTTAACCTTGCAATGGCCTGTTTATAGCAAAATCAGAGCTCAAATTATGCATGCACACAATTTTAACTTACCACAGAATTTTACCAAATATCTATGTCTAATAATCATTATACAGACATGTTCAGGATTTTTCTGAATGAACAAAAACCTACATGTGTGCATCCTCTCCCTTATGCTTCCTCACAAACAAAATGCAGACAAAGATCTATGAGTTTCTTTAGACTCCTTCAAATTTCCAGACAACCTGCCAGGGACTTTTGAAACACCTGATGTCTGTTCTGATCTTGTTTTCTTTCATAAAGACTAACCAGTTCCAAATGATATAATTTCTTATATGCAGAACTCTGTCTAAAATTTCCATCTTCCAAAAACACCCCCCCCCAAAAAAAAAAAAAAAAAAATTCACACAGACAACAGACTGATGAAGGCATGGCGATTTCTACCTTCTGTTTGCTATTCATGATCAACCGTTTACAAAACACATTCCTTCTGTAAGTTCCGTCTAAACGAGCCAACTGACTGTTCTACTCCAATAACAAATGCACAAAGACATCTATACTCACACACAGAGGCACATTGCACGCACAGACACACATCACATACACACACACACACACACACACACACACATGCAAGTAACCCCCACCCTCCCCCTGCACACACACACACACACACACACACACACACACACACACACACACACACACACGTTATAACTCCCTGACTCGATTTATTGAATTTCCAAATTCATTGTATGAATTTTTTGGAAAGAACACAAAGTTTATGCCATTTTGACAAGACTTTCTTTTTCATTTTAGCGAAACTAGAATGTTCTAATTTGTCTGGACTTCTTTTTCTTAATACCCCGTTTTAAAATTTCATTTTTCAGAAATCTGCAAGTGAAACATTGATTCTTAATCTATGAATGAACCATGCATAAGGACGAGATTATTTTAAAGATATTTCTAATGAAAACTATATGTTGGGTCTACGCAAAAACAAAAGGGGTATGAGAGAAGAAAGAAAACAGCTTTAAGGGCTTTTGACCTATTGGTAAGGTCACTTCATTTAAAAATTAAATGAAATTAGACAGTTCTACGACAATTTTTATGGACTACTTCCAATTAATTTTGTTAATTCTTTTTTTTTTTTCCTCCAGATATCCACAAGCGAAATGTTAATTTCTATTTCAAAAATCAATTATTCAGCTCTAGATTATTTCAAAAATATTTCTGATAATAAGTATGTACCAATATCTATGCAAATATAAAGTGGCTTTAAGAAAAAAAAAAAAAAGAACCAACTTACAGGGCTTTTGCAGAGTTGGTAAATCCAATATGTTGGCTGGAAAACTACACACACACACACACACACACACACACACCACACACACACACACACACACACACACACTGAGTGAAAACAATTCATTGTGAGATAAATCTTAACTCTGCAATGTCAAGAAACACACGAACATGCACACTCTGGCATATATGCACTTTTAATGCCCGTACACAACACACACACACACACACACACACACATATACATACACACACATACATGCATGCACACACACACACACACACACACACACACACACACACACACACACACACACATCCATATCAACACACACACACACACACATACACACACACATACACACAAACACACACACACATAAACACACACACACACACACACACATACACGCGCGTGCGCGCGCGCGCACACACCAAAACCACACACGCTATGCATGCACGCAACACACACACACACACACACACACACACACACACATACATACATGTGCTATTTCAAATTCAAATCGTAACCCCAAGGAACAATCCAACAAACCAAGGGATAAAAGAAATAGGTCACCTGGTCAATCCACTGTTTGTTCACACAATCATGTTTAAGCTCTGAATTTTTTTTTTTTTTTTCAGAACAGAGAACAACACAGAGAACATACAACTGAGAAGGAGTAATTTCAAGGAAAAAGCTACATTTCACACCTGACTGTCTACACTATTCACACAATACATAAGATAACAGCTAAATTATGAATGTTCTTAAAGCAGAAAAATAAAAATGTGGTGTCAAATATTCTCCCAACCCATCCCCCACAAGTTTACAAAAACGAGTGAAAAATTACTTGAAACCCCCCATAATGGTGTTTCAGCAAGATATATTGAAAGGTTATATATAGCAAACAGATCTTGCACAATGGACACCTAGCAAAGTGTGTAACGTCATTGCCTTGTAGCTAGATTACAACAAAAACAGTTGGGTGCGCATAAACTGTAATGTAATGCATCAACTGCTAGTGTAAAGACAGGTGTTTAGACCATATCAATGTGAAAAAATAGAAGGCAGCAGTGAAGTAAGTTTGCATTTATGTACGTCTGTCAACATATATAGTGTGTGTTTATACATGTCTCTCTCTCTCTCTCTCTCTTATATATATATACATATGTGTGTCTCTCTATCTCTCTCTCTATACATATTACATATATATATATATATATATATTATATTTATATGTGTGGTGTGTGTCTCTCTCTCTCTATCTCTCTCTCTCTCTCTATATATATATATATATATATATGTACACCTAAATACACACCTTCAATAGAATCATGAAAGGGTTAGAGGAAATGATTACAAGAACGTATAGAAGATGGGATACAGTTCATTCTGCAAGAATCTCTACTATCCCACAGGGGTCTGCAGGCATGGCAAAGACCAACTAACATAACAATCAAATTGCAAACTGTTCAGCGTCAGACTAGACTTGAAGTGGTTGAAACAAGACACCATGGCAACAAGCCAGGAATGGATCTGTGTGGCCAGTCAACCAAGTCACCACCACAATTGCTGTAAATTTTCAGAGTGTCTTGCATAAAATAATAATAATGAATATTTCTATAGCGCAAATCCTAGATTAGCTCTAAGCGCTTTACAATACAAGGACTAACGAAAACATGCATGCACGCACGCACACACACACACGAGCGCGCACGCACGCACACACACGCACACACGCACGCGCACACACACACACACACACGCACACAAACCGCATACTCAGGCACGGGGAAGCAGATACGCACAGCACACACGGGAAAGCAGACACGCACAACCACTCACGCGCACCTTCACACACACGCACTCACACAAACTGACATCTGTGTACGACCGGGACTTTCGAATTATCAGCCGAAATAGACGGTAAAAAGATGAGTTTTTAGTTTCGTTTTAAAAACTGGAAAAGAGTCACAGTGCCTTATGTCGTGTGGAAGAGAATTCCAAGTTTTAGGAACCAGGAAGGAGAAGGAACAATCCCCCCTTCTTTTGCATTTGAATCTGGGAGGAACCAGGAGCAATGAGTCGGAAGACGAGCAAAGGGTTCTACCTGGGCAGTATGAGTTTAGAAGGTCAGACAGATAGGCTGGAGTTCCAGATTTAACAGCACTGAAACCAGGCAAAGAACACTGATCAGAGCTGGTCTGGCACCAAGACAGTACCATTGTACCAATTTGGGCAGCACTATGATAAATGAATCTCTAGGAAAAATAAGAAAGAGTATAAAGCAGATTCAATGGAGTAAAGAAACAGATGTTTGTTTACAGCATCAATTGTGTAAACCACAACATTCTCTTGTTGCATTTATACGCTGACTGGTGCTGTCACCTGCTGCCTTCAAAGCAAAGCAAAGCTCATTCAATACACAATGCAAATCAAGTGCATTTTCGTCAAACGTATGCCTGTAGACATCAAAAACAACATGCACATACAAAATGAACAAAAACAAACGACAAAACCCTGTGTAGCCATTAGGATTAAGGTAATGCAGCAACAGTTTAGAAACAAAGAGTAAGGTAGCAACACTTAAAAAAAAACAAAGAGCAGGAGCAGGGAGATGGAGGAAAAAGAAGGGAAAAAAACAAAAACAAGCTGGATCTCTTCAACCACTTGCTGTTGTGGAAAGATCAGCATTTCTGGACTGTCTTCACTTCTCTTTTTCACATCGAGAGTCTCCTTCTGACAGCCATCTTGGGTGATTGCTATGAAATGCCTTTGCTTTGTATATGTGATTTGCGATGTCTGAAGAACACATATTAGTTGGAAGTCCACTTTAAGGCTTTGTAAGTAACAAGTGTCACTTTGCACTCTTTTTTTGTTTTCTAAGTTGAACTTGTGTGGAGTCAGTAATAAAAAAAAAAAAAACTGCGATGAAACCTGCATGGCCCTGATTTAAACCTTACCTCAGCTGATGCTGTGTTAAAACCGTTGAGCAGGTTACATCATGGGTACTGGGTTTGACACTGATGATGCCAAATGGATACATTCAGTTGTAATGTTAAACAGCAGTCCATGCACCCTGAAACATAAGAATTTCAAATGTCATGGGCAAAAAATGTCTCCATACAGCACACACACACACACAAAAGAGACAAAATGTGTGTGTGTGTGTGTGTGTGTGTGTGTGTGTGTGTGTGTGTGTGTATGTGTGTGTGTGTGTGTGTGTGTGTGTGTGGTGTGTGTGTGTGTGTGCGCGCGCGCGCATATGCTTACATGTGAGCATGAGCTTAAGTGTATGTGTGTGTGTGTGTGTGTGTGTGTGTGTGTGTGTGTGTGTGTGTGTGTGTGTGTGTGTGTGCACGCTTGTGTGCCTGTATTATCCAGTGTATAACTGACAAATTATTTGGAAAAAACAATCAATCAAAACCCCATAAATGGATCTTTTTTCCCCATATACCTCCATCTTTTCATTGCTTCATCTTTTCTTTCTCCTCATACATCCCGGTTTCTTGTTATTGTACGCTTAAAATTCTTACAATCTAAACATTCTAGTTTATTTTAAAGAAAAGAGGAATGTTCTACAAGTGCATTCCTGAAAAACAATCAGAAAAACTGGAGGAATTAAATTTGAAAAATTATTGATAAAGCTCCATCAAAAAATGTTGACAAACGAATCATAAGTCAAAACAAAAAAATTGTTTTGTCTTGTGATTTGTTTGTCATTGATGTTTTCGGCGGAGCTTTATCAACAATTTTTCAAATTTATTCACATGTCCGCCTGCAGTCGCCTCACTTTGCAACTGGAGTAATTAAATTTCACTTATATGAAGGGAGGGTTTCGGTCTTAAAGCTGTGTACAAATTTGATTTTTTAAATGTATGCATTTCAAAATCTTATCAACATTATTTGGTGTGTGTGTGTGTGTGTGTGTGTGTGTGTGTGTGTGTGTGTGTGTGTGTGTGTGTGTGTGCGTGCGTGCATGTGTGTGTGTGTGTCACTGTGTGTGTACGTATGAACTTACATTTGTCTGCACATACATACAAGTGTGTGGTGTGTGTGTGTGTGTGTGTGTGTGTGTGTGTGTGGTGTGTGTGTGTGTGTGTGTATGCATGCGCACTTGCATGTGCATGCTACGTGTAAATTAGGTTAAGAACTGAACACAATCAGTAGGTTTTTGTAACTTTTGCCTTTCAAAAATAAATGCACACAGTATTTCTCATGTACAATACTTCCATGACGTCAAAATCAAATCAAATACAATCCGCACACTCAGGACAAGGATCTCTCTTTTTATGCTATTTTTACAAAAAACAAACAACAGACACATGCATGTGTACAAATACACACACACACACACACACACACACACACACACACACACACACACATGTGCAAAATTACACACAGAGAACAGCCGAACTTGACAAGTGATCTAGATTAATTCAAAATTTTCATTTGCCCGATTGCCGGTAACCGGGTACATACAGTGTACGTGACACCTGACAGAAAAGAACACTTCACTCCTAATTTCCTGCTGGGCTATTAAGTTCTGCTGTCACAGTCCTTACAGGCGTAACACCCCATGAAACACGTGCTTCAATTATCATAAACGATGTTGTCAAGGACGGACTGCAAAGACCCCTTGGCTGAAAGAAGTGGAAGGGGTGATGGGTTGACCTAATTGACAAAAGGGAGAGAGTGGAGTGGGGGTTGGACAGGGAGGGAGACAGGTGAGGAGGAGGAGGGAGGACAGAGAGGTGGGGACAGAGAACAGAGGAGTGGGGTGGGGGGGGGGGGGGGAGCTTAATTTCCAGATAAGACATGATGTGGCATATTGATCAGATCTCATAGAAAATAAAGCATCTGAACTAAAATTGGAGGAAAGTTTTTCTGGAAAAAAAAAAAAAACTAAAAAAAAAAAAAAAAAAAAAAAAAAAAAAAAGAAGAAAAAACCCCCCAAAACCTTAAAAATGATGTTTGCGAAATAGATGCATTTTACTTTTGATGACCAGAATTAAGTATTTAACAACATAAAGGTAATTTAACATTGGTCTCTTTGTATCACTGCAGTGACTCTCAGTCTCTTCTCTCTGTCTGTCTGTCTGTCTCTCTCTCATTTAATTCTTCATTTTCTCTCCTTCATCCCCACCATTTCCACACCTTTCTTCTCTGGTACTGAGTAATTTAATTCATACAAAAGAGAAATGTACAGAAAGACACTGTTAAAGGCAGGGAAAGACGATGCACAGACAGTTTGAAGCAGAGCATGAGAGGAAAGTTTGAAGGAGTGGGTAAGACTAAGAGGTTCAACTTAAAGAGAGCACTTGTCAAGTATGCTAGATTTGCAATGCTGGCTTGAACATATTGACAACAAACATGCATGGCATGTATATTCACAAGCACACACAAGCAGTGAAGCACACGTGTGTGTGTTGAGTCGTGTGTGTTGTGTGTGTGTGTGTTGTTGTGTACACACACACACACAATCCACACAACCTACACACACACACACACACACACACCACACACACACGCACACACACACACTGACTGACTGAAACCAATTTATTGTCAGATTAACCCATGGTTGTACTGAAGTTTAAGAAAACATGAGCAGAATGTCAACATTTTTCATTTAAAGAAAAGGAACATAATTCACACACACACACACACACACACACACACACACACACACACACACACCATATATAAGCTTGCACATCAATCCTTGTGTGAGTGTGGTGTGTGTGTGTGTGTGTGTGTGTGTGTGTGTGTGTGTGTGTGGTGTGCTGCGTGTGTGTGTGTATGGTACGTGTGTGTGTGCATGCACATGTGAATGTGTGTGAAAGAGTATGTGTGTGTGTGTGTGTGACTCTGTGTTCATATAGTTTACATGAATCCTTACCTTTTTTTTAAATTGTTATTATACATGGCATGCTGACCAGTGTACAAATCATACACACAGGCACAGATTGACAGAATAATTATGACATTGCATACGATCAAATGAAAATCTTGCTACACACACACACACACACACACACACACACACACACACACACATGCTACAGAGTCCCTCACAAACAAACTTAAGTAAGCATTGTGTGATCAGTCACAAACAAAATCAACACTTTTATCATTTTATGAAACTTCATAAACAAAAAGGAATTTCAATGATCTCACCTCATGAAAACAAATTAGTTCAACCTTGAAAGTTGCATGCATAAAGCAAGGAAAGTTATTGTTAGCCCATAAAATGTGTAATCTTGGTGTCAGTTTTGGGTTCAATTAAAACACACACACACATTCCTGTATACAGTTACACACAACACACACACATGCACGCGCACGCGCGCACACAGACACACACACACATGCTCACACACGCATACGCTTGCACATCAATCCTTGTGTGTGAGTGTGTGTGTGTGTGTGTGTGTGTGTGTGTGTGTGTGTGTGTGTGTGTGTGTGAGTGTGTGTGTGTGCGCACGCGTATGTGTGTGTGTGCGCATGTATGTGTGTATGTGCGTGCACCCAAACATGCATGAGTGTGTGTGTGTGTGCATGAGGATAAGGAGATGGCAGAGGAAGTGGAGGGTCAAGGAAAGCTTAACTCAAACTGTGTAGCAGTTTTATTACTTTATCTAGTAGTAATCACTTTTATTTTTGAGTTACTCTTAGTCTTCATTTTACTCTCTCAAAATTTTTAACTATTTTGTTTTGAAGTCTTGTTCTTCAATTCAAATACTGAAAGTCTTCTGGTACTACCCTGTTCTGTGGATTCTGCGCTTTGCAGCATATTCATACCAGACGGCTGTGTTTGCTACTTCTGTTTGATTCTCTCAAACTCTGTATTCCAGGATTGGAACTATAATAAAGTTATGTCT
>CM065732.1:26019892-26022392 GCA_033310375.1 Conus canariensis
GGAGCATCGTATTTTGGAGGCTGCTTCGTTTGCGAAGAGAACCAAGATCAATACGCGTTTGAAAGCAAGTCGTGAAAGCATCCACACGAAAGAAAAGACGGATTGAAAGCTGGGAAAATGTCAGTTGAGTTGGAGCATGCTGTAAGGGGCGGTGGTATAAAACATTGCGTCTGCACATTCTGAGTATGATGTATGACCGGAGGGGAAGCGGAGGTTATATGAGGGGTAAGGAGAGTGGATGTGCGAGAGGGGGCGGTGTGAAGAGCTTGTTCAAGGCGCCGGGGGGGAGGGGGGTGGGGGGTGGTGGTGGTGGTGGGGGGGGGGGTGAAATAAGTGTATGTGTAAATGGTTGGTGGTTGTTGGAGGAGGGGCATGTGTGTGTGAGTGAGTGTGCATGAGTGCGTACGTGCGTGCGTGCGTGCGCGCGCGTGCGCGCGTGTGTGTGGTATAACTGTAGAATCACCTCACTCCCTGGCGCTGCTCTCCCCTCCCCACCATCTTTGTTCAACTCTGCTAGTCAAATAATGAGTTGGTTACTGAAATCAGTATGCACTTTGTATGAATTGTACTCATACCATGTTCCCCGAACATATATTTTTTGCTATTTGATTATTATCATTATTAGCATTATTATTATTGTTATTACTATCATTATTATTATTGTTATCATTGTTATCATTATTATTATTATTATCATTATCATTGTTATTGCTCTTCTTCTTCTTCTTCTTCTCGTTATTTTTCTTACCTTTGACATTATCGTTATTGACGCAACAAGTTGTATCATTAACATTAATTTTTAGGATAATGAAGGCAATGTTGTTGTTGGCATCCGTCTGTCTCGAGAGACAATGGTGCTGCGCCATGGATCAGTCAATTGTAGCGTTGCAGCGCCTGCTGTGGCGGAAGAGCCCGATCCTCGAGCGGCAGACTCTTTGCAGTTACCGCAGATGAAGTCTCGGTCATGAGTGTCTGTAGGTGCCGACGCAATTCTTTGCCGTTTGTGACGCCTTCGTTCTTCCCACTGGGCCTCTCTCTTCTGCTCTGCTTGTTTGGTATCGGCCTTGGTGGTGGACCGCCAGCTGACCCGGTCTGAAGCCGCGGTCTCCAGGTTTGCTGGGTCGAAGCTGTCTGCTCTCAGGTCGCGCTTGCATACATCCTAGTAGTGTAGGGCTGGCCGTCCTGTGGATCTGGAGTCTGTAGCCAGCTCGCCGTACAGCATGTCCTTCGGGATGCGACCGTCGTCCACGCGGCTGACGTGGCTAAGCCAGCGCAGACCTTTCTGTGTCAGCATGGCGAACATGCTAGGCATCCCTGCCTGGGTCAGGACGTCCTTGCTAGTGATGCGGTCCTGCCAAGAGATGCCGAGGAGTCTTCTAAGGCAGCACATGTGGAAGGCGTTCCGTCTGCGTTCTTGTCGAAAGTACAGGGTCCATGCTTTGCTTCTGTATAGAAGGATGCTCAGCTCGCAGGCTTTGTACACTTTCATCTTGGTGTTTGATGTTAGCATGGTGTTGTCCTAGACTCTCTTCGCTAGACGGGCCATCGCTGTTGCTGCCTCGCCGATCCGCATGTTCAGCTCGGCGTCCAAAGAGAGGTTGCTGGAGATGGCGGATATACTGGGCATTGCCATTCATGTTGTCATGAAAGGACATGATCAACTTCAGGACCATGTGGAGACATCCAATCTGGTGTAGTGGGGTGAAGAGGCCTGACCTACTGACCAAGTCGAACGCCTTGGTCAGGTCGATGAAGGCGATGAACAAGGGTCGTCTCTGCTAGCGGCGCTTCTCCTGTAGCTGCCTCAAGTCAATCGTCGACCTCGCAGGTCTAAGCCGCACTGTGCCTCTGGGTACACTCGTTCGGGGGGTAGCTGCAGCCTGTTGACGACGCGGGCAAAGGCTTTGCCAACAATGCTGAAGAGGAGGGATATTCCGCGATAGTTATTGCAAACGTTGCGGTACACTTTGTTCTTGTATAGCGTGATGATGTTTGCATCCCGCATGTCCTGGGGTACAGTCCCTTCCTACCAACACCGAAGCAGAAGCTCATGGAGGTGACTGAGGAGAGAACTCTCCTTGCCGGCTTTGATGACTTCTGGCAGAATGCCGTCGCTGCCTGGAGCTTTACGAAAGGCTAGCGTGTTGATGGCCTTGCTGAGTTCCTCAATGGTGGGTGGGGCGTCGAGCTCCTGGCGGGCAGGGGGGGTGGGGGGGGGGGTGTTCACTATGGCTGTGTTGGTGACTGAGTTCTCCCTGGAGTACAGCTCCTAGTAGTGTTCCGTCCATCTCCCCACGTGTTTGCTGCGGTCGGTAATGACCTCCCCTGATGTAGAGTTTAGAGGAGCGATCTTGATGGCGCTAGGGCCGAACGCTTTCTTCAGGCCCTCGTACATGGCGCGGATGTTGCCGCAGTTGGTGGAGATCTGGATGCCCTGGCACAGGTTCAGCCAGTACTCATTGGCGCATTTACGGGCGGTCCGCTGGGTGTTATTGCGAGC
>CM065732.1:26027392-26037392 GCA_033310375.1 Conus canariensis
GCTCACGCTGGATGAAAGCAGGCACTGGCACCACTGAACACTGTCGAAGTGACTCGGCCGGCAACAGCGCGGTGTCTCCTCTGGTTGGCTGCCTGACGAAGTCTTGGAACTGATCGCTTCCTGCGGACGGCTGGTGCCCATACCGCCAAAGGACAAACCTGGGTGAGGTTGTGTCCGAGGAGCCATTATGAGTGGCGTATGAGTGACGTCACCATGGAGAGGTCGGGTGGGTAAGGGTCGGGTTGGGCACAGGATATGAAACTGAAAAATAAATAAATAAATAAATAAATAAACAACGACGATGACGACGACAGTATTAGTAGGTGATGTCCTCCATATGTTGGATCAGAACAGGCACCACTGAACACCATCAAATGACTCGGCAGCAGTGCAGTGTGTCCTCTGCTGGGTTACCTCATGCCGACGTGACATTGACTGCTTTCTGCAGTTTGCCGGTGCCGGGGCTGTAGCGAGACAAGCCAGGCTGTGGTTGCGGACTGGCAGCAGGAAGAAGCTATTTGATTTGGATCCGTACCGAGATTGAAAGCCTTCGTCTTTTGATCACGTTCCATCTTATACCCAAGTTATGTAAAAATCGGCTCAATACTTTTTTTTTGTATGATACTATGTTAACAGATAGACACACCAAGAGACATTAGTGAACATTTTATCTACTTGATAGTGATCACGAAGGGGGTGTGAGTGTGATGGAAAAAAAATCAGCACCATACGGGAAAAATGGGCTGTTCCACCTCAACCTGATTACTGCTTTGGATTCTCCACACTGCAGCGTTATAGGAGAAAAAAAGGATCTTGTGGCTGACCCTAATAAAGTGCAAATGGTGTTTACATTAGGTGTAATTTCGAATAGCATAACAGAAGCATAGATTTTATACTGTGGTTCCCACACATCATTCCTTAAAACAAAGAAAGAAACAAAACAAAACAAAACAACACACACACACATACACACACACACACACACACACACACACACACACACACACACACACACACACACATATACTCTCTTTCTCTCTCTCTCTCTCTCTCTCTCTCTCACACACACACACACACACACACACACACACACACACACACACACACACACACACACACACACCACCTCCCTCCATCTTTTTTTTTTTTCAAATAAGTAAGACTTAAGTGAATACAAAAGTTTTTACATTTTTTTTTCATACATTGTTTTCATTCAGGTTACACCGTACCTCCGGACCCATGTTCACTGTTCACACATGGTTGTAGCTCTCAACGGGGGCCTGTGTTATGGAAACGCGTACGACCGACCCTCATACAGAGGCTCCAATATTGCAACTGGGCTGTCAATCAGACGAGCAGTCAGCACCGTTCCAAATACATATAAATTAATATTTTAGATGCTGATTCACGAGACAAAATTAAAACGCCGTTCTGTTCCACTGTCCTCATCAATTGTACTGAGTTTCGATCGCTTCACTGCTCGTGACAATGTTGCATTTCACAGTGGCGAAAAAGTTGGGCGCGTTCTTGGTACATTGCCAACATAATTACGCTGCTTTGGGGAAGGAATATGATGCTGGGCATTCACCAAAGCATCGACAGATTTTTTGTCTTTGTCTCATCTTCTGTGCTCACCTCAGATGCGTTGCACCCACGCCGCTTGTTCCGGCTCCCCGTCCACAGCCACAGCCTGACTCGTCCTGCCACAAGCCTTGGCCCCGGCAATCCCCGGGGGAGCTGTCAATGTCCAGTCGCGAGGAGGCAACCCATCAGAGGACACACTGCACTGCTGCCAAGTCAGTTCGATGATGTTGTTGGTGCCTGTTCTGATCCAACATATGAGAGAGAGAGAGAGAGAGAGAGAGAGAGAGAGAGAGAGAGAGAGAGAGAGAGAGAGAGAGAGAGAGAGAGAACGAATGAACGAACGAAATTTTATTTTACTAGAAAATGAAATAAGCAAATTAGAAATGCTTTTCTTTCACCCAGCCCCGGGGACAAAAATAGACAACAAACATCCAAATGCACATAGAAAACACGCAAGTCAATATAGCAAAAAAGAAGGAAAGAAAGCGAAAACACTAGTCAGCATGCAAAGCATCAAACGGAACAGATTACTACTACAAACCCAAATTATAGAAATATGCACGCATGTGTGTGTGTGTGTGTGTGTGTGTGTGTGTGTGTGTGTGTGTGTGTGTGTGTGTGTGTGTGTGTGTGCGACCACCGGGATGAGGAAAAGAGGATCCGATTCACAGGGGAAAAAGAAGTTCACTTTCGTTTAAAAATGAAATTAGAGAGAGAGAGAGAGAGAGAAGAGAGAGAGAGAGAGAGAGAGAGAGAGAGAGAGAGAGAGAGAGAGAGAGAGAGAGAGAGAGAGAGAGAACTCAGATGGTTTACTTCATATAAAGGCCATTGCCCCTTATGAACGGGGGTATAGAGAACATAACAACAATATAAGAATTATAAAGAATACTAGAAAAACTGGATGGACTACTCTCTCACGAAGTCATGACTGATCTAAACTGAAATGCCTTGAATAAGTAAACTGAGAAATATCTTACTATGCTTTCATTCTGAGATGCCATTAGCAGGCTTAACCGAAGCTGACAGGGATCCTTGGAAAACTTTGTCGGTATATATTGCGCTCTTAGACTGGATAATTAACAGCAACATGAAACAAAATGAAGTTCGTCCTCTTTTCCATTTTTGCATAATGGACAAGTCAAACCCACCAGTATATTTACTGTAACGATACCGGTGTTCTGCTATGTCTGAAATTCCCAGAGAGAGAGAGAGAGAGAGAGAGAGAGAGAGAGAGAGAGAGAGAGAGAGAGAGAGAGAGAGAGAGAGAGAGAGAGAGAGAGAGAGAGAGAATGGATTCTCCTAGATTGTGTCAAAAATATATCTATCACACCCGTAGGGTTGCGCACTAAAGCAAATTAATTGAGTCAGTGGCACGAAAGGATGGGAGTTTGGGGATTGAGTGGGTTGGGGGGAATGTTCCGGTATGTTTGTTGCAGCAGGAGGATGGGGGCAGAGGGATGGGGGTGGGGTGGGGATGATACGTGGTGAGTGGCTTTACAGAGCTGACGATAACGTATGTGGGGGAGATGGATGGGTTACAACGATAAAGGGAATACGAAGCAATTATAAGTGGAACTGACATATCTCATATCCGGAGCACCGGACGTGGACAACGGAGATTTTCTTTTTAATTAAAAGGTCAGCTACGTACTGGATGCTACGCGTGGTAATATTATGCCCTTGTTCACAATTTTTTCTATTTAAACACCAGCGAAAAGTGGGCCAGATCGTCCCTCGATCATCTAGGAGAAGCGTTAGTTACATCACTGGGAAGCAGAGGACGTTTGCAATGGCGAAGGTCTTCACAAGTCTGTTGACAGTCCTGTCTCTGTGTCTGGTGCTGAGAATCAAGGCTGTGCCTTTAAAGCCAGAAGTAAGTTGCTGGTGTTTTGGTCGACTTATCTTTGTTGATTTTCTTCTTTTCCTTTTGGCTATTTAAGACACGTTTTCTGTGATGATGTAGATGTAGAATGTTGCTCCGGGATGCAATTAGGCATTCTATTCTGTCAATGCTGCGTCTACATTTGTTGCCTCAGTGAAGGTTTTTTTCCCCTTCTCTCTGTTACGAGTTCATTTCTGGGTTGTTGTTTATTTCTTGGTCTACTAGGACAGAGTTTAAAGTGTAGTTTCATTAATGTTCTTACTGGAGCGATTCTCTTACATTGGCCTGGACAGAAAAAAATTAATAGGTGGTATTTGGCCTTTGGTGGCTGAAGCAGGTAGCTGTTTAGTATGTTTGAATCCACATTGTTCATTCATCATGGCCTTTGGTGGCTGAAGCAGGTAGCTGTTTAGTATGTTTGAATCCACATTGTTCATTCATCATGGCCTTTGGTGGCTGAAGCAGGTAGCTGTTTAGTATGTTTGAATCCAAATTGTTCATTCATCATAAAATCATTTCATTCCAGGCAACTCTTGAGGAGATAATTTTCCAATCGAAGGTATGCAACTTTTTTTTTTCTTGATTGGATTCATCCGTCCATATTTCAAACAGCATCTGCGCATCTGAGTTTCATCTATAGTTGAATTATAGTTACGGTAAAAACAAATCCTACTGTCGCATGTGCTCTTCATTCGTCGACTGGCCTGTGCTGCTGCTTTTCCAAGTCAGTTTACAATCAAAGTATTGGAGTGTATGGTGGAGCTGCTGACAGGTTATGATGGCTAATCTTGGAAGATTTCATGAACTGGAAGACTGATCTGGCCGCCATCATCTCCTGGTCTTGTCTCCAGTCTGGTGTGGTACTGCCTGCCTTTCCAAACCATTCCCTGATCAGATTCATCGGGTTCTAAGTCAAGGTATTTTAAGTCGTTCACAGCTGCTTGTTGCAATTACTCATGAGTGGAAGTGCATGGAATCTGTTAAATTTGTCTCACATCAAGATCTTGTGTTAGCAGAGCAGCATGGTAGTGTTCTCCAATTCTTGACACAGGATCGTTTTTATGTGTCCCCAGATTCAAGACAGTCCCATGTGAGCCCTTTGCAGGGTCTACTTGTATCTCACCCAGCAGCTGAAGCCGTATCTTTCAATACAAGAGGAGTTGATTCTCCTGCACGGCCATGTATGACTATCTTAAAGTTTCATGCGATTTGTTTTCAGCATTTCTGTCAAGCCCTTTCATGGTGCATCTGATTTCCATTCCTTGAAATGTAACCAGATGCTACTGTGTTCGTTCCTCTAATATCACACATTAAAAAAAACAAAAAAAAAAAAACGTCAAATGAAACTATACTACTACTACTACTACTACTACTACTACTACTACTACTACTACTACTACTACTACTACTGTGTTCGTCTCGCCTCCAAATTCATTCTTAAAATAAGAGATTTTTCCGTCTGTGGTAGAAGTTATCTCTCCACGTTCTATTCTCCGCTGCATGTGGTAGATAGTAAGAGGAAGTGTGATCATAGGTTAGGAAATTGTGTTTTAAGATCGGCGTGTTTAGGATATTAAAACTACCACTAATGGAAAGTCAACCCAGCGTGATCATGGCTGTTTTACTCTGTGTTGTCGGGGGGCATCAAATCTTTTCTTTTTTCTTTGCCAGAGCAATGCGAGTGTATTTTTCCCATTTCGCACATATCAATTACATATTCCTAAAGCAAGTACAGAAGTCCAGCTCTTGTCGCCCGTGCTATACATAGTTCTCTTCTCTGAGATCAATTACGATTTCATTGCCCCTCGTGTAGTATCAGTTATCCATAACAAGGAACTTCCAAATCAGTTAGGACTGCAGAGTATAACAAGATTACTCGTCTTTCAATTTCTCTGCTGCTAACAGTCTGTTTAATGGCATTTTTGTCATGATATTGATTACTGTAAATACAAGGCCCATTATTTTCCATTCTCAGTGGTTTATCTCAACACTTGTGCTAGGCATCCTAAACCTGGTTTACACACACTGTCCTTTTCAGAATAGTTTGAGTCTGCAGCTGAATGTCTCCAGACCTGTAGACCAGACGGGCTAAATCAACGAAATGTCTTGATGATTGTCTGCAAAACTAGGTGCCGGAGGAAGGACAGCAAGGGAAGAATGAGGTGGAGAAGCCAGGCACTGTGGAGACCATCGACCAGACCATTGTAAACTCTTACGGTGGAATGGAAGGTGAGGTCGTTGACAGTCAGAATAAAAAAACATGATGATGATTATGATCATGATGACGAAGACGACGACGATGGCGACGACGACGACGACGACGACGACGACGACGACGACGACGACGACGACGACGAGGAAAAGAGAAGAAGAAGAAGAAGAAGAAGAAGAAGAAGATGCTGCTGCTGCTGCTGATAATTATGATAATGATGAAGAAGAAGAAGAAGAAGCAGCAGCAGCAGCAGCAGAGAAGAAGAAGAAGAAAGAAGATGATGATGATGATGATGATGATGACGACTGTCATGCTATGGGGACTAGCGGCAGCAATAGCAATTGTACCTTTTGGTTCAGCTTAACTTCGAAGGTAGCATCAACAGCCAGAGCTGTAAGAACACTTTCATCATTATCATTAACAGCAGCAACAGCAACGGTAGAAGCAGTAGCAGCAGGAATGGCAGCAGAACTTCAGCTGCACTACCAGTAGCAGCAGCACTACCAGTAACAGCAGAAGAAGCCGCAGCAGCGGCAACACTAATGGTAGTAGTAGTAGCAGCAGCAGCAATAGCAGCAGCAGCATCAGTGGTAGTAGTAGAAGCAGTAGCAGCGGTAGTAGTACTAGTAGTAGTAATTGTAGTCGTGGTGGTGGTGGTGGTGGTGGTGTTTGTGTGTTGGTGTTGGTATAAGTAGCAGCAGCAGCAGCAGCAGCAGCAGCAGCAGCAGCAGCAGCAGCAGCAGCAGCAGCAATAGCGGTAGTTTTAGCAGTAGCAGTAATGAAGAACGAATGAAATAGCCTTTGTCATCAGTCTGATATGACCACTCCTCACTACCCCACACCCCACCACCCCATCCCCGGTGGGCTCGGTTATCAACAAGATAATCAAATGACTTTTTTTTCTTCTTTCTTTTCCTTTGATTCTTTCTTCCAACTGTCGAGTTTGCAACATGGACTGTATTCTTAGTTTCCTGCCTGCTTATCGTATTTTATAGCATGTACAGCCGTATGCACCCTCTCTCTTTGTCTGTCTGCCTGCCTGCCTGCCTGCCTGCCTGCCTGCCTGCCTGCCTGCCTGCCTGTCTGCCTTCCTGTTTGTCTGTCTCTCTGTCTGCATGCCTGTCTGTCTGTTTGTCTGCCTATTTTTCTGTCTGCCTGTCTGTCTGTCTGTATGTCTATCTGTCTGCCTGCCTGCCTGCCTGTCTGTCTGTCTGTCTGTCTGTCTGTCTTTTCTCTCTCTCTCTCTCTCTCTCTCTCTCTCTCTCTCTCTCTCTCTCTTTCATATGCCGTCTTGCCTTTACTTACTGTCTGATGACAGAGGAGAAGAAGGCCGAAGAGTCCCGGAAGAAGGACAAAGGTGTGGAGACGGTGGGCATGGACACCCTCCTGACTCCGGAGCAGGCGGGGCTCTTGCGCCACAAACAGTGGGTGGCTCTTTCATTTGCTTTAGTCAATCCCTCTTTTCATACAACTAGCAAAAAGCTTACGATTCGCGATCCGTCACATGCATGTATTTGCAAGGTGCGCATCAGAGTTGGTGAGTATGAAAGAAGGCCTTAGAAGGGTGCCACACACACACACACACACACACACACACACACACACACACACACACACACACACACACACACACATACACTCACGCGCGCACGCACGCATACACACACACACTCTCACGCGCGAGCACGCACGCTTGTCGACTAAAGGTACAGTCATTGAGTTTTGTTGGGTGCCTTCACACTGTAACATAAATGGAAACGAAATGGCCGACAGAGCTGCTAAAAGAGGCGCAAAAGGTTTAGAGAAGACTGTAAACATGACACTTCCTTTGCCACTACATGAAAATTACAGGCTGCTAGAAACAACAGCATGGAAAAAATTTAGCAGACGTTCTGATGAAAAGACTCTAACACAAAATACAGCTGCAGTTCCGTTGGAAATTGTATCAAGAAAGTTGTCAGATGCACCGTTATATTATTCTAGACTTGTCACTTCCCTTTTTTTCCGCCTAAAAATTAACGCTTTAAAAACAAAATTCTCCAAAAATGTATATTGCCTGTGTGGTGCACAAATCACAGTTAATCACATTTTATTTCATTGTAAAAGTCTCCGAGGTTTTCTACCTGATTCAGTCACAGCAAGGAATATTTCGGAAGAAAACATACAAGATTTATTATATGACACAAAGGTTTTACTACAAATTGCTGAATCCCTAATTCACACCCCCATCAGGTCATTCCTGTAGACTTTTTTTTTTTTTTCTTCTTCCAATGTAAGTTAGTGGTGTGGGACACATCCACCCACCCACGTTTCTGTATTTTGCATTTTGTTTGTTATATGTATCTTTAACATTTCCTCTTTACTGTTAATACAGTGTTCACAGTTTTCATCACCTCACACATTTACACTCTCACACACTCACAGACAGAATGCACTCACTCACGCACACTTTGGTCTAATATCACTTATGGTGAAAAGACGTAAAAACAAAGAACGAACGAACGAACACACACACACACACACACACACACACACACACACACACACACACACACACACACACACGTGCGCGCGCGAGAGAGAGGGCACGCACCCACGTAGCACGCACGCATTCACACACACACGCACACACATACGCACACACACGCGCGCGCACACACACACACACACACACACATACACACACACGCACACATACACACACACTACACACACACACACACACACACACACACACACACACACACACACACACTCACGCGCGCACGCACTTGCACACGCACACACACACACACACACACACACACACACACACACACACACACACACCACACACACACCACTTAGCCCCCATCGAAGTATCCCCCCATGTCCCCTCCTCCCCCTATCCCCCTTCCTTCAATGAATTCATAAATAAACAAAAAATTCCGAAAATACGTTATATAGCAGGCATTCTGGAAACATTTAATGAGAAACTAACCCTAGAATATCGTTGAAATACATTAACAGATTACAACAAATGATGCATGGATTATACCTTTAACATACCGATAAATAGATCTCATGCTGTGGTCAAAGCCACTGGTTGCGGCTCATAATTGTGAGAACTGTCTTATTGTTGAGGGATACTCAACATTAGCAGCTAATAATTCCGTAGACACGAGAGCAACTTCACCCCAGATTTGTGTGTATGCGAGCGCGCGCGCGCGTGTGTGTGTGTGCCTGTGCGTCCGTGCAAGCGTGCGTGCGTGTGTGTGTGTATGTGTATGTCGCGCGCGCGCGAGTGCGTGTGTGTCTGTGCGTGCGCTCGCTCGCACGTGCTTGTGTTCATTTGCGTGTGTTTGGTTGTACGTGCTTATTTGTTTTCGATTTCTGTTCTCTCTTGCATCGATTCGTTCATTTCCCCCGGCCTTCCCCCCGAACTGTGTGGACGAATTCTCGGCGACGACAGTGTGCGGGAGATGTCCAAACGCAGAAAAGCTACATTCATCACGCTATGGACAAACGGAGTCGTGCCCTACGACTTCGGCGAACTCGGTAAGTTTTTCACTCACTCTTCGTAGCTCTTTTGGATTGTATGGAAGGTGCAATAAACGCAAAATAAACCTCCGGAAGTAACAACCTTTTGGAAGTCACAATTGTAATAGTGGACACACACACACAGGCGCGCGCGCGCACGCACGCACGCACGCACGCACGCGCGCACACACACACACACACACACACACACACACACACACACACACACACACACACACACTTACTTGCTTTTAAGTAATCATGAAAAATCGAAATGAGTGATTGGATTTGTGTCCCAACGGAGGCCTTCTTAGCCGATCGTAGAACCTGACAAGTATATTGATATCTGAAGCGTCAATAAAAGACACAAAGTTGAATGTAGAAAAATGACAAAACTTTAGTCTTTTTTCCCCTTATTTCCATTCACAACCCACTACAACTCTGCTAACCACGAGATGAATGTAGCGTTCAGGGGTGGATGACAGGAGAAAGATGTGTTTTGGTTCATGTAGTGGCGTATGTCGCCCGTGCGCTATAAATAGTAACGTCTTGTGATGGCATTCATCAGATTCCCTGCGCTTTGTTCCATGTCTTTCTGTACACGTCCGACGTTCAATGTTGGGTCACTCTCGATGTTAAGAGGTTAAGGAAACAGTCAATTTGTAATTGTGGGAAAATCATAAAGTCGTTTCTTCTTCGTCTTCATCATCATCATCGTCATCATCATCATGATCATCATCATCATCATCATCGTCATCATCATCATCATCATCTCTTTCTTCTTTCTTTCTTTCTTTCTTCCT
>CM065732.1:26042392-26054892 GCA_033310375.1 Conus canariensis
TGTGTGTGTGTGTGTGTGTGTGTGTGTGTGTGTGTGTGTGTGTGTGTGTGTTACAGATGTTATTCTTATCTGGGAATGACGTCCTGGAGTGAGCAGGACGTGAGCTTATCAGACGGGTGTCATCATGTAAGAAAATTTATATGATATACGGTGTGTGTGTGTGTGTGTGTGTGTGTGTGTGTGTGTGTGTGTGTGTGTGTGTGTGTGTGTGTGTGTGTGCGTGTGTGTGTGTGTGCGCGCGCGCGCGTGTAAAAAATTGGTGTGTTCATGGATTTTTGATACAGAGCAAGGATTGAAATCCAAAGTTTCCTGTCTGAATCCATTCCCCCATTCAGTGTCCAGAGTGATCAAATCAGAGCTGTGCCCAAATGCACAGGAAATCAGAACCCCTTTGGACTCTAGAACGAATCAGTATGAGAACGCAGCTCTTTTTGTAATTGCAACCCAGCCAGTAGTAGTACCACAGATGGAGAGAAATGACAAGGCCGCCAGGCATGCCGGGACAGGCAACCAAGGTCCCTCCTGTCATGGAGGTTTCGAACCTGGGAAGACCTCTCCCAACCTGGATATGCATCCTGGCACCCAAAGCCCCCAGCAGCAACGCGACCCCACGAAGCGGTGATGAATGCTGGCGACCGCGATGCTCCTTGAGAACAGACTGGATCAATCGAGAGGACGTGCCGTGACAAGCCGTGCCAGGTACACCTGTCTGTTTACTGGACATTGGACAAGGTAGGCGGAGCTACCCATCCAAAAACTGCGGGTTCGAATCCCGGCAGCGCCAGGAAAAAGGTTGGCTGTAGAAGGGCATCTGGGAGTCCTGACCTGGATGCGGCACGGCCCCTTTAGGTGTAAGGAGTTCAGGGCCGAAACACTTGTCTGAGGGAGGTTCTTCTCTGAAGACCTGCTGTCAGGCTCTCACTATAGTTTCTTCCTACCGAGGCCGGTCAGGACAGCCCCTTCCCAACGGTGTCTTTACCATAGCAGAGCCACAGGTTCTTACCCAACACCAGCGCCACCCTTTCCTCCCCCTCCTCCCCCCCCCCCCTCCAAGCTACGGAGCCAAGAGGAATATATCAAGCAAGACTCACACGATTAATAGATTTAAGAGCCCCCTCCCCACCCCCCACCACCGCCCACTTCCTCGGTTTCAGTTGGATTTCACTAGATCGCCAAGGATTTTTAGGCATCCCCTAAAGAGAAAGAAAAGCACTGCTCAACCCCAACGCCGCTACACGACTGCGACATTTCATTCAAGAACAGATCACTCTTTTCTACCAGCATTCGGAGTCATACGACTAGCGATGATTCACCTTTCAGAAGCATCGCAACTGTTTCCTATCAGCTTGGCGGTACGGTTAAGTAAGGTTATGTTACTTATAGCCAGCCGACGTAAGGGCATATCAGGGCTGTCACGCGTTGAAGTGAACTCCAAGCATAAAAAAAACAACTCATTCACACAACGCTTTAAAATACACCTTCTGAAAAACATACCGTGAACTTTGATAAAAAAAATCTTTCTTCTTTAAACTCTTAGATCAGATGAAGAATGTTAATCTCTTTCAGGAAATCAATGATCACATCAAGTGGGACAACACTGAACAAGGTTTTCATGGAGTCTGCTGTGAAATGTTTCTGTCTCACATCGTGCAAGTTCCAACACTCTAAAAGAATAGGCTTCACTGTGAGCAGTACATGACATGGAATGCACAATGGAGCTTCTTCACCTTTTACAAGATAAGAAAGGAGTGGCCTGTATGCAGTTTCTTCTTTTCTTCGGGCGGTACATCAGCCATTCGGCAACACTCAAAATGGAGCCGAGGTGCTTCCAGCCGATGTCCCTCAGGTTTTCTGAAGATTACGCTGGGGTTTCCCAGTCTTGACTTGCTTTGTGTGAAGAACAATTGTGGCTACGGAGACAGGCCTGCTGAAGATCAGCTGACGTGGTATTCAACGCACTTGTATACACACCACTTTGCGAGTTTTCATACATTTTTTTTTTTTTTGCATAATGACGCCGGTATTCTCTACTCTCAGTTTACAACATTTTGCTCTCTTTCTGTCTGTCTGTCTCTCTGTCTGTCTCTCTCTTTCTCTGCATATGTTTAATTATTTCCATAAGCACCCATACGTACACACACGAAGGCGCACGCTCGAGCGAGTGCAGTAGGGTGTTCGTATGAAAATAAGATTGGCGGCTAGGGTTGGAAGACTGGCTGTCAATGGTACAGCTGTATTGACAGGTAACAAGGTGGATGACGACGGATTATGTTTCAGTTTGTTCCGCTTGTTTCTCTTCTGGGCTAACTGCAAATCTGAAATCTTTTGCATGTGAATTGCTCTTACCCTGCTTACGACCCTGATTTGGCCTCTATAGTTGGCTGGACTTTAAAAAGTAGTATGACATTATTTCAATACTGGCAAACGGTTTGTTAGTTTTGTTGAATGGCTAATCAATTAATTCTTCAAATAATGTTATCTGCATCTCTTTCGCGCGCGCGCGCGCGCGCACACACACACACACACACACACACACACACACACACACACACACACACACACACACATACACACACACACAACAGAGAGGCACCTACCTTCACGAGCTGGGCCACGCCCTGGGATTGGTCCACGAACACCAGCTTCCTCAGCGGGACAGATACATCTACGTCGAAGAAAACAATGTGCTATCAGGATCATTAGACCAGTTTGACAAATACGATGCAGAGGAAATACCAGATGCAGAAAAAGTGACCTACAGCATTCGGTCCATCATGCATTACGGGAAATATGTGAGTAATCTCTCTCTCTCTCTCTCTCTCTCTCTCTCTCTCTCTCTCTCTCTCTCTGTGTGTCTGTCTGTCTGTCTGTCTGTCTGTCTCTCTGTCTTTGTCTGTCTGTCTGTCTGTCTGTCTGTCTGTCTGTCTGTCTGTCTCTCTTGAAACAGACAGCCACTCGTGGACTTGACGGCTTAGATGGTGAAATTCTTCAGGGGAAATTATACCAGCATACAAATCAGAAAACACTACTGATCCTTTAAGTATAGAGCTATTTCGATTTTATCTGTTCTTTCTAAGCCATCGGAACTGCGCCTTAACAAGTGTCGCCTCTCCCATGCAATACAAAATGATTTAATCCATCCAATTCGATTGGAATTCAGAGAAAATCGTTCGTGCCACACAGCGCTTACTGATAATAGACAGATGGGTTTTACACATGAATAACAGACAGTTGTCAGGAATTCTTTTTGTAGATTTTGCTGAAGCTTTCTACGTCATTAGTCATTAAAATTTTTATAAGAAAACTAGCAATGTATTAGCTATCTTTCAAATCACTGAAATTGATTTTGTCTGATCTTTTCAACAGACAACAAATTGTATTTATAAACGCAGTCAAATGTAGATTTCTTCCCAACAAATTTGGGGTCCCACAAGGATCAGAATAAGGTCCTTTCTTACTTTCATTTTACGTTAATGGTATGCCGTTATACTTGAAAATAAACAGCGAAGTATTCGCTGTTGATACTACTTTAGATATAAGTAATCCTGATGCCAAACAGGTTTACAATGACTCTAAGAAAACATTAATCATTTGGCTAAATAGAGACAGTTTGATAAAATGGTTCTCCATCCTAAAAAGACTAAATTCATAATAACTTCAAGACAGAAACGTAAAAACCTTAGCCAAAATCTACTAGTACTTTGCATTCTAATGCAAAAATGCAAAAATCGAAGAAGTATCCAGTCATAAAGTTGCTGGAATAACAATAGATAATAATTTGTCTTGGTCAAAACACTTGAGAACTTTTATCTAGAAATGTTGCAAGAATACCGTATCTGCTAAAACAGATTAAGAACTTCTTAATTTGCATGCAAGATGATTATTTTCTCACTATTATATTTAGAGTATCATTGACTATGCCTTAACACTCTGGGACTCCGATAGCAATGATTTACTTAAACCTCTGGCTAGCATTCACTAAAAGAGCTGTCAAAGTAACTAAAAAAAAGTAAATAGGTAAGCCACCTTCACTGGAACATTCAGACTACAAGCAAGCAGGCATCCTCCTGAAATGTAGCTGACATTCTTGACATGATCCTACTAATTGATTCGAATGTTGGTGATTTCACGCTTTCATGGAATTTCCATTACATATTTTTAACCATGTCTTAAACGTTTTGTGGAGACATGAGTGCTGTTGAACGAAATTCCCTCTCTGTTACACTAACAGGGCTGTAGTTATTGATAAATTTTATCTCAGCAGCATCCCGCGTTTTCTTGACGAGACTTATTTCTAGACTGGATTCAACATGTATTTTGGAGAAAATAGGCTGCCTCTGACTCGATGAGACAACGACCAACAATTTCTGCGCCATCCGAGTGCACTGACTTCCACTTATGGGTATTTGTAGTACTCTGTCTCCTGCCGAGCAATGTGTGACTTAAGGAAAACTTTCTCTGCGCGGCCCACTCACTCGGTTGAGGCGGTGCTTGGTCAGGTCTGCTGGAACCATTCCACTGACTGTCCTAGCCCTAGTGACCCCTGCGATCTCGCATATAAATAGTCGTTCGGCTGAGTTGGACCGTTTTTTGTAATACTTGTCAATCCTTTGACCAGCCAGCTCAGTCAGAGATAAATTCACAAAGACGCCATGGACCCTGCTGTGAGTACTGCAATTACAGTGGACACTCTACCGTCAGCGAGTGAATTAGACAACACAGGTCTGAACCAGAGACAGCTACAGGCCATTTCTGATGTCCTGGGTCGCCAGATGTCTCGGGTTTTTCCCAGGCCCAGTGCCCTCTCCTATCTCCATGGGGGCTACCATTCCTCCCACATCCACGGCTTCAATGTAGGCCAAGACAGTATGCCTCTGCTGCTTGGTGGGCATAGCCATCACACACCGATGCCATACAGTGTGCCAGCTTCAGCGACAGGCCAGGTTTTGTCATGTTTACTACCCCCTGCGCAATCTTCCTCTTCTCTCCACGCATACCCTGCCCCTGTACCATCGTCGGCAAGCCAGCGGATAGGAGGAATGTTGCCTCAGCTAGTCTTGTCACTTGCGCAGCCGTCCCCTGCACTGTGGGCTACTGAGCACCACACAACCCCACTTATGCCAGCCAGCCAGCCAGGCAGCCCGCGGTGCCGAGTGGTCAGTATATAGCAGCGGCGATTAATCCCTTCTTCCCATCTTTACTTTTTTCACCGCCTGACCCGTCATGATGTCCGGATTTGCCACAGGCGTGTGGCAACGGATCAACTCCTTCGTTCTCAAAGACATTATCAACACAAGAACATTCCAGGCCTCAAACGGTTCCAGTTGAATGAAGCATGTGTGGTTCTCAGCAGCTTATATCGAGGGAGGGAGCCTACATCACATGCACTCCAGTTGTGGGGGCACGCCAGGGGCTTTGATTCTGAAGGAAATTGGGGAGGTGTGCGTGCTAGTGAAATTGTCACGTTGTACACTTTACATGAAAAGGCCACTACCTTTGGCCCTCAGTCCTGTGCCAATACCTACCCACTGATACAGCTGCAAGACGGGACAACCACCTGGCAGCCCTTCAAATACGGATTGGGGCTGCTGCAAACGCTCTGTGTGTGGCCCTGACCAAACTGAACGAGGTCACTATGCCTATGCCATCAGCCCAGCCCACTGACGTCTTTCTCTCCAGCCCCCCCCCCCCCCCAACTCCCCCGCCCTGGGACCTCTAGTGATTAGAAACAGCACATATGTGAGAATGTGGTGACTCCACTGGGCCATGTCCTCAGAGTGCTAGCTGCAGAAAGCTCTGTCACCTGCAGGTAGGCCACAGCTGTGTCTGAACATTGCAGTGGATTAACAGGGAAGGGTCGTGACTGACAAGATTCTACCTTCATTCACGACGCTCTTCGATGATAACGTCAATGCCATGATCCACGCCATTTAACAGCAATGGGAGACTGGGGGATTGTTCAGACCTATCCTGGTACGTCAGCCTCAGAAGGGAAATGGTGAGTTAGGTTTCTCCTTCCGACGTGACAAACCTCCTTCCCAAAAAGAGAAGCTTTCCCCGGAAGGACAGAGGCCGGCCAGATGACAGACAGCCCTTTCGAGCGCAACCCCATGGGACACCACAAGGCAGAACCAGCTATGAAAGAGGAAGGGGAGGTGCCCACAGAATTGCCTCACAAAAGAAGTTTGCCCTCAAATCAGCCTGGCTACCAGCACACCAACATAACAGGACGCCTGTCCCTGAATGTAGCAGCACTGGCCGAAATCACAGGCAGCCCCTATGTCCTTCAGGCGGTCACCAACCATCAGCTGGAATTTATTTCCAAACCTCCTGTTACGTAACCCAGGGAAGCCCAACATATGGAAACAAACTTTCATCTGCACGCTCGAGCTGATGGACGAAGCAGTCAAAGACATGCTTTTCAAGGGAGCAATCGAAAGAGTAGACAGGGGCATGAAGTATTACAGCCACATGTTCCTTGTGCCCTCAAAAGGGGAGAAGCTGCGCCCCATAATAAATCGCAAACCTCTCAACAAGTTAATAAGGGCCTGCAGTTTCTCCATGATCTCTCTGAAGGACATACGACAACTGATCCAACACAACGACTGGGCTGTGTGTTTGGACATGAAGGACGCTTACTTTCACGAGCATACACACAGGAGACACAGACAGTCCTTGCAGTTCATGTGGCGGGGCCGGACCTACAGGTACACAGCTCTTCCATCGGCCTGTCGTCTGCTTCATTAGGGTGACAAGATCAGTCATCCACTGTCTACGTGCACGGGGAGTCCGAATCGTCATCTAGCTGACTATATATTGATCCTCGCCTCTTCCAGGGCCAGAGCTTTGGCGCACCTGCAGAAGACAGAGTCCCTACTAACATGTCTGGGTTTTTTCCTCAACTCGCAAAAGTTGGACCGTATCCCAGGGTAAAACTTTCCCTTCCTAAAAGTGCAATGGGACACATGCGAAATGTCAGTGAGTCTACCCTCGTCAAGACAGACGACATTCAGTCACTAGCAGACTTAATATACAACTGCCCAACAGTATATGACAGACACTTCTTATTTTTCTGGGCAAGACTACCTTTGCTTCTCATGGTGTTCCCCTGGCCAGACTACGCTCACGGGAGCTCCAGGCTGCTCTCCACTTCGTCTACAAGCTGCCCGACTCGTTTGTTCCGATGACTACAGCTGAACCAGGAAGCGAAAAGCAAACTGCACTTACGGAGGATATTTCAAGCTACGCCTGTCCCGCTGCTTCGCTCACCTTCACCGCTGATGATGGCGACAGACTCTTCCGCTACAAGATCGAGGTGTTAGCTTCCGATCTCGCTCAGCGAGCGGCCAGTGATCGAGGGTTCAACTTCCGTAGGCTACCTTTGAAGTACTTGAGGGTAGCTGGTGCAGGAGCATCCAACGACTTTATCAAGCAGTATGGCGTGAGGGGAGGGGGGGGGGGGGGGGCGGGGGTTCTGTGCCAGCAAGTCTCTGGACACAGCTGCCATTTCTGTAGAGAAAATGTTGAAGTATTTGCAGTATTTGTTCGATAAGGGCCTGTCATGGAGAACCCTTAATGTGCATCGTTTTGCTATCTCCAGCACTGCCTACAGACCACTGCCTATTGGGAAATTCCCTCAAGTGTGTTGTTTTATTAAGGGTGTATTCAATAAGAGACCCTCCTCTGTGAAGCTCGTGCCTACGTGGAACATTGGAAGAAGGTGGTGTTTATGCTTGCTGCTTACACGCCAAAAAGAGTGATTGATCTTGTTCTGTTTTCTGTAAAGAGTTCTTTGCGTCACATTAGCTCTAGTTGCATTGTTTCACCGACAACCATCGGGTTGAAGACGGACAGACCGTCTCACCACTCTCCTCCTGTGAAACTGAAGTTGTGTGAAGACAAGCGTTTGTGTCCCGTTACCTACATGTCGGAATATGTAAGGCAAACACACGGCCGACAACAGGAACCACAACTGATTGTATCTCCGTTCACGTACAATCCTGTAAAGCTAGCCACAATCAGACGGTGGATAGCAAACACTCTGCAGGACGCTGATGTGACTGCACAGCCAGGGTCAACATGTGCTGCAGCCACCACATGTGCCTTACTGCATAATGTGCCGTTACAAGCCATCATGAACAGCACCGACTGGTCGTGGAGGGACACACCCTTTAGATACTAAGTCAAAACTTTGCCGCAGGGAACTGTGTTCTGGGTGGACTCAAAACTGTGTCAGGACGCTGTTCTCCCCACCTAATGATGGTCTGTTGATCATCTTTTCTGTAGGCTACACATTGTTTCATTGCCCTGACCCTCGAGTACATAGAACGCATGAATGCAGAAGTCATCGTACACATGTTCTGTATATATTTATGTATGCAATTAATGTTAATACATATACGTCATTGAGTCAGGGTTTCAGTTCTGCACATGAATGTTGCGCTGTTGCTATAGTTGTCCTGTTCCGTTACTTTCGTTTCCTCACATAGTGAATCTATGTGACATTCAAACAGCCACCCATAAGTGTAAGCCATCGCACTCACATGGTGCAGAAATTGACAATTGAGTGCAACGATATGAAATTAGAATTTCTGCAATGTCTAGCAATGGTTTACACAACAATGGTCGCATCGTTTCCCCTGATTTTTTTTTTCTGGTTATTATTCTCGTACTTCAAAAGCGGTCGTACTCAGCCGGACGACTGTTTCTATGCGGGACCACGGGAGACGCTAAGCCCGGGACAGCCAACAGCATGATGCCAGAAGACTTGACTTCAGCATTCCCCACCAGTAGGGCCCCGGACAGAAATTAAGTCAAACAGGGCTCGATAGAAGACAGAGTATTGCCAATACCCGTAAGTGTAAGCTATTGCACAAAAGTGCAGAAATTCTACGTTTATAAGGGTGCACTCTACAGTTTGTTAATTACTAATCATTTGAAAGATTTATTTATCATCTGAATGTCTTTTTCTCGATGGCATAATTTCTTGTGTCATATTTCACAATGATAATCATGTTTTACACACACACACACACACACACAACACACACACACACACACACACATCGCTCACACACACACACACACACACACACACACACACACACACACACACACACACACTCGCTCACACACACACACACACACACACACACACACACACACACACACACACACACACACACACCTCACAATAGACAAATATATTCAGTTACACGCATTTGTACACAGAGGAAATCTAGATCTAAAGCAGCAGGTGACTTACAGACACATGTTGATCAGGGACTTTCTCTTCCTCAGATCTAGTCTCAAGAAAAAGAAGAAGAAAAACCGTAACGACATCTGGAGATGACAAAAAACAACAAACAAACAAACAAACAAACAAAAAAACCCCAAAAAAGCAAGAAGAAGAAGAAAAAAAAGTTGTCTCCACAAACCACCCCAGTTGATTCTTGTCAATTCCTGCCGTCATTACTGGTTGTTTGAACGTGAGACTCGTTTACATTGTTTTAAAGCAACGTTTTCTCGTTACAGGCGTTCAGTAAAGGCAACGGACTGCAGACAATTCATGCCGTGAACAAGAGCGAGGAGCATCTCATTGGCAGTTCCAATGGGCTCACCTTCACTGACGTCAAAGTCATCAACCTCTTGTACAACTGCGAAGGTATGCATCTGCAGTTTCCGTCTGCATGGTTTTTCTGATTTTGTTAAGTTGGTCTAACGCTGTAAGATCCCAGTGTCTCCTTCGTTCTTTTTTTCGCCTACTTTCTTTCATTATCGTTTGCTTCCTTTCTGTCTTCGTTGCTTTTTTACTCTTTTTTTTTTCCAGCACTATACGATAACACCACTTCGAGCTGAAACATGGGACTCCTTTTCTTCAAGTGTGAGTTTCAAGGGCACTGCCGTGTCTTAGCTTTGTTTAACAACTTTCACCTTACCTTGCCCGAGGGACGCTACTCGTGGTACGCCGAGGTCTGGGGGATAATTTGCCACCCTTGCCTGTTTTGCAGACTTATATATATGAACTCTGGAATGTGCGTGTCCGTGCCGCATTTTGTCTTCTGTCCATGAATACCCGATTCCTTCCATCTCCTTCACGCGGCCTGAAAGTCTGCACCAGTTGAGGACCCCCGAGTCTTCTCTATCGACATGCCGGTCATCCCATGGTCCTTTCACACTCTCTATTGTTGACCATCAAAGCTCCCAAAGCCATCTCCCCGTTGCTTCACTCCCTCCCATCTCCCCTCCCCATCCCCGACCGTGAGAGGTTTTACCCCACGGACAACGAGACAACACCGAAGCAATATAAAGTTCATTCTGTGAAACAAAACTGCACTGTCACTGAGACATGTGGAAGGGCCTGGCAGGAACACCCAATCCCTTGCAGTCTGTACATGTGTCAAGAAAAGTGCTGCCTTTGTTGTTCGAGCAGCAAAGTTCTTTAATACATGTTTGAACTCTGTCTCTCTGTCCTTTTTGTCTCCTGTCTCTCTCTCCTCTCTCTGTATGTATGTGTGTGTGCGTGTGCGCATGCGTGCGTGCGTGTGTGCGTGCGTGCGTGCGTGCGTGCGTGCCTGCGTGCGTGGTGTGTGTGTGTGTGTGTGTGTGTGTGTGTGTGTGTGTGTGTGTGTGTGTGTGTGTGTGTGTGTACCTCCACCAGAGAAGCTGTATTTTTACCCTGGCCTGTTAGCTTGTTTGATCGTCGACAAAATTAACATACGATTTTGGTGAAGACCCTTTATGCCGATATGGATCAGACGGAGAACTGACGGTCTGTTTTAGCAAGATTCCTTTTCAACACCACACACACCAAAACACACACACACACACACACACACACACCACACACACACCACCACACACACACACACACACCACACACCACACACACCACACACCACACACACACACACACACACACACACCCCACCACACGCACACACACACACACACACACACACACACACACGCACCACACACACACACACACACACACACACCACACACACACACACACACACACACACACGCACACACCACACACACACACACAACCACCACACGCACACAGCACACACACACACACCACCACACACACACACACACCACACACACACACACACACACACACACACACACACACACACGCACTACAGAGCTGATATTCTGGTGCGAAAATAGACAGACAAATTCGTTTGGATAGATCGTATATCCCTTCAGCATGGAGGAAAGAGAGCAATGGAGAGTTTCATACAGAGGTGAAGGGGAGATCGTATATCCCTTCAGCATGGAGGAAAGAGAGCAATGGAGAGTTCATACAGAGGTGAAGGGGAGATCGTATATCCCTTCAGCATGGAGGAAAGAGAGCAATGGAGAGTTCATACAGAGGTGAAGGGGAGATCTTATATCCCTTCAGCATGGAGGAAAGAGAGCAATGGAGAGTTCATACAGAGGTGAAGGGGAGATCGTATATCCCTTCAGCATGGAGGAAAGAGAGCAATGGAGAGTTCATACAGAGGTGAAGGGGAGGTCTTATATCCCTTCAGCATAGAGGAAAGAGAGCAATGGAGAGTTCATACAGAGGTGAAGGGGAGATCGTATATCCCTTCAGCATGGAGGAAAGAGAGCAATGGAGAGTTCATACAGAGGTGAAGGGGAGATCTTATATCCCTTCAGCATGGAGGAAAGAGAGCAATGGAGAGTTCATACAGAGGTGAAGGGGAGATCGTATATCCCTTCAGCATGGAGGAAAGAGAGCAATGGAGAGTTCATACAGAGGTGAAGGGGAGATCGTATATCCCTTCAGCATGGAGGAAAGAGAGCAATGGAGAGTTCATACAGAGGTGAAGGGGAGATCTTATATCCCTTCAGCAAGATTGCAACAAAGTTTGCTCTTAAAACAAACATTATGGAGTCATTGTTACGAAAAGTAATATGTTTCCAGCGAACTTCAGGACTTTTTAACAGCATATTTACACTTTATCGTTTCCTTTTTTCATGCCTATGAAAATAAAAGTACAATGGCTGTAACTGTTTCGGTCCGTACTAAACATTAATTCCCCTAATGGAAAATGATTTGTTTCCACCTATAAATTGACTCAAAGGGCGAATCCAGGAATCGCTTTTTATCCTGACTCTCGAGTGCCATTCTGTTTTATTTGGAGGAGACGGTGAAATAAAGGTAGAAGAGAGAGGTTGAAATGGAGGGCTGAGAGGTGAAGGGGTTAATTAAGGTGGTTGTTGTTCTAAGAACAACGAATAAATTCGTAAAACAGCGGAAACTATTGGACAAACTAGACAAATTCAAGGAAAAGTTAAGAAAATGCCGGACGTATGCAATGTTGGTTGATCACGTTATCAGATATCATCGATGATAGTTGCTTTTCAGTGCCATTAATTGTTTCAGATGGAACGGTATTTTAATCAGAACCATTTTCCCCTTTACAGCACTTTGCAACTCCCCACCCACGTGTCAGGACCCCTGTTTTGTCAACGAAAAC
>CM065732.1:26059892-26072392 GCA_033310375.1 Conus canariensis
AAGCGTGAAACCACACCACATCAAAATCATCCCAGAAAAGTGCTCAGTAGAGCCCATCTCCCTTCACAAACTTGGAGATCAAAGCATACAGAAGGAAAAAATTAATGCCCCTTACAGTTCATAAAACACAAGAAACCAAGAGGAAGGAGGAGCAGACCCCGGCAGCTACATCGACAGGGCTGAACATGAAGGCGTCTCAGTAAGCAGCAGCACAGGTATAGGGAGTATTTGATCCTCGGTTGCGCCGAGTTGCAAGTATGTATCTAGGAAAGCCGAAAGTGACGAGAAATCTAGGCAAAACCCACGGCCTTGACCTAGTACAGCGACTACACTTCAACAAATCCAAACATTCATGCACCTTGGACTCCCATTTTTGTTTGAATTATTTTCGGGGCCACCTAAGTGGCATCAGCTCCATGCCATTCATTCCAGCTGCCAATCAACAGCAACAACCCATCTTGTTCCCCTTGAGTTCCGGCTCTGGCTATCCACAAGGAAAAGTGAATGTGAAGTTGTAATACAGCAACCCACTAGAGGAGACACTGCGCTTCGGCGTGATTCAGTGGTGCCATTTCTGATTAAAGCATGCAGGACACCACCTTCTGAGACCCCTACTGACGACAATAGTTGCAAAATGTCGGGCCAGCGTGAGTAAGTATTACCCCTGGAAGGTGCCACCATGTCCATCTAATGACAGTCCCCACCAATCTGCCAATACCGGCAACCCCGACACGAGGGTATCAAGAGCTAGGATGTGGAGAGTGTCGCAGGCTGGTTGTCTGGATAAGCGCCTGTGCATGAAGAGAAAGCAAATTGTGAGCAAAGGGAGAGAATAAGGAAGAAATCTTACTGAGCACTGTTCACAGATAGACTATCAACACAAAATCTGACAGTACAATTGCCACAAATAATGTCAATAAATATCCCTTTCAGACAAATCTCTCACAAACGCACAAGTTGGCGAATGGCCTGAAAAAGATCACCATCCAGTAAATTGCAAAGACTAAATACCTTTGAGGATGTTAGTACTATAATATCTTAAAGCTGCACATTATCTACAAGAAGTTTTCGCCCAATACGAGGGAAAGCGTTCAGTTACGCTCCTCACATTAAGAACTCGCATATAGTTCAACAAAAAACACTTCATGGGGGAAAACTCCCGAAGCAAGGGAAACAGTTGAAATTTCAACCCCCCCTTTACTTCATCAAAAGACTCTCCAGGAGAAAACAAATCCCCAAAACAAAGGAGAAACCAGTTTAAGAGCCAAAACTCCTCAATTATTCCGAAGATTCACCCTCTCGAGAGGAGTCATAAAGACTGAGTTAAACTAAAGGGAAGACTACTGAAAGCTTAGGCAGGATTCTTTTGCTGTCACTGAATACGTTCTTGAGTTTACAATCAGCCTACAGCCGTCCAAATGAAGTTCACGACAAAAGAAGCATGGAACTTCACGTTAAAAATAGAAACTCCAAGACTCCACCGTCCTGGTCTAAGAATACAGATGTTGATTTTCTTTTCTCGGTCACACAAAAAGAAGACACTCTTCACAGCACAGTCTTAGGGAAAACATCGCCAGTTCTTTTCAAGGTTGAGGTTTAAAGTTTGATTGGCACTCCAGTTCACCCAGCTCATTCTCGTTCCTCACACACGCCAACCACAGCGTGTAGATAAATCATACACTTCGGAAATTGGCCGCTCCTGGTCAGCTGGCCAAAGCGTAGTCGGGAGGAGGGGGAGGGGGGGGGGGAGGTGTTGTGAAAAAAAACAAACTTTCGTAGTACAGGGGAGGAACGAGGTGCCACATCTGGCGCATCCAGCCAAATGGTAGGGCAAAAAAGCAGGGCTGAGAAAACACAGTCCCAGTCTAAGTTCTGTTTTTTTTTAAATCATAGATCATGATCATATTTTTCGTTTTTCTTCAAAGGTCAGAAGGAAAGAGTGATCAGATGAGTTGATTTAAAATATTATTGGAGAATATTTCATTCTTACTGTAATAAATTATTTTGTTAATTTGGAGAAGAACCCCCCCCCCCATTCCCCCCCACCCCCCGACTTTTCAGTTCTTCTATAAAACACTACAGGCCATTTCCCATATACAAGCACTCACCTTGACTTGCCTGACCGGTTAAAGTGACAGCTTGGGAGTACAAGCTTCTTACCTTTGTACAGCTCACACATTACTATGCCAGAACTGAGAGTCGCCAATTGGGGTATGTGCCACAATGAACCTTTCTTACGGATCAAAAGGGGTCACAGCCAAATCGGTAAGACTCAAGGGGGAAGCCTACTAATATACATCAAAAAGGGGAGACAACTAATACCAGACGCTGAGGAGATCAAAGCTGAGGTCACCAATAGAGCTGGGCATGAAGGGCAGTCATATCTGGGGCTTTAAAGAAATGCTAATTGGTGAGGATGCAAATGTTGAAAATAATGCTACGAAGTTTCATTTTAATCTGAGACAGGGCTCTATCTATGGGGTTTTCTTTTCATAACATAGTGCGGCGTCATTCACGCCAGAGAATTACAGATTCTTGCAGGCTTGTTTAAGAAAGTTGATTATCAGTCTCAGAGACACTTGTGTTATGCGGATGACACTTGACTTAAACTTTCAGTCTTCACAACTGAGCCCATAGCAAATTCAGTTCTGGGTGGTAGCTAGTCGGGAAAGAAAACCCAACCAAAAAAATAGTTCATATGGGAAACAAACCCATGAACTCATACCGGAAATCCGCGACGTAACCTCTGCACTACGTTGGATCGTTTGACGCCCACTTTTACATGGATAGGACAGTTGGAGCAATGCATCCACCGTCCGGCTTAGAGCTACATTGTGCTAGAACGAACTCGTACTAAAGTTGGGAAAGACATCCATCTGATCAGCACTTGTGCCTCCTTTGACCCAACTACCTGTCCTTCCGTAGATACCTCAGCAGTTTCCTGTAGAAATAGTAATGGCAGTTGCCTTTCACCCAAAGTATTGCTTGTTGCCGTCCAGGGTCTACCAGTGTGATATCCTCACCAGCCACATCTAATCGCTATATGTGGCTGCTATTGGCAAGGTTGGATGGGACTACGACATGATAAAGGATTCCTGATCCTCAAGGGCAGCAATTCATTAAAAGGTCCTGCCCTTGGTCGTCTTTTGCCACATCCGTGTTCTACAGTACCATTGGATTCTTAATGACATCAGAACTGAAGTTTACCTAGTGATGCGACATGTAGTTAGAACGAAAGTGCACACAGACTATCATATCTGCCGATATTGGTTCTCTCAAGATGAATGTGTCTGTGACCAGTGGAAGGAGACCTTCCTTCACCTGTAGCGCAGGTCTTATATTTTTTGCAGATTGCAGCACTGTAGGAGATGGAGACCATTCCTCACCTTGACTTCAGGTCTTTCACCTCTGGTGAACTCCTGTACCCAGTAGCAATTGCAGCACTGCAGGAGATAGTGACCTGCCCCTCATGGATCTGGACACCTCCTTCACCATGAGAGTGGTGGTCGGTGCTCAATACACTGCAACTTGTGGCTGAGAGTGTGGATATTCACCCAAATGCCAATTAATGCTCTGCTGGATATCACAGTGCATTCAGAACACCTCTAACGTTAACAGTGGAGACGGCTAGTGGATTTGCTAGGATGCTTTGAACTCTCTGTGACTGAGGAGATGACCAGACTTCTTGCCAAAATTTTGCTAAATTTGTTGTCAAGTTGAACACTCAAGCGACTTGAATTGCTCCACAAAGAATTTTTCTTTTCCACCTCCACCGCTACTTATGGAGGAGGGGGGGGGGGGGGCTTTTAACATAAATTTGGGAGGGGGAGGGATGCACACACTCTGAGCATATGATATATCTGGTTATGAACACAATCAGAGCCACAATCATGTCTTGCTTCAGATTTACTCATTAATGTATGATGCAGAGAAATCATTCAGAGAAGAGCAGTGATAGACACCATTTGCACAATGGCCGTAAGGTTCTCGATTCAGACTACTCGCAAAAAGAACAGAAAAAATGAGGAAGACCAGACAACCCGGACGTGACAATTACCAAGACGTGTCGATCACCTAAACAAGATAGCCATCCACACCAGATGAACACCAGAAATGACCGATCACTAATCAATTCTCTTTCCAGGACCTGTTAGGTGAAGTAGTGTGTATATGCGTGTATGTGCAAATACCGTAAGAGCAAAGTACTTCAGACTTGATCGAGCAGTTTTTGGTATGCTTGTGTTCCTGTTTTCTTTTTGTTTGTGATGAAGGTGTTTTCTTTTATCCTGTCGTGTCTACGTTAGTTTTCTACTGTTGAATGTCTTCTCAAATAGGTTTGGTCAACTATCAGACTTTGAATCGTTATTGTTCTGCACCCCCTCTCATCACAGTGTGGTCTGGTTGATGTTTTCCTGTGCAGGTGTTTGTATCCCATCTGTATATCCACCTGTAGCATCGGCACTCTGTGTCCTTTCCCTCACTGAATCCAGATCTACTTATGTCTGCCTGTGGTCTGGTTCGTTTACTTTGTTTTGTTACAACTTAATTCCATGGGTTCCTGGAACGGCCACTGTTCTAAAGTCCCAAGGCTGGTCTGATGGTCCCATATTATCTCTGCTGCTGGCCCTCCCTAAAGTTCAAGATACCCTGAGCCTGGTGGCGGCGTTGGCCTCAGATTACCCTGCTGGCGACTTTCCCTGGGGTTTTAGAGTTCGGATGCTGGTGAAAGTATTTCCAGATGATATTAGCTGGAGGCCTACTTTGGGGTTCTAGAGTCTCGAGGCTGGTGGAGCTGGTTCCATATTGCCTTCAGCTGGAGATTTTCCCTGTGGCTTCAGAATCCAAAGACTTTCGGTGGTGGGTTCTACCCAGCTGGTGGCCTTCCCTGGGGTTCCTGAGTCCTGAGGCTGCCGGTGGTGAGTCTGATTATCTCAGGTGGTGGCTTTCTATGGGGCTTCAGATTCCGGAATCTGGTGGTACTGGTACCAGGTGACCTCAACTGGTTGACTTCCCCTGGTGCCTCAGAGTCCAGTGCCTTGTGATGAGGGATCACGATTCCCTCAGCTGGTGGCCTTCCCTTGGGTTCCTGAGTCGTGAGGCTGGTGAAAGTAGTTCCAGATGACCTCAGCTGGAGGTCTTCCTTGGAGCTTTAGATTTCTGAGACTTGTGGAAGGTATTACAGATTATTCAGCTGGGAGACTTCCAGGGGGTACTTGAGTCCATAGGCTGTGGTATTGTTCCAGATTATCTCACCTGGTGGACCTTCCTGAGAGCTGAATGCCAAATGTTGGCTCACCATGTAATTGCTCTTAGGCTCCACTACCTGTACCTGTATCCTAGTTTGTAGATATCTCTCGGGAGGTTGCAACCTTGCCGAGATCAGAGGGCTTGCGCGATCCAGAGATCCCTTAGCCTCTGCTGACAGGGGTATAAAAACTCGACAAGATGATTAGTTTTTGTTAACGCTTCTAGGCTTGTTTAGCCAAGTTTCTGACTGACCTAAGCACTACGTGGTAGGAGTTGATGCCACTGCAGGGTCTCCCATGTCAGAAAAGTTAAGGGTGAGCGCCCTGGCAAATAGTAACCCATCTTGTTTCCTATCCTATCTTCTGCCTTTCTTAATGGATATCTTCTCTCTTCCGACTCACCCTCAAGTCCTCTTTTCCACGTTCTGTATTTCTCAACTCCGAGGAACATTTTCAAACCACTTCACTTCAGACAACTCTGAAATGTACAAATTATCTTTTTCAATTGGTGAATTGAACTCGGTTCTGCAAACCCGCGACAATTCTGCTCCTGGACAGGGTGATATTCATTATCAGCTTTTGAAACATCTCCCAGAGAGCTGTCTCCAACCGCTATAAAAGTCTACAACCATATCTGGACCACAAGGTGCTTTTCGCCTTCCTGACAAAAGACTCTGATCATTCTGATTCATAAACCTGGAAAAGACCTTACCAATCCTTCAATCTATCGTCCAATAGCTTTGACCAGCTGCCTCTGCAAGCTAATGGAAAAGATGGTCACCTCCCGTCTGATGTGGAAGCTGGAAACTGATGGCATTTTGGCAGGTTTCAGAAATACCACTGCACTGTTGACCAGTTAGTCCATCTGGTAACCGCTACCTGCAATGCCTTCATTAATGAATGACTAGTGGTTGCTATCCTTTTTTTTATCTGGAAAAAGCGTGAGATACCACTTGGAAATCTGAACTTCTCATGGATCTTCATAAACTTGTTTTTCGTGGTCATCTGCTTTACCTTCTTCCAAAACTTTCTGGCAGATCGGCAGTTCCAAGTCCGTATTGGCACCACACTGTCTGACATCCATGGGCAGGTCTTGGGTGTACCTCAAGGGAGCATTCTTTCTACCGCTGTCTTCAGTATCAAAATTAACGACGTTGTCATTTCAGTAAATCAGGGTTCCGAGTCCTCACTGTTTATTGATGACTTCGCACTGTACGCAGTTGGAGCCTCTTATGCCAGAGTAAAGCATCGACTCCAATTTTGTGTGGATAGGATTCTACAGTGGGCTGAGGAAAACGGGTTTACCTTTTCAAGCACTGAAACACAGTGTATCCATTTTCAGAACTTTCGTCAGTACTTTGCCGATCCTGAAATTCGTCTGGACGAATCCACTATTCCAGCTTTGATCCGCTCCAAACTGGACTATGGGTGTGCAGTGTTCGGTTCAGCCAGATCTTCCTACCTGAAAAATCTAGATCCCATTCACCATCAAAGGCTTTGATTGTGTGTGGGTGCACTCCGCACCATCCCTGTTAATAGCCTGTGTCCTGAGGCAGGAGAACCATCTCTGTCGAACCGTCATCTGCAACTTAGCATGAACGACTGAATCTATCTTTGGAACCCCCAAAGCCTGCAGATAACTGTGTTCATGACGCAAAGTCCCAGAAGAAATTAGATGACCACCCCAGTTCCACTCTTCGGAATTCGTATTCTTCCCCAATTGAACAATGCAGATACAGATCTTGGAGTAGTTTGTGATTTATTTAAGTTTCCAGATGACCCACCATAGACTTTCTTCTCTTCAGATATCCGGTTTAATTTGACTTCGCACCATAGAGATGCCACTAGTTCCTTTGTATACAAGTCCTTTTTTGCCGAGCTGTGTTCGAAGCTTCCATCCTTCAGAAGAATTTTCACCAATGGTTCCAAATCTGAGAAGGGAGTTGCGTCTGCTGTGTTTTGTGCAACAGATTTCCCTCAGAGATGTTATAAACACATTCCCTCCGACAGCTCCATCTACACTGCTGAGTTAACAGCTTTGGTCCTAGCTCTTAAAATGGTCTCCAAATCGAAACATAAAGACTTCTTTCTTTTGTCGGACTCTCTTTCTGCTTTGGAGACTAATGCCAGCGATAGCCTCAAGCACCCTCAAATGTTGAAATTATTCGAACTGTACACGTCTCTGAAATCAAATGGACACAACACAGTTTTTGCTTGGGTTCCCAGTCATGTGGGCATTCAAGGTAATGTACTGGTTGATGAACTTGCCAAGAGTGCCACAAAGAAAGAGTTGAGCAGACTATCCCTCACACTGATCTGAAATCCAAAACACATGTTTATGTCAAAGACCTTTGGCAATAGGAATAAAACTCGCAGATAGATAACAAAAATTGTGCAAATCCGTGATAGAGTTTTTACAATGTTCCCGAGGTGCCCGTAAAGAAGGAACAGCTTTGTGCCATTTGCATACATTCCACTCCTTTTAAACCCATTAAGGTGAAGAGCTCCGTGGTGCATTCCATGTCATGTACCATTCACAGTGAAACATATCTTTTTAGAGTGTGGGATTTGCATGATGTAAGACATAAACATTTTACTGCACACTCCATGAAAACCTTGTTCAGGGATGTCCCACCTGATGTGATCTTTGAATTTCTGAAAGAGATTAGCATTTTTCATCTGATCTAAGATTTAACGGAAGAAAGATTTTTTAACAAAGGTCCCGGTATGTTTTTACAAGGTGTATTTTAAAGGGTTGTATAAATGGCTTCTTTTATAATGACTTGTGAGTTGTCTTGACCGCAGTGACAGTCCTGATATGACCCTTTGCGGTCAGCTGGGCTATAAGCAACATTACCTTACCTTACCACTATTCCAGCGGTAAAAGAAGTCAAATTTCAGGTTGCTCTTTCTTTTTAATAAAAAAATGAACTTTAAAAGTCACATCCAACTCTTAAAAACTGCTTGTCAGAAAGCACTGACTATTCTGAGATTGGGACGCTAATAAGAAAACTTCTGCCACTTCATAAGGCTCTGATGCACTCATTCGTCCGTGAGACATAAACACTTTACAGCAGACTCCATGTAAACCTTGTTCAGAGATGTCCCACCTGATGTGATCTCTGAATTTCTGAAACAGAATAACATTTTTCATCCGATCTAAGATTTTACGGAAGAAAGCTTTTCAACAAGAAAGCTGGCGTGTTTTTAGGTGTGTTTTAAAGGGTGGTGTAAATGAGGTTTTTTTTTAAAAATTAGATAATGACCTGTGAATTGACTTGAATGCTGTGACAGTTCTGATATGGCCCTTTGCGTCTGCTGGGCTATAAGCAACATTACCTTACTTTAGCTCTGGTCTTTACTTGCTAGAAATGAGAGCTGCCATATGAGATCACAGACAAATGTACATACAAAGTACCTTGCTGTATCCACAAAATCCCTTGTTCAAGCTTGTTTTTTAAGAACTTTGTTGCAAGAGCTTTTGGTTGCGTAATGTTTCATCTGGCAGTACTAATCGCATTGCGATCTCTTCAAGGACTTGGCTGTGCATCGATTTGTACTTTCGTCGGATTACCTGTGTTTTGCATGAACTCGGAATATTTTCCACCATGTCTTTTTCTTTTTTTTTGTTTTGTTGTTGTTTGTTTTGGGTTTTTTGCCATTGCAGAGTGAATATCCTTCTGATTTTTACCATTTAACCATCAGATCTGCGTTCAGAGCCGGAGGAAAACCTAAGAATGAAGATGGTTCTGAAGAGCCAAGTGCCATGTTTTATGTTTTACAGCTGAGACTTCTTTGGAGTGCACTTTCGTATGAAGTTCATTTAACCTGTATATTTTAATTGTTTTGTTGTCCAAATTCTGTTGGTGTCCTCTTCTTTCTTCTTGTTTTTAAACAATACTTCTTTGAGCGCAATGCAATGTTTACACAATAGCAAAATCTCAAAACAAAACAAAAATATGCAAGCAAATAAACAATCAAATGTTCGTCTCCCCCCCCCCCCCCCCCCCCCCCCCACACACACACCTCATCTCCCAAGTTCATCCTCCACCTGACGCAAAAAATCTCAATCTTTTAACATACCAAGGCAAATTTTGCAACATTCACCCACAATTTATCTATCGTTTAATGTCAGGTAAGGCTTTGTTTGCATAGGCAATTCAAAAGAGCTGTACGTTTGAAACAAAATTAAACTCGCTTGTTAAGGTTGTTGATGAAGTTTTCAAATCAGCCAGTCGAAATTCAAGAAAAACCTAACCTGTCGATTTGTTTATGCAAGTGATCTAGTTGTATATTCATTCTGTTTGTCAGTGTTGTCAGCAACTTAAAGCTTTTTGTATATTCTCTTGAGAGTCATCTCATCCAGTCTACCAATGCACAGTCTATATCAACACTATTACGACCAGTCCATTATCCACTGCTACACGGACGGTGTTTGGGGTATACATTCAGGCAAACAGTTTTAGCTTTGCACTGAGTCATACCCCAAACATCTGGTGGGTACAGAAACATAGAATATACCCAAGAGTCAAACAGTTTAAAGAATACCATGTTATCTGTAATTCCTAGAGTCTATATTTTGATATCTCCATTATTCTGGATTAGGCTCTTTGTGTATACTTCCCCAGAGCTATAATGTTATGACATCTTTATTTCTATCGTCAACAAAAGCCAACATATTTTCGACTTTTCTGCTTCGACTTTGGGCTGCTCTTTCTGTCATATACCCATTAGTAGTACAAAGAAACTCATGGAGAGCACGGCAGCAGAGAGTCCTCAGAAGAGAAGCCCCCTTCAAGCAAGTGTTTCGGCCCTTATCTTCTGTCACTCTAGGGGGGTTGGGCCACACCCGGTTCATGACTCTGGATGTCCCTCTGCTGCCCCTTTTTTCCCATCTTGATCATGAAGCTGATCCTGAGAGGGGCCATGTGCCAAATGCCCTTCCAAGTGAGACTTCTTTGGAGTGCATTCTCCCACGTTGTCCATTGCCCTTGCTGGCTCTGCTGGACTGCGTTTTGGAGTCTTTTTGTTTTTGGTATTCTTTTCTCATCTCCTGAATCATCATGTCTATTTTAGCTTTTCCTTGACCTTTGACCACCATTCAGTTTTGGTCACCCCCAGTCCTTGTCTGTTGGTCTGTGTGTGTCCTGTTATTTCTCTGATCTCGAGACTTTCTTTTGCAGAATCCATCGCCTCTTGAACTTTCCATTTTCTGCCTGTCTTCAGCTGGGGCTTGATTGCTTCTACCACCTTGTCTCCTGAGTCCTCCAGCATGCTTTGAAGTCTGATCTCCCCTGCTTTGTATTCCTCCAGGATGGATTTCAGTGGTAGTTTCAGCTTTGCTTGGCGACAGTACAGCGCTATGTCAGTCAGACAGGGTGGGACACCAAGCCATTTCCCTGTGAACTTGTTGATTTTGGCTTCCATTGCCTCCACTATGCTGGTGCAGATGTCGTATATTATCAGAGGCCATAGGGGCTTTGGTGTCAGCATGAACTGCAGACACCAGACCTTGTATTTGCCAGGGAGCCCACACTGGTCAATGGTCTCCAAGCCTTCTTCCGACATCTGTTTGGTTTCTTTTGCTCTTTGTGTGTCTTTCAGGGTATCATCATACCATCTTCCAAGGCTCTTGACTGGCTCTTCTGTGACTGTTGGTATGGCCTGGTTGGCAACACTGAAGACCACAGATTCGGCCACTTTTCCTTTCCTCAGTGAGAGACTCCGTGATTTCTTTGGCTTGAACTTCATTCTGGATGAAGCAACTATGTCGTCCAGCCTCTCCAGCACATGACGTGTCTCGTCTTCTCTGGATGAAATCACTGTAGTGTCATCCATGAAGGCCTTGAGAGGGGGCATCTTGTATCCATCGCCAAGGTCTGTTTGTCTTGCGTTGTTTGTTGCTGCTTTCAAGATGACTGCCATTGCCAACACGAACAGTATTGCCCATTGCAATGCCCACTTCCAAGTTGATCCCATCTGTTGTGTACTCCTTGGTAGAGAACCGCACTGAGAAGCCATTGAAGTACTTCTTGAGCATGTCGCGGATGTTCTTTGGTACATGGTACATCTCAAGAGCCAGCTGTATCATCTCATGGGGTACAGATCCATATGCGTTTGCCAGATCAAGCCACACTACGTCCAGGTCTCTCCTTTCTGTTGTTGCTCTTTGGATTGCGTCCCAGATCATTGTGGCATGTCCTACACAGCCAGCCACGCCTTGGATGCCACCTTTCTGGACTGACACATCCAAGTACTTGTTTTCCATGAGGTACTTGGTCAGCCTTCTTTGGGGATGTACACATCATCTGCCGTCATCCACTGGCCGCTGATCTTCTGGTTTCTCCAAGCTGATCGCAGCAGCCTGTGGAGCCACTCCAGGACCTTGGGACATTTCTTGTACAGCTGGTAAGGTGTTCCGTTTGGCCCTGGTGATGATTTGGCTCTGGCTTTGTCGACCACCTTCTTGATTTCCGCCAACGTTGGTGGCTTGTCATTGAACTGTTCCTCAGGTTTGGTTGGCCACACCAGACCTTGAATGTCAAGTGGTGCTTTGTTCTTTGAGTCAGAGTATGTTTTCCTCAGATGCTGCTCAAGAACTCCTTTGTCCACACTTAGGGTCCCAGATTTCGGCTGCTCAAACAGTGTTCTGGCAATCTGGAAGGAGTCTCTGAAGAAGCGCTCTTGGGTCTTCTTCTTTTTGCTCTTCCTCTTCCTCGCAGATTCCGCTTTGCTGAGGGTGCTGTGTTTTGCTTTCAGGTCTTTCCAGAGTTTTTTTCAAGCCTTGTTTTTCAGCTGGCAGTGCGGTCTTCATTTGCTTCATTTGAGGTTTTTCTTTTGGACCCTGATCTTGTCCTTCTCTTCTTGGCGACTGGATTTCTTTGGAGGTGTTTTCTCTTTGGGTAGTTTTGCTCCATAGGCGTCTCTGCATGTGGCAAACACAACGTCCCCATATGTGGCTAGTTTGTGTTCCAGTGTGCTTTTTCCTATCAGTGCATCGAGTCTTTGGACGATTTTTGCATCCAGTTTCTCCCAATCCTCAGTTTCGTTTGCTCGTGGCAGGTTGAGTTTCAGGCGCCAGGCATCGAGGGCCTGTGCAAATTCCTCATCCGAACCAACAGCGTGGATGTCCTTGGCACTGTGGTTTAAATCCTGGCCTTGGTCTTCCGACGTCTTATCTGCTGATGCAGTGCGCTGCTGCTCATTCAGATGAGTCTTCACACATCCCATCTTTGTTCTGTGGATCTTCATGCC
>CM065732.1:26087392-26097392 GCA_033310375.1 Conus canariensis
AGTGCAATCTATTCAGCAAGTCTTTCTTTGACGTGGTTAATACTCTCTATCCCAGCACCACATGGCGGCAGTTTTTCTTTGATGTGGTCAATACTGTCTATTCCAGCACCACACAGTTACTGTGTTTCTGTGATGTGGTCAATACTGTCTATTCCAGCACCACACAGTTACTGTGTTTCTGTGATGTGGTCAATACTGTCTATTCCAGCACCACACAGTTACTGTGTTTCTGTGATGTGGTCAATACTGTCTATTCCAGCACCACACAGTTACTGTGTTTCTGTGATGTCAATACTGTCTATTCCAGCACCACACAGTTGCTGTGTTTCTGTGATGTGGTCAATACTGTCTATTCCAGCACCACACAGTTACTGTGTTTCTGTGATGTGGTCAATACTGTCTATTCCAGCACCACACAGTTACTGTGTTTCTGTGATGTGGTCAATACTGACTATTCCAGCACCACACAGTTACTGTGTTTCTGTGATGTGGTCAATACTGACTATTCCAGCACCACACAGTTACTGTGTTTCTGTGATGTGGTCAATACTGTCTATTCCAGCACCACACAGTTACTGTGTTTCTGTGATGTGGTCAATACTATCCCAGGCCCGAATTCACTACAATGGAGACACACCTGACCCATTCCTGTCACAAGTGGCGTAAAGCAAGGCTGTGTTTTGGCACCCACTCTGTTCAGTGTTATGTTCTCTACAATGCCGACTGACACCTTCAGAGAAGGAGACGTAGGCATTGACATCAGATTCAGAATAAATAGAAAGCTTCTTAACATCAAAGACTCCAGGCAAAACTACGATTCTGACAGACATCATCAGGGACTTTCTCTTTGCTGATGACTGCGCTCTCGATGTTTTGGAAACTGACACGCATTCATCATCGACAAGTTTTCTGTAGCATGCACCAACTTCATTATAAACACAAAGAAAATGGAAGTTCTGCATCAACCCGCGCCAAGCAGACCCTACACTGAGCTTAACATCACAGTCAATGGTGAGGAAATTCACCTACCTTGGCAGCACATTGTCCCAGAACGTCACCTCGACGAAGCAATGAGCAACGGAATTGCGAAAGCAAGTGCAGCCTTTGGCAGACTACACATTAATGTTTGGAATAAGACATAAGTCTATAGACCAAGCTGAAGATGTACAGAGTAGTTGTTCTCCCCACGCTCGTTTACGCAAGTGAAACGTGGACAGTGTACCAATGGCATGCCAAGAAGCTGAATCACTTCCACACAATCTGCCGCAGAAGATTGGTAAATATGAAATGTCAGGACAAGATCCCAGACAGAGCAGGTCTTCCACATTCCCTGTCCAAGTTGTCACCGCACATTTCGTGCACGCATTGGCTTGATCAGCCACCTGCATATTCACAGATCATCCCCCCCCCCCCTTGCCGCCCCCCCCCCCCCCCCCCCCAAGATGACTGAAGTGGTTCTCGTTGACGAACTATCCCAGGGCCACACTGCTGCAATATTTCTTTGATATGGTCAGTGCCATTTATCCAAGCACCGAACATCTGCTGTGTTTCTTTGATGTGGTCAGTAACATATGTCTGGCAAATCTTTCTTTGAAATGGTTGATACTGCCTGTCCCAGCACCACACCACTGCAGCGTTTCTTTGATGTGGTCAATACTATCTATCGAAATAGTGTTTGTTATGTGGTCAGTACTGCCTATCCCAGCACCACACCACTGCAGTATTTCTTTGATGTGGTCAAATACCATCTATCCCACAACGCACCACAATGCAGCAGTGTTTCATTCATGCGGTCAATACGATTCCAGCACCATACTGCTGCAGTATTTCTTTCATGTGTTCAATATCACCTATTTCAGAACCACATCGCTGCAGTGTTTCTTTGATATGGTCAGTACTATCTAAGCAACAGACTTCTGCAGAATTTCTGTGTTCTTGTCAATGTCATAGAATCTAGTATTACGCCACCGTGGAGTTTCTTTGATGTGGTCAATGTAATGTATCCCAACACCGTACCGCTGTACTGTTTCTTTCACATAATCAGTCAAATCTATTTCAGCACCAAACTGACAATGCTGTAAGTTTTTTTTTATATGTGGTCAATACTGTGCATCCCATCACCAATCCGCTGCATTGTTTCTTTGATGTGGTCAGTGCCATCTATCCCAGCACCATAACCCTGTAATTTTTTTTGGATTTGGTCAGTACCATCTATCCCAGCACCACATCACTCCAGTTTTTTCTTCGAAGAGTCAATATTATCATCTCCAGCATCACACTGCTGCCATGTTTCTTTGATGTGGTCAGTACTATTGATCTGTTAGTACTATTGATCCCATCACAACACTGCTGCTGTGTTTCTTGGATGTGGTCAATACCCCTATCCAAGCACTACACGACTACAAGGTTTCTTTGAGATGGCCAGAACTATTTATTCCAGCACCATACAGCTGTAGTTTTTGTTTGATTTGGTTAGTATAATCTATTCCAGCAGCACACCATTAGCGATGCAGTGTTTCTTTGATGTGGTAATCAGTTCCATCTATACCAGAACTGCCACAATGCGGTGTTTTTTTGTTTTTTTTTGGTTAGTCAATACTATCTGTCCTGCTACCATACCATTGCTTGATTTTTTTCCATGTGATCACATAATCTATTCTAGCACCACACCACTGTGCAATTTCTTGAATGTAGTCAATATCATCTATCCAAGCACCATACAACTGAAGGGTTTCTCAGATGTGGTCAGTACCATCTATCCCAGCGCGACAACACTGCAGTATTCCTTTGACGTGGTCAGTATCATCTACATTATGCCGTGTTTCTTTGATATGGTCAATTCTATCTTTCCCAGCTCCAAAATGCTGCAGCGTTTCTGTGACGTGGCTAGTACTTTGGTGTGACAATGACAGGGTACAATATTAGCAGCGTGAATTTTAGACAAAGAAAGCTATAGTGACGATGGCATTGTACAATGTTAGTGGTATGAATATCACAAAGAAGGATCTGCTTTGACGATGGCATGGTACACTATTGATGATGTTGATTCTCAACAGACTCATTCAAAGTGAAGGGTGGTTAGTTGTACAGATAATACCAAGTGTACAGTCTTGTCTTATTCTAGAGGAGGTGGCTACCAAGTATGTTACTTTTGGAAAATAAAAGACCTTTTTTAAATGAAAATGATTATTTTATTACGATAAAACGCTACACAGGTATAACCTATGACGTGTGTGGTCAGTCCCTGCCCTCCATCATTTCTGTCCCATTCTTTTCCTTGTGTCATACTTTTTGTAGCTTCTTTGTTGTCTTTTGCCAGTACTTAATGGAATCTGCAGATGTGAAGCAGTCATGTCCCCCGTGGCCTTAACAGTAAGTGTTGATTGTAAGGACAATGATCGATAGAGGCTGCTCATCTATCAGTATCAACGTAAGGTGTACTGAACGGTCAGTATCCCTGCTTCTTCCAGGGGTCCAGCCAGGACAGATAACAAGAGATGTGGACAATGGACAGCTCACGGATAACCGCGGCAACCTGCAATCGCAGCGGTAGGTATTCTATCACATCTTCTTTCCATTATCATTTTGAAAAAAAAAAATGGAGGTGTCTTTATGTTGTCCCTCCAGGACTTTCCTTGTTCTAACTCCGGAATGGCTACCCTCCTCTGAGCACTTTCTTGGGATTTGGCGAGACAAACTTAACCAGGCAAGCTTATGACTATTAATGTTATTGCTGTTGGTATCCTTTTCCCTACATGACTTCATGTGTCCTTCATGTGTACCTTCCCTGGGTTAGCGCCACTTTGCATGAACTCAGGACATGTTCCACTGTTTGTCCTCCGTGGCAGAGTGGACATGAAAGATCATCTGATTCTCCCATTTAACCAGCCTTGACAGAGTGGACATGAAGGATCATCTGATTCTCCCATTTAACCAGCCTTGAATTCGAAGGCACAAGGTCACATACAGATTTGATGATGAAGTTGACCTTAAGAGGTACCATATGCCATGTACTTCAAGGTGAAACTTTCTTAGCTTGAAATTCATCTAGGATGAAACAACGGACCTGTCTGCTTCAATATTGTGTGTGTCTCATCTTCCTCTTTGAAAAGCACCATTGTGCTATGTATGAACGCTTTTAAAATTAAAGGGGATGTAACAACCCAAAAGTACTCCCCGCCGAGAAGAACTCCGGGGGGTACTTCTGGAGCAGCGCCAGACTGACTTCCCGGAGTACTTCTGGATCGGATAAAAAATGGAGCCCCCCTGTTTTCATAAAGTACTCCCGAGAGTCCCTCCCCCCCTCCCCCCTTACCCCCCCCCCCCCCCCCCCCCCCGACATATCTCCGTTAAGGTGAGGTGTTGAGGGTTGTTATTTATTAGTCATAAACTCATACATGGACATTCTATCTGAATCAACATTGTAATATAGTCTGAATCAACTTTAGGGGAAGTACTTCTGGGCCGGTCCCAGAAGTTACCCCCTTGCGTATCTCCTTTGCTAATGTGTTCAGGTTTGTTAATTACCTGTTATAAACACATACATGGACATTCTACCAGAATCAACATTGAAATATAGTCTGAATCAAACTTGGGGGGGGGGGGGGGGGGGGGGGGGGAGTATTTCTGGGCCAGTCCCAGAAGTACCCCCCCTTGCATATCTCCTTTAGTAATGTGTTCAGGGTTGTCATTTATTGGTTATAAGCTCATACATGGACATTCTGCCTGCATCAACATTGAAAACGAGTCTGATTCAACTTCAGGGGGAGTACCCCCCTTGCATATATCCTTCATTAGTGTGTTCAGGGTTGTTATTTACTAGTCATAAACTCGCACATTGACATTCTATCTGAATCAATATTGAAATGTAGTCTGAATCAAATTTAGGGGGAGTACTTCTGGGCCGGTCCCAGAAGTACCTTCTTGCATATTTCCTTTATTAATGTGTTCAGGGTTGTTACTTTCTGGTCATAAACTCACACATGGACATGCTGTCTGAATGAACATTGAAATGTAGTCTAAATCAACTTTAGGGGGAGTACCCCCTTGCATATCTCCTTTATTAATGTGTTCAGGGTTGTTATTTACTGGTTATAAACTCACACATGGACATTCTATCTCAATCAACATTGAAAACGAGTCTGATTTAACTTTAGGGGGAGTACTTTTGGGCCAGTCCCAGAAGCACCCTCCTTGCGTATCTCCTTTATCAATGTGTTCAGGGTTGTTATTTGCTGGTCATAAACTCACACACGGACATTCTATCTGAATCAACATAAAAATATAGCCTGAATAAACTTTAAGGGGAATACTTCTGGACCGGTCCCAGAAGTACCCCCCTTGCATACCTCCTTTATCAATGTGTTCAGTGTTGTTATTTATTGGTCATAAACTCATATATGGACATTGTATATGAATCAACATAGAAAACTAGTCTGAATCAACTTGAGGGTGAGTGCTTCTGGGCCGGTCCCAGAAGTACATTTCCGGCATGTCTCCTTCATTAATGTGTGCAGGGTTGTTATTTCCTGGTCATAAACTCTCACATGAACATTCTGTCTGAATCAACATTAGAATATAGTCTGAATCAACTTTAGGGGGAGTACTTCTGGGCCGGTGCAAGAAGTACCCCCCTTGCATATTTCCTATTTTAATGTGTTCAGGGTTGTTAGTTACAGGTTATAAACTCATACAGTGCCATTCGACCTTAGTGAATATTGAAACTGAATCATCTTTAGAGGAAGTACTTCTGGGCCGGTCCCAGAAGTACCCCCCTTGCATGTCTCCTTTATCAATGTGTTCAGTATTGTTATTTATTGGTCATAAACTCATACATGGACATTGTATCTGAATCGAGATTGAAAACTAGTCTGAATCAACTTTAGTGGTAGTACTCCTGGACCGGTCCTAGAGGTACCTATCCAGCATATCTCCTTTATTAATGTTTTCAGTACCTTTCCAGCATATCTCCTTTATTAATGTGTTCAGGGTTGTTATTTACTGGTGATAAGCTCATACACGAGCATTCTGTCTAAGTCGTTATTGAAAACTATTCTGAATCAACTTCATGGTGTGTGTGTGTGTGTGTGTGTGTGTGTGTGTGTGTGTGTGTGTGTGTGTGTGTGTGTGTGTGTGTGTGTGTTATTTCTGGGCCGGTCCCAGAAGTACCCCCATGCATATCTCCTGAACTAATGTGCTCAGGGTTAATGTCTACTACTCATAGAGTCATATATAGGCATTTTGTCTAAATCGTTATTGAAAACTAGTCTGAATCAAGGGGGAGTATTTCTGGGCCAGTCCCGGAAGTACCATCCCCCCTCCATGTTAATGTTAATATCTAATGTTTTTGTTTTTGATTTTTTTTTATTGAACTTTTTTTTACATTTTCCGTGCACAATCCAAAATGACAGTATAGGAGATTGTACAAACAAAGGCAAACGAAAGCAACAAAAACAAAAAACAAAACAAAACATTATTGAATGGAAAGGGCACTACAAGTAAACATCTAGACAGAAATGAACTGTAGCTTGAATACTAGATGGACAAGAATCTGTAGTTACATTGTAGTATTCTTGGTGACAGGCATGAATATTTATGTCTCATACACATTACAAGTATGGCAAAAAAAAAACAAAAAACAAAAAAAAACAAGTAAGGGCACGATGGGTTTGCTAGCTCCTTTCTTTATCTATTCAAAAAGTTTTTTGAAATAAAACCATTCTGTCTGAAAACTGTTATATCTCATATTTGTTAAAGAAATATACTTTTCAGTTTCATATTTAATCTTCAAGAAGGATTTAAAGTTAACATAGAGTGGTAAAGTTTCCACTGTTTTACATTTGAAGATGAAAAATTTCGCAAGGATTATAATATAATCAAGGACATGACTTGACTTTGTATTCTTTTCATATCCAAATAGCACAAACGTTTCGTTAAGTAAAAGGTTAAAGCTATTTTCTGTGCTGGAGTTGATACATGCTTCTAACTGTCCCCAAAAACGTCTTACATGTGGACATGCCCATAACATGTGATTAATACTGTCTCTCACATTGTTACAGAAAGAACAATCCTCAGAGTTAACAACATTCATGTTTGCAAGGATGACATTAGTTGCTAATATTCGGTGCAGAATTCTTATTTGGAACCATTTCAGTTTGATCTCTTGTATTTTCTTGGCCTTGATGAAAATATTTTTCCAATTAAGCTCTCTTTTCATTTTTTCATTCCATCTTCTACAATTTTTGGGTTCTAATTTGTCCTTTAGCATATCATAATAAAACTTCGTTCCTTTTGGGATGAAATATATCAGTTGAAGCGTTTTGTGAGTCAATGCAATTGAATCGTTACTGTTAAGGGTTAGTCCTGTCTTGTTGGTATAGCAACGTATAGCACCGACACATCCATTATAAGTGACAAAATCGACGTTAACACCATGTTTTTGTTTAAACTGATTCATAGTCAAAAAGGTTCCATCATCATTTAACAAATCTCTAATCAGAAAAATATCCTTGTCAGCCCATCTCTTGTAGTAAATGATTCTTTGACCTATCCTAATATTTGTATTATAGAAAATAGGTTCCAAAAGCAAATCACTTGTTGTTTCAATATTTACCTTTAAGCTAAATGTTTTATATGCTTCGAAGACATTGATCCAAAAATTGCTTAACATGTGTTTCTCAGCAGGTATTGATGGGCCCAATAAATCTAACTTAGCTATGTTCGGATAAATTGTTGTGAGTAATCTTTTCCATTTGTGATTACTGTTTTTCAGTCTTCGAATCCAGCTGAGTTTTAGTGCTGTTACTGCATCCTTAATATGAGGAATTCCAAGTCCACCTTCATTAATATTTCTTACAGCTACTTTCCTGTTGATTCTATCTTTTTTCCTACTCCAAACAAACTGAAACACCGAGATTTGTATTGATTCTATCCATTGGTCAGGTGGATTTGGTAGCAACATCCATAGATAAGTAATTTTTGACAGAATTAAAGACTTGAGAACCGCTACTCTACCCAAAGGCGTTATGTTTCGCTTAAGCCATATCTTGTACAGTCTTCTAATTTCTGCAAATGTTTTCGTTCAAATTAAAGTTTGTACAGTCAGTTAAATCATTAGTTAACCAGACGCCAAGCACTTTGAATTTCGGGGGATTCCATTCAAAGTGTAAATGAGGCATAAATCGCTCTTGGGAATTGCATTTGTTTCCCAACCATATAGCTGCCGACTTTCCTGTATTAAGTTTTAAACCAGACTTTTTACCAAACATATCTAATGTGCTCAAAGCTTCTTCAAATGATACTTTTTTGTCATTTAAGAAAATTTCAGTGTCGTCAGCAAACTCAGAAATTTTATATTCTGTATTACCTATTTTAATTCCTTCTATTTTATTATTTTGACGTATCATGCAACCCAGGATTTCCACACATAGGATAAACAAATATGGAGAGATAGGATCCCCTTGTCTACAACCCCTCCCAATTTGAAACCATTCAGAGATAATCCCATTAACACAAACTGCTGATTTAATGTCTCTATAAAAAGTACTAACCCACTGGCATATATCTGGACCAAAGCCAAATGCACGCATAACTTTTGACATAAACTTCCAGCTAACAGAATCAAAGGCTTTTTGAAAATCTAGGCATATAAGTAAACCAGGCATTTTATTCTTATTCAAATAATCAATTAAGTCATATATTAATCTTATGTTGTCACCTATAAAGCGGTTAGGCACAAGGCCTGACTGATCTTCATTTATGATTGAAGGTAAGATGAACTTAATTCTGTTAGCAATGCATGCAGACCCAATTTTATACGCCACATTTAATAATGATATTGGTCTCCAGTTTTTTAAATCTACTCCTATCCTTATCGGGTTTGGGTAAACAAACAATTAGACCCTCTTTTTGAGTAGACAATAGTTCTTGATTGCAAAATCCCTCATTTAACGATCTTACTATGAACGCCCCTAATTGACCCCAAAACACCTTGAAAAATTCAACGGTGAATCCATCTGTACCAGGACTTTTATTATTTTTCATTTGTTTTAAAGCCTCACCAGCTTCATCTAAAGTTATCAGTCCCTCCATTAAGTCCTTTTCATCCGCTGTTATTGTAGGCAGGTTATTTACAAGTTCACTAATAACACTGTCTTCCACTTCCTTTTCCTCGTAAAGCTTTTCATAAAAATGTTTTACTTCTTTTACAATATCATTGGTTTCTTTTATTTCAATTCCATTATCAAGTACAATTTTACTCATACATTTACTAACATAATTTCTTTTCTCTAAACAACAAAAATACTTATTCACTTTTTCCCCTTCGGCCACCCATCGAGCCTTGATCGCAACAACACTCCCTCCATTCTATGTGCTCTGATAGCGACCAGCCTATCTTTATCATCATGTAACTGCCGCTTTTCAATATTTGTTAAGCTTCTTTTTCTTTCTAACGTTTCAATGCTGCTTTCAAGCTGTCTCTCTATTTCGTTTTCATTGCGTTTTTTCATTGTTGCATAAGATATTGATTTAGCCCTAATTTTCATCAACAGTACATCAAGAAAGAGCTGGTCCGATACCGTTAGCTGGATCTCGCTTTTATTTGCCTTTTGCAAATATTCTCTACTATAAGGTGCAGATGCATATTCTTCAATGACTTCCTGTATAGTTTGATTGATATCTTTTAAATATGCCTTATCTTTCAACAAAGAACTATTAAATTTCCACAAAAGGCGGTGTTTTGTTTGTTTGTTAAATGCCAATTCCGAAGTTATGATCGAATGGTCAGTTCTGTATCCTGGTTTAATGTCGGAATCAGACACATAGTTAGACAACAAGTCCGAAACTAAAAAGAAGTCTAACCTACTTTGCTGAAATGGTGTATTTCGCCTCCATGTGTATCTCCTTAATTCTGGATTAAGTTCTCGCCATACGTCTACTAATCCCAGTTCCATTGTCAAAGCCTCAACTTCGTCTTTAGCTTTAATATTGTTGTAGTGTT
>CM065732.1:26102392-26104892 GCA_033310375.1 Conus canariensis
TGCGCCAGGTCCACATCATGAGGGGAGAGGGAGGATACGCCCAACCTGGTTTGAAACACGCTCAGGCACTTGGTCACGCAGTTCTCCGCCGTTTCGCCGTCGCTTTCTGGGATGCCGTAGAGCCTCACGTTCCAACTTCGTCCGTGCTGTTCGCTGTGGTTTTTTTCTTTTTTCATCGCAGCAATTTCTTTAGTCTTCAACGCTAACTCATCTTTCAATTCGTCAATCTCATCTTTCAAGTCGGTAACTTCGGAACTGACTCTGTCTTGCTCACTGCGGACATCATAAACATCACCTTCCACTTTCTCAATTCTATTTAGCATTGAAGTCCGACGCTCACCTAGTTCATCTCGCAGCGCTTTGAGCGCTTCTTTGATTTCTTGTGATGTTTTTGCGATGTCCATTGTGTCAGATTGATCTCCGGTCGCTTTCTTGTTCGTTCCCCCTGATAGAATTTGATTATTGTGTCAGATTATGCATCTCCGTCACTTTCTTGTTCGTTCCCCCTGATAGAATTTGATTATTGTGTCAGATTGATCTCCGTCACTTTCTTGTTCGTTCCCCCTGATAGAATTTGATTGATGTCTTTGTCCTCACACCACCACTATTGTTGGCGAAATATTTTAATGCTCTTTCCGTTGACATGTCACTCATTGAAAAAAAAAAAGGCTTTCCTTTTTTTTTTCACTTGGAGATTTCCATAAGAAATGCAGCACAAAAATACAACCACACACTCTTTTCATTATCGCATTGGGAATGTTACATTGTCCAGTCACGTTAGCATAGGCCAACGCTCACATCACGGCTGAACCGTGAAGCTAAGTTGCACTCATAGCTTTCGTTAATATCTAATGTTAATAAAGCTACTAATAGTCATAACAATGATGAAATGATAACAATGCAAAAAAGGAGATAGAATCAAAAAATAAAAATAAAAAAGGTAGATGAATGAACTTGATAAGTGGTAATGAAATGCTATAGAAAATCATGACGTAGAATACATAAATTATCAAAAAGAAGAAAAAAAAAAAAAAGGGGGGGGGGGGGGGAGGGGGATCACTAGGATCAACACACAACAATATTCCTCACCACACTTCCCCACTACATACTATTACACAACTCTTCATTTACCTACTCACGGCTATTTTGCTTCCTTCTCAAACGTGTCAAAATTAGACTTATCCTAAGTTATCTATTTTATCCTCAGTTCTCATTAAGTGCCCCCCCCCCCCCCCCCGCCCGATCGCCTCATCTTTCCCCCTTTCCTTACATTTCCTGCCTTTCGTTTGTTTATGTATAGATATACATACATGCATACATATATGATGTACACATGTCACTTCTGTTATCACCAGCAACATGATCTTTCCATTTTTTTGTTTTTTTTTTTATTATTTTTTCTTTATTACCACTTTTAACATGACCGATATTATTATCATTATTATTGTTGTTGTTACTATTATTATTATGATTATTGTTATCATCATCATCATCATCATCATTATTATTATTATTATTGTTATCATCATCATCATCATCATCATCATTATTATTATTATTATTATTGTTATCATCATCATCATCATCATCATCATATATTATTGTTAGTTGTTGTTGTTTGTTGTTGTTGTTGTTGTTCTTCTCTTCTTCTTCTTCTTCTATTATCATTATTGTTAGTATTATTATTATTTTTGTTAATATTATTATCATTATTATTAGCGTTGTTGTTTGTGTGTAAATCTACTCTTCCCTTCAGCCCCTCCCCTCTCTTTTATCTTATTTCATTTTACTTTCTCAAATTATTATCATTCACCACTATTATGATTATTAGTAGCTTTATTAATGTTAGTGCTAGTATTTATATTCCCTAAATCATTATAATCCTTCTGTCCCCTCTTCTTTTAAATTCCATTCTGTAATTTTGGGTGCCCACCATGAAGGCTGACTTTCATTCAAACGCCAAGTGATTTTGTACCGTCGGTTTTTTTAGTTTTTTTTATGTTTGTTTGTCCTGCCTGAAGAAGAACGAAACGCGTGGTGTCTGTCTTGTAATTCATTTGTCCGATTTGTTTGTCTGTAATGTAAATGACCTACGTTTGACTCTTTTCATTATTAAAATTCAGTATGTTGTCATTGATCGGCATGAATGCATGGCATCAGAAATTGGAGAAACATCAGAAAAAAGCAATGGATACATCAGTTATCGTAATATGCATAGCATCAGACATTTGAGAAATATTAGAAAATGCAATGGGCATATCAGTAATCATCATAACAGATACACATGACATCAAACACTAAACAAAACACTGAACAGTCTGGGTATACATAACATCAAACATTCAAGAAACACTAGAAAATGCCATGGACATATCAGTAATCGTCATATGCATGGCATCGGACATTTGAGAAACATCAGAAAATGCAATAGGTGTATCAGTATTCATTCTACCATCAGACATATACATGTAAAAAGTAACAACTGGCAATTGACATGAAT
>CM065732.1:26109892-26112392 GCA_033310375.1 Conus canariensis
GCACAGATTAATAAAAAGAAGGCAATCCAAAAAAATTCCATCATTTCTGTTGCAGCTTGGGAATCTCTGCTTGATTTGTACAGCTTTCTTGAAGGTTTGATTCACCTACAATTTTGAAGTGTACTTAGCTAGTATAAACCAAGCTATAGTTTTAGTATTTTTTGTTGTAGTTGTTGAGATATTATCAGGTCAATTAAAGGGAAGTAATGCTTAACTCCCCGAAAGTAATCGCATATGCAAAAATCTATTTTCAGACGACCAACTTTAAAAATGCTGCAATAAAATCTTTGTTATCCAATTTGGTATTTATTTCAATTTCAGCTTTTTCAGAAAGTACTTTTGAGCTTCTGCAATGGAATATTCTCTCTCTCTCTCTCTCTCTCTCTCTCTCTCTCTCTTCTCCTCTCTCTCTCTCTCTCTCTCTCTCCTCTCTCTCTCTCTCTCTCTCTCTCTCTCTCTCTCTCTCTCTCTCTCTCCAGATTCCTCCAGACACATCTGTCTTTTCTATCCTGTCTGTCTTTGCCTTTATTCTGCTTCGTCTTTATAATACTGTTAGAGGCCATATGGTGCCATCGTCTTCTGTGTGAACACGGAAAAGGGAATTCTTACTGATCGTCTAAATTTATTTAAACAGTACAAAAAAAAATATGACACATACGTAATCCACAGTTCGGTATTAGTCACACAAACCTTTTCCCAAAACCTGGCCTATTAGGCAACTTTGTCATGGCACTGCCGGTTTTAAATTACTTTGTATAGATCTCATCATTTGTAAGTATACGTTTGTGTCAGTTAATGCTCAAGAAACGTTGAATCCAGTGAATGTTTAACTCATACATAAGGATACGAAAATCTGTGAGAAATGAACAAAAGCCATGGAAGTAGAACTCATGTATAGTGATCAGTCAGAAATGTTCACTGGATAGATGTATTCCCGAACATGATGAAGGCAGCATCGCTTGAACTTACTGATCTGGTCAGGTGCCATGAATCGACACCTCTTTATACAAAATAACATATCATACAACAGCACACACCCGTTTTAACCCTCAAGCAAGCATACATTGACCAAATCGAGATCAGTGACTCACAGAACACCACTGAAATGTCCCGACTAAAAAGATTCAGTGATCCTGTTTTAATGTTTGCTACTTGCGCCAGAAAAGGAACTCCTAGCACCAGTCAAGACATGACGTTTAAGGTGCGCAGCAAATATTGTTTGTCGTCGTCGTCGTCGTCGTCGTCTTACTCCTCCTCCTCTTCCTCCCCCCCCCCCCTCCCCAACATTATCATCATCATCATCATTATCACCTCCTCCTCCTCCTCTTCTTCTTCTTCCTTTTCGGATAAACTCCCCTTTCATAAAGTGCTTACAATGACAGCGCCCCGAGAAAGTGCTGGAGTCCCGGCTCCACAGATTTAAGTCTGTTTATGACCCCGAACTAGGCACAATTGAAACGTATTGAGGGAAACATGATGCTTAACGGAATTTACTTGACTAGTAAAAGTAAGCTGCTTCTTACGTTTGAGACTATTTCTCTGAAAATTGACGGAGACCGGAACAACAACAATAATATTAAAAGTACTACTACTACTACTAACAAAAACAACAACAATAATAATAGTAACGATAATAATGATAGTAATAGTAATGGTGACGATAAAATCATTTAACTCAAGGATTAGCAACAAAATACATATTGTGCGCGCATCCCCCCCCCCCCCCCCCCCCCATTTAACTCAAGCGACTAGCAACAAAATACATATATAATGCTGAACAATTAAGGAGTGGGGGAAAACAAGTGCAGGCTAACAATTCTTCAGTCATTATAGTAATGACTTGGCAAAGATTTGAACTTTTAGATAAAAAAAAAAAAAATTTGAAGATGAAGAAAATGGGGGGAATATATTATAAATATGAGAAACCCTTCACTAGCTGCCTGAGGGAACCATCGTAATCCCTCTCGAAGACAGATTTATTTGTATTACCTGCTCCTAGGCCTTTCGTCTGCTGGATCGGACTCATTAGGGAGACACGGCTGGTTGTGTCTGTGCCCTTGGTGTCAAATAGAGACACACCACAGTCCATAATTCTGCGGTGTTCTCACCACCAAGATTTAAAAAAAGAATCCAGCTGCACCCCCAAAGCAGCCAGCGAAGGGTAGTAAATGGAATAAAACGAAAGTGTGGAGAGGGAAAAAGTTTCTGAAAAACTAAAAGCATTATGCAAACAATATAAAATGTAGGGGACAATCTTTGAGCCTATGCTTGAGGATCCATTCAAGGATGCAAGGGATATCAAAAGATATGGAACAGTCTGAATGGTCAGTTCTGCTGTTCAATAACCCAAGCATTGTGAGTGGCTAAGAATTCTCTCTCTCTGTCTCTCTCTCTCTCTCTCTCTCTCTCTCTCTCTTATATATATATATATATATATATATAGTATAACACACACACACACACACACACACACACACACCACACAACACAACAACACAAT
>CM065732.1:26114892-26119892 GCA_033310375.1 Conus canariensis
TCCGTGTCTTTCAACAACCTTTTGAAACTGTTAAGAGATGCTTTATTAATCAAAGTATAACATTCTGATAGGTCTAACGGAATGTTCAATGCACTCGTGCCTTCAATATTTCGAGCTGCTCTCCGAGCAGCTTGATCAACTTTCTCATTTGTTGAGATTCCACAATGTGAGGGCACTCAACAGAACGTCACATTTATTCTTGTGTTTTCATCGATAGGAGATGTGTCACATAATTAATTTCTTAATGGTTTTACAACGAGTTTTTGGATTTAAAGACTGTAATGCAGAAAGAGCTGACTTTGAGTCACTGCACAGTAAAAGTGGACAATTTTCTATGGAAGAATTTAAAACATGCTTCAGGGACATTAGAATAGCAACTAATTCTGCAGTAAAAATTGACAAGTGTATGCCAAGATGATATAATGTCTCTACTTTTAATTTTGGTATTATGAAAGCTGCTCCTGTTCTATAGTCATCTAACACTGAGCCATCTGTAAACATTTGAAGATGGTCCTTATATTGATTTTCCAATAAGAATTTACATAATGTTTTAAGAGATATGGTGGATTGTTTTTGTTCAGTTCAGTACAGTTTGTGTTATGATTTGCTTTGGTTTGTTTCCATTTGGGAATGGGTGGAAAGGACGAGTTGACAGCTATTTTACTTTGGTCAATGTTGGTTTTGTTTTTTTTAAAGAGTAGATGAGTATGACTGAATAGATTTAGTTGATTTTATGTCTTTTGCTCTTTTAGCAAAATCTGTCTCTGAATTGAGAGATACTTCATGTGTACAGAAACTTTTCTGTGAAAGGTTCTTTAAAACAAATTTAGAGGCGGGACACTTTTGAAACTCGTTCAAAGGTAAGATTCCAATTTCATTATAAGTCCCAATGTTACATGTATGTGTGGGAACTCCAAGAGCAAGTTTATATGCTTTGCAGTGTACACTTTGTAACTTATTAAGTAGATGCTGTGGAGCACTGAAGAAGACTTCTTGAGCATAAATCAATCTAGAGCGCACAAGAGCCGAAGATAGGAGTGTTAAGCTCTCTTTATCTTGTCCCCATTTTTATTTGCTTATGATCTTCAGAAAGTTTAAACTTTTTCTTGCTTTATTCAAAATGTATTCAATATGTTGGTTGCATGAGAGCTTTGATGTTAAATATACTCCTAGGAATTTATAACAGATTTGACGTATTGTAAGACTGACCCATTCAGGGTAAATTGTGGAAGTTTTTCTGGGTCATATCCAGAGTTAAAAAGCATTAGATTTGTTTTTTTTTCTGCCGAGAGTGTCAATCCACTTTCATGTAAGAAACTACTGATTTTGTTTAATTCATGTTGACATTTGATCTTTATGTAATTTAAGGATCTTAATGGGGTTTTTCTTTTCATCCACAGACATACGTCATCCGCAAATTGTACTAAAACTATGTCTTTGTCTATGTGTGTGTGTGTGTGTGTGTGTGTGCGTGCGTGCGTGCGTGCGTGCGTGCGTGCGTGCGTGCGTATGGTGTGTGTGTGTGGTGTGTGTGTGTGTGCGTGTGCGTGCGTGTGTGTGTGTGTGTGTGTGTGTGTGCGTGGTGCGCGCGCGCGTGCGCGCGCGGTGTGATGTGTGTGTGTGGTGTGTGTGGTGTGTGCGCGTGTGCGGTGTGTGCGTGTGTGCGTGTGTGTGTGTGTGTGTGTGTGTGTGTGTGTGTGTGCGCGCGTGTGTGTGTGTGATGTAATGATAATAAAACAATTCATGTGTTGAACTTGTTCCTCCACCCAGGACTTCATTGCAGAGCTTTCCCCTTCTGGCTTGATCACTGGACAGAGGATATGATAAGAATACACAAAGCAAAATGTACTAGATATATGAAGAAAATTAAGGAGAAAAGAAAACAGCGGTGGTGGCAGAGGTAGAGCGAGTTACGGGTGGGGGAACAGACAGTAAAAGAGGGAGTGAAATATGGGGGAGAGGAGCAGGGAAGGGTTCCCTTGCTCATTTCACTCCAAATCATACACTCATCCAGTGGGCCCTCTACACTAACGCCAGCACAATATCCTCACAGGAGTCAAAATACGGAATTTTGCATTTATTTTTTCGGCATATTTGGTCTGTTCAGTCCAGGCATGCGTATTGAAATTTGTTAACTGAGTATGGGATCGATCGTTGCGATAGGATCTTTAAAAATTAAATGCAATTTTTGTAAGAAAAGACAGTAATGCACCATCCCCCACGTGTTGAACGAATGCATACCATGCCACATTCTGTGTGGCGCGTGATGAGAAATGGGTCAGAGCCGCTTTCAGAAAGTGTTTTCATGTCCTCTTGCCGCTTGTACTCTCTGCACTGTCCCTGGTCGGGTCCATTATTATTGTAAAATGGGGGCCGCAGGTGTTCTTTTTTGTTACTCTTTTTTGTGAATGCTGCTGTTCACAGGATGCCAGTGGAGGAGAAATAAGAGCAGAATGCGTCTCTGGAGACATACAATTATCCATTTAGACTTTAATGTACTATTATTTCATTCTTTGAATAAGCGTTTAGCAAGTATTTCCTGGTGCGACTTGGCGCAGACCTCATACATCATCTCATAGCGAAAGAAGGAAGAAGAAGGTAGAAGAAGGAGAAAAAAAACAAAATATTTCTTAGGCTTGGAAAAGGTTCGTGGTAACCAAAATGCAATGACACAAGTGCAAAAGGATAATGGTGAAATAATTACAAATCAATCGGAAGTCTTGAAAGAAATTAAAGATTTCTACTCAGCGTTATATTCTAAATCGCCAGAGGAAGAGGGGAATATGAAAGGAAAATTGAAAGATTTTATTCAAAATGAACCATTTACAAAATTAGAAGAAGAGTCTTTCACATGTGAAGGTCTAATGAGTGTACAAGAGACAAGTCTAGCTTTAAAGCATATACAAAACGGATCAGCACCAGGTAGTGATGGTCTTACAACTGAATTTATGAAGTTTTTCTGGATAACTATAAGCGATGTTGTAACTGAATCATTCAACGAATCTTTCAGAGAGGGTGAAATGTCATACAGTCAGAAACAAGGCATTATTATACTTCTTCACAAGAGCCTTGACCTTCCAAGAGACAAAGTAAATAATTGGAGACCAATTACACTAACTAATACAGATTATAAAATACTAGCAAAGGCATTGGCGTTGAGACTGAATAAAGTTATTGATAAATTAATTAGCCATGATCAAGTAGGTTATCTGAAGGGACGAAATATTTCGACAGTAATACGAACTATAGATGATGTCATCAACTATCTAAAGGTAACGAAAAAGTGCGGATATCTATTAGCACTAGATTATCAAAAAGCGTTTGACTCTGTTTATAAAGAATTCATGTTGCAAACTTTCGATATATTTGGGTTTGGGAACCAGTTCAAAAGATGGGTAAGTGTGATTACAACGAACACCGTCAGCAGCATAAATCATGGTGGCTGGATCTCGGAATCTTTCCCTGTGAAGTGTGGCATCAGGCAGGGCTGTCCTTTTTCACCTCTGGCTTTCATTTTAGGTGTTGAATTACTCGCAATAAAGATTCGGAACAGTAATATATCAGGAATTGATCTTCCCACTTTCAATAATGAATTGGTAAAGCTTAAAATAAAACAGCTAGCAGACGACACAACTTTGTTTCTAAATAACAGAGATGACATGATAAAAGCACATGACATAATAAATGATTTCTCTGTTTTTTCTGGTCTCAAATTAAATGTGCAGAAAACAAAAGCAATGAGATTAGGGATGCAGAGGTATGAATACAATATGCCATTTATGTTAACTGAACAAATTAAAATACTAGGGATTTACTTTAAAAATAACCAAGCAGCAATAAACATAGAAGAAAATTGGTTAAAACGAATTGTAACAATGAATAAATTGATTAGAACATGGAGTAAGAGAGATTTAGGAATTTATGGGAAAATAGTTATAATAAAGTGTTTTTTGTTGAGTCAGTTTGTGTTTGTAATAATAATAATAATGAATACTTATATAGCACCTATTCTCGGCTAGAGACCAAGCTCTAAGCGCTTTACAATCAACACTCGCTTACACAACGGGCTGCCTACCTGGGTAGTGCCGACTGAAGAGCTGCCAGCTGGTGCTTCATTCAGTCGTTTCCCGTGTCATCCAGTCATTATCGTTCAATATCGTTCACTCAATTTCTTTACTTCCTTCATTCTTTCCATTTCTTACGCAGGGTGCATGCTGTGTGTAACGTGTCATCCATACCAACGGCCAAACTGGCCTACTCTTCCGAAAGTTGGTGATGGGATTTTACGTGTGTGCAAGATATTATGCATGCGTTCACACACGGAACCTCGGTTTATAGTCTCATTCGAAGGACTGTATGGGAAATGGAGTCAGAACTAATGTTAACTCCGAGGGAAAAATCCCCCTGTACCGAAACGCCCCGGCGGAGATTCGAACCCGCAACCCAGGATCACCAAGATTACGAGTCAGGCGCTCTACCAACTGAGCTATTCCGGCTCCCTGAGCTATTCAGTCAATAGGTCTGCCAAAGCACGTTTTGACCACAATTAACAGAACCCTATATAAATTCTTATAGCAGAAGAAGAATTCAAACAAAAAAGCGTTTGAAAAGATAAAAAGAAAAATAATGGAAGCAGATATTAGTCAAGGAGGAGTCAAGATGGTAAACCTTTTTAAGATGCAAGATAGTTTCTATCTACAGTGGGTAGGAAGATTATTTACAGCCACAAACGATAACTGGAGCTATATCCCCAAATGGCATTTGGATAAACTAACAAGTAACATGGGTGCCTTTGATATAAACTGTACATCGAGAATGCTGTCCCCCCATTGTCAGATCAATAACCCATTTTGGCAAGAAGTTCTACACACACATTTAGATAACAAAACAATAACCAAACAAACTGATGTATCACGACAAAACTTTCACAAACAGCTGCTGTGGAACAATTCGCTTATAAAATATAAATGTCGCACTCTATTCTTTCCTTCCTGGAAAAG
>CM065732.1:26129892-26137392 GCA_033310375.1 Conus canariensis
CACAAAAACAACAACAACAACAACAACAACAATATCAAAAACAACAACAACGACGACGACGACGACGACGACGACGACGACGACGACGACGACGAGACAACAACAACAAAATGATCAACCTGCAACTGGGCATAGCACCTGGCTGTGCAATGTTTTCAATTCTGTTTATATTGGCAATAGAGGTAATCTCGAAAGCTGCCATGAGCCTTACAGGTTCGCTAGACCTCGGAAATGAGTGCCAAACGCCCCCTTTAAAAGCCTTCATGTATAGTCACAATGGTGCTTTACACAGAGGAAGATGAGACACACACAATATTGAAGCAGACAGGTCAGTTGTTTCATCCAAGATGAATTTCAAGCTAAGAAAGTTTCACCTTGAAGTACCCGGCATTTGGTACCTCTTAAGATCAACTTCATCATCAAATCTGTATGTGACCTTGTGCCTTCGAATTCAAAGCTGGTTAAATGGGAGAATCAGATGATCCTTCATGTCCACTCTGTCAAGGCTGGTTAAATGGGAGAATCAGATGATCCTTCATGTCCACTCTGTCAAGGCTGGTTAAATGGGAGAAATGATCCAAAGATTGATCCTTCATGTCCCATCATCCGTCAAGGCTGGTTAAATGGGAGAATCAGATGATCCTTCATGTCCACTCTGTCAAGGCTGGTTAAATGGGAGAATCAGATGATCCTTAATGTCCACTCTGTCAAGGCTGGTTAAATGGGAGAATCAGATGATCCTTCATGTCCACTCTGTCAAGGCTGGTTAAATGGGAGAATCAGATGATCCTTCATGTCCACTCCGTCAAGGCTGGTTAAATGGGAGAATCAGATGATCCTTCATGTCCACTCCGTCAAGGCTGGTTAAATGGGAGAATCAGATGATCCTTAATGTCCACTCTGCCACGGAGGACAAACAGTGGAACATGTCCTGAGTTCATGCAAAGTGGCGCTAACCCAGGGAAGGTACACATGGAGGCACAACCAAGTGCTCAAAGAGATCGCAATGTGGTTGGCACCATCAAAGGAACCACTACGCCACCAGAAGCTCCAACAATGAAGTTCTACACAGCAGGAGCCACAAATCATGATCTGGAACAACTATGATATCAAAAACATGGAATACTGGATGGAGTGTATGATCTCGAATGCACCTCGGACCTTCTAGAATTGAAGAACCAACCCGAGATCATCAGGAAAAGTGACATGAGATCACAGATATTGTTCTCCACTCAAGCTTTTCGAAACCAACTACTCTGATCAAACTCACTCTGCCATACAAACGCGGAATGGACCAAGCTCACATCTACAAGACTGAGAAGTATGCCAATCAAGCCAGCAGCTTTAGGGAATCTTGCTTCCAAGTCCAAGTCTTCGCCATATAGGTTGGAGTAAGGGAGGGTGGGGGGGGGGGTTGTAGGCTTAACTGTATATGATCTAATGAAACAGCTTGGGATTTCTGGTAAGAAGAGGTCCAAAACCCCTAAGGTAATAGCAGAGGCAGCTAACAAGAGTTCCATGTGGATCAGGTCGAGGCGGAACAAAAGTAAACTTCATGAAGCTTAAATTTCTCAGAGCAGAACAAGTGTCCGTTAGCGATGTGGGTAAGACATCAGTGTAAAATGGCACGCTTTGAAAGGCCAACCCATACAGAAGGTGCAGGCTCGAATCCCGGTGGCGCAAGAACAAGGAGAAAAAAAATGGCAGCAGAAGGGCATCTTGGGAGTCATGAACTGGATGCAGACCAGCCCCGTTAGAGTGTGAGGATTTCAGGACTGAAACACTTGCTTGAGAGGGGTTTCTTCTCTGAAGACCTGCTATCAATCTCTCCGTAAAGTTCTTTTTTAAGACAAAGTAATATGGAGAGTGTATACCTCTGTTAAAGCCGAAGACAACGTTAGCTGGAATCGGTCTGTTAAATGAAATAAGTTATTTGTGGAACCAGGGAAAGTAGCATTTGATACGGACAGCAGGAACTATTCCCTATTTACTTTGAAAAAATACAAAATTAGAAAATAAATATATGTATTACTGAATTTATTTTCCATGAAAATTCATTATCAGTTGAAAGCAGTAACGTCCTCGTGCTTGATATGTTCAGTGGAAAAACTGTGGTCATGTGCTGTCAACAATAGAAACAGATCCTTAGTCCGCCGTTTCATCTAGATCCTTGATCACAGATCTGAACCAAAATGTAATGGATTTATCTGGGGGCCGCATTCCATTTTCCCGTCAAATTGTATTGGTTGCTTCTGAAGTTTGTGTTTAACCACAATAACAACAGCAACAACAACGACAATAATGTAATGATAATAATAGTAATAGCAATGATAATGTTAGATTTGAAAGTGGGGTGACTGCAGGCGGAAGTTGAAACACAGAAAACAAAAACAGAATTACCAAGCCGCCAAAGGAAGGAACAACGTACAAAACACACACAATACGTTTCGGCCTATTGGGCCCCATTCAGGCAGGATAGCAACATTCAAAACAATGGAAACAAAAGGCGAACAGTCGTGTATTGCTTCGGTCTGGTGCAAACTGTGGTGTGGGGGAAAGCTAAAACTACAGAAAAGAACTGAAGACAAGAGGGGAAAGGCTGAAGAAGGGAAGATACAGCTTGAAGGACATTAACAACAAAAACAACAATAATAATGATAATGATAATAACAACAACAATACCAACAATGCCAACAACAACAATAATGATAATAATAATAATAATAATAATAATAATTTTGATAACAACCACAACAACAACAACCACATCAACAACAGCAATATCCAGAACCAGAACAACAGCAGCAGCAACAACAACAACAATAATGATCATCATCATAATAATTGTTATAATAATGGTGATAATAATAGTGATAATGATAATGGTAATAATAACACCGATGACAACGATAATAATGATGATGGTGATGATATGATAATAATAATAATGATAACAATAGTAATCATAAAAATGATAACAATGATGATAATGGTGATGATGATGATAATAATAATAAGAATAATAGTAATTATAATAATAATGATAACAATAATAATACTAATACTACTACTCATAATGATAATGATATAATAACAATAGTAATAATAATAGCAATAATATTAATAACAATGATGATGATGACGATAATGATGGTGATAATGATATCATTATTATTATTAAATTTTTTATTAATTATAACAGTAATACTAGTAATAATAATGATAATGATCGTAATAACAATGATGTTGATGATGATGAAAATAATAGTAGTGATAACAACAATACTACTACTGCTACTACTACTACTACCACCACCACCACCACCACCACTACTACTGCTACTACTCTACTACTACTACTACTACTACTAACTACTACTGATTAAGTGTTATCCTTTGCCCATCTGTTCTCTGTATGATAAGCATACACTTAATTTCAGGTGATCATTCTTTTTTCTTCTGAAAAATGGCTATTTTTGTTCCCGCATGTAATCAAATACTTATATTTGTGTGTTACACTACATATGGTTGATATAGGTCTTGTTTGCCCATGTACTCTCTATTGTGTTTTACAGCTTGTTTGTCCAGCATCCAAAACTTGAACCCAATCCAATCTATCTCTCTCTCCCCCCTCCCTCCCTCCCTCCCTCTCTCTCTCTCTCTCTTACTTTTTTCTAGCTTTATGTTTGATTCACTTATTATGATTATGATTTCTCTTGTGTATTTGTTATTGTCATTTTGTTTAAAGCAATTAAAAAGTTTTTTTTAAAAAGTGTTATGGTAATGATGATGGTGATCTAGAAAAAAGAAATAACATGGTGATAATGACACTTATACTTCTGATGATGATGATGATGATGATGATGATGATGATGATGATGATGATGATGATGACGATCATCATCATCATCATCATGTAGAAAATTGGATAGCAAAGAAGATCTGAGCAATGTAGATGTAGTTTTACTTTTACCACTACTACAGCTACCATCACTACTATACTACTACTACTACTTACTACTACTACTACTACTACTATTACTACTACTACTACGACGACGACGACTTTTACAACTGCTACTGCTACTACTACTACTAGTATCATTTCTACTGCTACTGGTGTTGCTGGTGCTGCTGCTACTGCTACTAGTACACTACTGCTATTGCTAATATAGTCATAGTTATGATAATAGTATAAATAAAAATTATTATTATTATTATAAATATGGGAAAGATTGTAACATAAGATAAAATAAGTACACACACACACACACACACACACACACACACACACACACACACACACACACATGCTTAACAGTATAGAAAACACAAAAGGAATAAGGTTGCTCATAAAGTTCATGTAGGGAAAAGGATAACAACAGCAATACTAATATCAATAGCCAGAAGCTTGCTTCATAAAGTTTGTCTCGCCAGATCCCAACAAAGTGCTTAGAAGAGGGTACACATTCCAGAGTTATAACAAAGAAAGTCCTGAGGGACAACAATAAGACATCTCCATTTTTTTGTTCAAAATGGTAATGGACGGAAGATATGACAGAATACCTACCACTGCGATTGCAGGTTACGGCCGTTGTCCGTGAGCTGCCCATTGTCGACATCTCTAGTTATCTGTCCTGGCTGGACCCCTGGAAGAAGCAGGGATACTGACCGTTCAGTACACCTTACGTTGATACTGATAGATGAGCAGCCTCTATCGATCATTGTCCTTACAATCAACACTTACTGCAAAGAAGGCCACGGGGGACATGACTGCTTCACATCTGCAGATTCCATTAAGTACTGGCAAAAGACACCAAAGAAGCTACAAAAAGTATGACACAAGGAAAAGAATGAGACAGAAATGAAGGAGGGCAGGGACTGACCACACATGTCACAGGTAATGATTGTGTAGCGTTTTATCGTCATAAAATAATTATCTTCATTAAAAAAAATGTCTTTTATTTTCCAAAGGTAACATGCTTGGTAGCCACCTCTTCTAGAATAAGACAAGACTGTACACTTTGGTATTACCTGTACTACTAGCCACCCTTCACTTGGAGTAAGCCTGTTGAGAATCAACGTCATCAATATTGTAACATGTCATCGTCAGAGCAGATTCTTCTTTGTGATATTCATACCTCTAACACTACATAGTCACTATAGATTTCTTTGTCTAAAATCCACGCTGCTGATATTGTACCCTGTCATTGTCACACCAAAGTACTAGCCACGTCACAGAAACGCTGCAGCATTTTGGAGCTGGGAAAGATAGACTTGATCATATCAAAGAAACACGGCATAATGTGATGTTAGGGTAGATGATACTGACCACGTCAAAGGAATACTACAGTGGTGTGGTGCTGGGATAGATGGTACTGACCACATCAGAGAAACCCTTCAGTTGTATGGTGCTTGGATAGATGATATTGACCACATGCACGAAATTGCACAGTGTTGTGGTGCTGGAATAGATTATATGATCACATGAAACAAAAATCAAACAATGGTGTGGTGGCGGGTATGGATAGTACTGACCAACCAAAGAAACACTGCAAGCAATTCTGGTATAGATGGAACTGACTACCACATCAAAGAAACACTGCATGGCTAATGGTGTGCTGCTGGAATAGATGATACTAATCACATCAAACAAAAACTACAGCTGTATGGTGCTGGAATAGATAGTACTGGCCATCTCAAAGAAACCTTGTAGTCGTGTGGTGCTTGGATAGGGGTATTGACCACATCCAAGAAGCACAGCAGCGGTGTTGTGATGGGATCAATAGTACTGATAGATCAATAGTACTGATAGATCAATAGTACTGATAGATCAATAGTACTGATAGATCAATAGTACTGACCACATCAAAGAAACATGGCAGCAGTGTGATGCTGGAGATGATACTGACACTCCGAAGAAAAAACTGGAGTGATGTGGTGCCAGGATAGATGGTACTGAACAAATCAAACAAAGCTTACAGGTTTATGGTGTTAGAATAGATGGCAATGGCCACGTCAAAGAAACAATACAGTGGCGTGGTGATGGAATACACAGTATTTACCACATATAAATAAAACTTGCAGCATTGTCAGTTTGGTGCTGGAATAGATTAGGCTGACCATATGAAACAAGACAGCGGTACGGTGTTGGGATACATTACACTGGCCACATCAAAGAAACTCCACTGTGACGTAATACTTGAATGGATGACATTGACAAGAACACAGAAATTCTGCAGAAGTCTGGTGCTTAGATAGTACTGACCATATCAAAGAAACACTGCAACGATGTGGTTCTGAAATAGGTGATATTGAACACATGAAAGAAATATTGCAGCGGTATGGTCCTGGGACAGTTCGTCAACGAGAACCACTTCAGTCATCTTGGGAGGTGGGGAGGGGGGGGATGATCTGTGAATATGCAGGTGGCTGATCAAACCAATGCGTGCATAAAGTGTGCGGTGACAGCTTGGACAGGTAATGTGGAAGACCTGCTCTTGATTGCTGGAGCAGGCTTTCCTTGCCTGTCTCTTGTGTTGTGCCGCTGCTGTCCTCCTTTCTTCCCATGAATTGGTGCCTTTGTGGACAGAGAATCGCCATACAGCTCAGTCCATAGCAGTCATTTCCCCTGTGTCAAGGTTGATATTAAACGCTTTTCAGGATGTTGTGAGAGTGTCTTAGAAGCGTTTCTTCTGACCTTCATGGAAGCAGATTCCTGGTTGCAGCTTACCATAGAAGAGTCTCTTGGGTAGCCGGTGGTCTGGCATGTCAGCTACATAACATGACCATCGAAGCTGAGACAGCATTAGGATGGTGTGGATGCTAGGCAGGCCTGCTTGGTCAAGCACCTCTGTCTGGGAACTTGTCCTGACATTTTGCATTGAACAATCTTCTGAGGCAGGTTGCGTGGAAGCGATTCAGCTTCTTGGCATGCCATTGGTACACTGTCCACGTTTCACTTGCGTAAACGAGCGTGGGGAGAACAACTGCTCTGTACACCTTCAGCTTGGTCTATAGACTTATGCCTCTTTTATTCCAAACATTGATGTGTAGTCTGCCAAAGGCTGCACTTCCTTTCGCAATTCCGTTGCTCACTGCTTCGTCGAGGTGACGTTCTAGGACAGTGTGCTGCCAAGGTAGGTGAATTTACTCACCATTGACTATAATGGTAAGCTCAGTGTAGGGTCTGCTTGGCTCAAGTAGATGCAGAACTTCCATCGTCTTTGTGTTTATAGTGAAGTTGGTGCATGTTACGGAAAACTTGTCGATGCTGAATTGCGTGTCAGTTTCCAAAAACCAGCATCGAGAGCGCAGTCATCAGCAAAGAGAAAGTCCCTGATGATGTCTATCATAATCTTAGTTTTGCCTGGAGTCTTTTGAGTTTAAGCAGCTTTCCATCTATTCTGAATCTGATGTCAATGCCTACGTCTCCTTATCTGAAGGTGTCAGTCGGCATTGTAGTGAGCATAACACTGAACAGAGTGGGTGCCAAAACAC
>CM065732.1:26142392-26149892 GCA_033310375.1 Conus canariensis
CTATCTATCTATCTCTACATTATCGGTCTGTCTATCTATCCATCTATCTATCTGTCTGTCTGTCTGTCTGTCTTCTCAACGAAGACACTGAAATTGTCCATCTAACGCTTAATCGTGCACGAGGTGCATCCATAGCATGTCTCTTTTTTTTTAAGTTCTGTAAGCACACTCATAACATATGTTTACACCACATCAGCGTTTATAGCATTCCACGTCACACTTTCTTTTTCTTTTTTCTTTGTGACTGATTTCATACTTTCTCTTTTGGCTTCCAATAAAAGCCTGTATGAGAAAACAATTAAATAGTTTACTAATATATATATATATATATATATATATATATAAAGAAAAAAAAGTAATACATTCGCACCAACCTGGGCGGTTGGCCAAAACGAGTTGAGAACCAGTGTTAGACACTCGACTAAAAGAGTGGTAAATGCTGAGTACGAGCCCTCTTCTCCGCTTCTGCTGTTAAAACGTAATCTTGTCGATAGTCAAAATGGCCACATCAGCTTATGTTTAAACAGTTCATTGCTTGTGGGCATTCATGCCCAAATGAATGCTAAATCACATTTGGTCATGTTGAGAAATGCAAAAATTCATATGATAAAATCAGATTTTATAGATTTGCACTGAATTTTGTTTTACAAAAGCCGATGTAAATGTTCAGATTTGACCATTTGTTTGGAGAGAGTTAAGAAGAAATCCAGTGATGCGATTTGTCAGAGTTCATCGATTGGCATGGGAATGTAAAAAAGGTATCTGAGATATTTGAACGTTTTTTTAATTATCAAATGTGAGTTATTATTACAACCCACCTGACATGACATAAAGTAATTAGAAAAGATGTGTTACGGACTCGCATGGAATAAAACAAACAAACGAACAAACTAGATAAGAGCAATCGAATACCGTCCATTCATGCTGTTAAAAGTGGAGCTTATGAATACCAATGAATATGCATATGCACAAGTACTGTTATTGTTTTGGTTGGAGAAAACTGATCATGGCAAATCACTGATGCAGGTCTCTGCCCAGATGGTTATGATGTATATTGTTTTGGCTCAAGAAAGTTACAAATTCGCACGTTAAACGCGTTTTGAAAGCATATCTTGGTGTCCTTCAATGAATTAAACAGATCTATTAAACTGGATACACCACAGAAATTGCAGCCAAACCTATATTTTCAGTGGCAGGTTTTTTTTTCTTACTTTAGACTGGGCAAATAGAGAGCTTATTGTGCAGGATAATATTTGAGATAATGGAAAGTTTATCAGTCATAATGATCCTTTCTTTTCACAAATTTTAAAAAACACTGAATCACGACAGACGCAATATTTGTGGAATTGGAAGATACATAGCTTAATCTTTTTGTTGCTGTCCATTATCACAGTATTCTAGTAAGAATGCAGAAAGATGCTCTGGGACAACGTGCAAACTGAAAAAAAAAATATCACCTTGTTGAACTGATTTTTTTCTTCACAATTGACAAAACACCGACAAACTATGTTTTTAAGTTGTACTGCAGTTTTTTACTGGTTCATTCTCGTTCACAGCTGTAAGTGAACCACAGAAAGGAGTCTGTTTTCCAATGGGTAAGCTTTCATTTACAGCCATTGGTTGACGAAGAGTACCATGGACAGATTGTACACTGCTGTTGGAAACTGTTTACCAGAACAGTCCATTTTACCCTAAACTGTGTATCTATCTGTCTATCTATCTATCTGTCTGTCTATCGGTCTGTTTGTCTGTCTGTCTGTCTACGCATCTGTATGCCTAAAGAGGACACTACAACACTCCATCTAACGCTTAAAAATTAACCAGGTCCATCTGTTTGTAGTATGTCTCTTAATTACGTTTTCCCTTCCCAAATACACACTTGTAACATATATTCACACAACATCAACTGTTTAGCGTTCGAGCCACACTTTTTTGGCGATCGGTTTCATTCTTTCCAATAAGGCTTCAACAAACGCCTGTAGGAAAAAAGCAACAGCATCAATATTATCTAAAACAACAAAGAAATAAAATAATGATAACTTCGTACCAACCTCGCTAGTCGGCCAAGAAGTGAAGAGAACCACTGTCAGAAACTCAACTGAAAGAGGAGACAACGCAAGCTGAATACGAGCCCTCATCCCCACTGCTGCTTTAAAAACAGCTGTCATCGTCGATCGTCATAGTTGCCACGTCGGCTTTTGTTTAAACAATTGACTATTGGTGACCATTCGTGCCCAAATGAATGCTAAGTCACGCTTGGTCGTTTTGTTAAGGAATGTATAAATTCATATTATAAGGATATTCAGATTTGATCGATTACACTGGAATTTAAAAAGAAGTCGACATAAATAATTAGAATTGACTTTATGTTGTATGGGGAAACATTCCTTAAATCAGATAAGCCAAATTGTCGGAGTTTAACGTCTTGCATTGTAAGAAAACGGTCATGTGCTACTAATAATCAGATTATGATCGTTTTCTACTGAAATGTAGCAAAATCGCATAATGCACATGTTCAGATTTAATTGCCTTATACAGCAATATAAAAGGTCAAATACAATGAATTATCAGGGGGAGCAGGGTGTCTGTTCAGTCTTCCGTATTAAATTTAGCAAACAGACGAATGATATGGAACCAGGTAAATGTTAAGATAACTGGAGTCTGGTTAACAAGCAACCTGTTAAACTGTACAGGAATTCAAATGACAGACAAACAGTTTGAGGTACGAAATTATTTAAAATTTGGTCACAGAGGGACGCCCGACACCTAAATTCTTTTTTTTTTTTTTTAAATCAAATACGGGGTATTTGTGGATATTGTTACAACCCGCCTGACAATGTATTTAATAATTAGGAAACATGTGTTACGACTTCGTAAGGGATAAAAAGCTGGAAAAAATCAAACAAATACCCTCCGTTCATGCAGTCGAAAATAGTAGTATAGGAATACCAATATACAAGAATTCACACAAGCACTGTCATTGTTTCGGTTGAGGAAACTGCAAATCACCCCTACAAGCCTTTGCCCAGATGGAGACATTATATCAATAATAAATAATAATATATAGATTTAGCTTTTAAAAGTCTATAACTGGCAAGTTAAACAGGTTTTCGAAGCGTATATTTATGTTCTTATTTAAATTAAACAGAACTGTTAAACTAGATACACAAATAATCGCAGGTGAACGAAACTTCCATTTTTGTAGCAGGCTAAAAGTCAATAGCAGGCTCCTATTTACTTTCAACTTCGGGCAAAAAGAGAGGTTTTTGTGCATGATAACTTTAGAGATAGCTGAAAGTTTCTAAATTATGACGATCCCTTTGTTCATAAATTTTGAAATTACAGTGAACCACGACGGTCAGAACGACACCTTCACCTGTTTATGGTATTGTCCATGCTCAGAGGTTTTCAAGTTAGAATGCAACCTTATTGTTTTCTACAGGTTTTTGTTTCTTTGGCTTGCAATGTTGGAAAGAGGATTCAAAAAGAAAAGGACGAGGGGAAAAACTGATTTAGAACCAAATTTAATTATTTAAAATAAAACATTTGGACCATTTCCTTGGAAAGAGTCAAAGCTTGTGTGTGTGCTCGTGGGCTGGAGGCGGAGCCTGGGTGAGGATGTGGGTTGGCATGCGCGCTCACGCGCGCGCCAGTGTGTATGTGTGTGTGTGTGTGTGTGTGTGTGTGTGTGTGTGTGTGTGTGTGTGTGTGTGTGCGCGCGCGCGCGCGCGCGCGCGTGCGTGTATGTGTGTGCATGTTTGTGTGCGTGTTTTTGTGTTTGTGTTTGTGTGTGTGTGTGTGTGTGTGTGTGAGAGAGAGAGAGAGAGAGAGAGGAGAGAGAGAGACAGACAGAAAGAGAGAGAAAGAGAGAGAGGGGGAGGACAGACATACAGACCGACAGACAGACAGACAGACAGACAGACAGACAGCCAGACAGAGAGCCAGCCAGCCAGCAGACAGACAGACAGATGGAGGGAGATATGCAAGAAAGCAAATGGACGCATTAGCAGAGGTGGATGGATGGAGAAAAATGCAGAACACACACACACACACACACACACACACACACACACACACACACACACACACACACACTTAGAGACATGCACGAGCGCGCGAGCGTGCTTTTATACATATATGCAGAGAGAGAGAGAGAGAGAGAGAGAGAGAGAGAGAGTCAGACAGACAGACAGAGACAAAGAGAGAGATGCAGACAGACAGCTAGACAGTGACACAGACAGACAGACAGACAGACAGAGAGTCAGTCAGTCACATAGACAGACAGACAAATACTGGCAGGCAGGCAGACAGAAAACAGACGTACTAGCGGAGGTAGATGGATAGAAAAAAACACAGAGCCTTCACACACACACACACACACACACACACACACACACACACACACACGCGCGCGCGCGCGCACGCACACTCACGCACGCACGCACACACGCACAGAGAGAGAGAGAGAGAGAGAGAGAGAGAGAGAGAGAGAGAGAGAGAGAGAGACTTGCAGGGTTATAAGTTCAATGGCTGGCTAGTATTTTCTTGACAACTATAAAACGTTAATGTAGGTGGAATGTTTACAAATGCTCAGATACACATCAGTCATCAGATCATATGTGATGATCTAAGGCTTCTATCTATAATCTAATTCACTAGTATAATGCTAGAAAGCTACCTGGCGATTTTTAGATGTCTAGAGTTTGAAAAGGCATTTATTTATGAAGAGAATTTATGTACAAACTTCTATAAGCTTTGGGATCCATGAAAAAGGTTTGAGGTGGATTCAAACATTTTTTCCAAAAACTAAACCGACTGTTACAGTTAGTGGGCAGGTAACAGAATGGTTGACTGTGCACCGCAGATGTAGACAAGGGGACCCCATCTCACCTTATTTATTTACTTATGAAGCAAGCCCTAAAGCATGGATGACCATGGATATAGTTGAGAAATGGCTGAGAGACTTTGACCGTTCCATGGACAATATGAACAGAAAGGTGCTTCTGGTACTGGACAATTGCACAGCTCACGTCAAAGTGGATGGCCTAAGAGCAACCAAGCTGCTGTTTCTTCCATCGAATGCCACGACTGCAACCTCTGGACACAGGAATAATCAAGAATTTGAAGTTCTTTTACAGGTAGGCCATTTAATAGTTCCTGTGCGATTACATTCTAAAAATTCTTCTCTCTCTCTCTCTTTCTCTGTCTCTCTCTCTCTCTCTCTCTCTCTCTCTCTCCTCACACACACACACACACACACACACACACACACACACACACGCACATATTAATTTATAATATACTGTGAATGGTTGGGACGAGTGGTCAAGTGTGTACTGTATGCTTTTTTATCATTCGTTACCGGGTTCAAAGGTTTACGTAGCAGCAGAAGCAGGAGAGGCACTTTCTGTTAGTTCCCCGACATGCCAACTTGATAAACTCGCTTTATTTGTGTTGCAGCTTTACTGGCTAAAAATGCCTCTCTCTCTTCATTTGGCAGCAAAATGTTTCTCTTCATTCGTAGACCGCAAATCGCAACCCAAATTATCCCTGTTAGGCTTCACACAGGAGGAGGAAAAGAAAGGGGAGGAGAAGGCAGTCTCTAGTCTTTGATACTTACATGTATAATGGGTTCATTACAGATGATATCTTTTTACTAGTCTCAGGGGCTTTGAGGTAAAGACATATGCCCTGAGACTGAGAAGTCGGGGTTCGATCCCTTGCCTTGAAGCCTTGAATAGTGTTAGGGCTGCTTAGCTGGGTGTTAGTATACTGTGGCAGGGTGGGTAGTTAAGCCGTTTGTGCATGTTTCATGTGGTAAATCAACATGAACTGATTTCTTTTGCAACAATTTTGTTCACCAGAACTCGCTTGCTGACCAGGCTGATTGGACATGCAGAGTCTTCAGAGAGTGACTTTCAGATCAACCTGTTGGATGCCTTGCAGAATCTGAAAGCGTCATGGGATCAAGTCACTGCATCTACCATTAGAAACAGTGTTCGTCACGCAGGATTTGTTTTGCCCAACGATGCTGACGACTCGGCCAACTCAGACAGGGAATGCAAGGAGTCCCGGCTGCTGACATCATCCATCGAGCCAATACTTTCGAGGCTTTACAAGGACTTTGGTGTCTGTCTGGAGGACTACTGCTCATGTGACGATGACGTCGCTTCATGTGCCCCACCGTCTTCAGAAACTGGGAGTATATCAACTCCAGACGAAGAACCTAACTCGGAGTCAGACTTGGATGATTGTGGAGGCCCATCCTTAGCCGTATCAACGTTCGAGGCAATGTCTGCTGTATGGAAACTTGATTTGTATTTGATGCAAGGAGAGCATGATGTGAATGTCAGAGAAAGCTTTGACAGATTTAAAGTGCTTCTGCAGAACTTTATGCTGAGAAACTTCGGAGTTCAAACGAAAGTTAAGATTTCTTTTCTAGCCAAGAGAAACAAACGAGGTGTTCATTCAGAAAAAATGACTGGGAACAAGACAGGACGACAGGGGTAGAAATAGGGTCAGATATGAAATCAGAGAGATCAGGGATCAGGTCAGATTCAGGAATCTGCGAATTAAGGGCTCAATTCAGTACAGACTTGACTTTCAAAATTTTTTGGCAAATATGTATCCCATTTTAAGATTTCCTTACTTTTTTAATTAACGTTCCTACACAGCTTGTAGAAAATTAAAAAGCATTATTCTTGCTTAACAGCAAATTATTTTTAGTTGAATATCATTTCATCCATTGAAAATTGAAATTGTTTGAATCAATGAATAGACATGTCAGTGTTTTTATCCAGTTAATCAATATTATTTTGGAGATTACTTTCTTTATCATAAAAAAAATTGAATGGTTACATATTGTATTTGTTAGCTGATGTTTGAAATTTTAATCCAAAGGAATGGATATTGTTTGTGTTAAACAGTATTTACTTGTACTTCTTTTTAATTTCACGCTGATTAAAGACTACAGTTTACTTTATAACACCTGACGATTTTGCTTTTAACCCTTATTTCTACCTCCCAAACAGTAGCCCCTCCCCACTTCTTCTCTCTCTCTCTCTCTCTCTCTCTCTCTCTCTCTCTCGGCCATTTCCTCCCCCACTTCTCCCCCCCCCCTCTCTCTCTCTCTCACACACACAGACAGATTGTTAAGGCTCCTTTGGTTGAACAATTAAATATTAGGACGGGGTACATTAATTTAAACAACACAGGATACTGACACCGGCCGATCAATCGCCTGGCAGGAAAGCTGTTGGATTGCTGATTTAAGTTTTGGCAACGACTACGCCTGGGATCGAACCCCAACCCCAACGTTAAAAGCATGGTAAAACTGACATCAGACACACCAATAAACAAACAAGCATGAGAAAGACAATACGCCACCTAATCTTTTGATCTTAGAGCATAAAGGAAGAGAGGAAAAAATAGAGATTTTGGAAACAAAATTCGTTTCTTTCATGTTTCCTTTTATCACGATTTTGCTACGTCATCGTATAG
>CM065732.1:26154892-26164892 GCA_033310375.1 Conus canariensis
TTTCAATTATTTCTAAGGCTAACGCATTAATAAATAAGGAAAATAAAATCGGACTACAGACATCTCCTTGTTTAACCCCACTTGTACACTTGATGAATTCCGATAATTTTGCGCCTGATCGTATTTTTGCCTTTACCTCACAATACATACTCTTTATTGTACTGTGCAACTTACCCCTAATTCCAGTTTTTAACAGACAGGCCATAACAATTTTCGAGAAATGGAATCATAAACCTTTTCAAAATCCACAAAGGCAACATATAACTTCTGATTCTTTACGAGTTGTGTCTGAACAGCAGCAAGCAGGGTAAATATATGATCAATTGTAGAATAACCTCTTTTAAACCCCGCCTGATGCTCTCCAGTTATATTGTTTTGAATTACCCATTCATGCAGCCTACTATTAATAACCGAGCTGTAAAGTTTGCTACAAATATTGCATAATGAAATACCTCTATAATTATTTACATTGTTAACATCACCCTTCTTGAACAGGGGTAAAATTATAGATTCTTTCCAGCTGTCAGGGTAAGCGCCACTATCGAAGAGGAAGTTAGACAACTTCACTAAGAAATTCAAGACGGACTCGCCAGAATATTAAAAAAAAATCACCAATTAAACCATCAGGGCCAGCAGATTTTCCATTTTTCAATTTTCTGATTGCGAGCAACACTTCTTCTCGAGCATATTGCTCTTTCGTACGGAAATTCCTCCTCCTCATATTCGTGAACTATGTTCTCTGTAATATTATTTTCTTCATTTTTCTCCAACAAGCTTCTAAAATGATCGAACCATTCAGTTACAGAGATATTGTTTGACAATTGAAATCTTCTCCTTGCAATCTTGTGTACAGTTTCCCAAAATTCCTGTTGACTCTTCACAGAATTAATCAATACATTTAGCAATGAATCATTGTGTTCTTTCTTTTTCCTTTTATTTAGATTTTTATATTCACGTCTTGCAACACAGAACGCGACTCGATCATCTTTATCCAAAGTTATACAAAAATTTCTCCACAAACTAAGCATTTTATGTTTTGATGTTTTACAGTCCTTATCATACCAACTATCATCACTAGGAATACGTTTATTTAAAACTGCCTTTTTCTTCATAATTTCAGCTTGATCTTTCATGATCACCTCAAATCTGCGTATTGCTTCATTTACATCACTATGTATAAGACCTTCTGCTGTTGCCATCTTCTCTTTAACATCTTGAGAGCACATGGAACGATTGAATACCAGGGCATAATCCTTGTTCCAGAAATACTTAACAATAAACTGATTATTTTGATCATTCGAGTCATTATTTGTGCATTTCTCTTCCTTTTGTTTGGCAATACGTAATACAAGGGGCATGTGATCGGATTCAAATCTTTCCACAACAGTAAGAGTTAACTGTTCACAAAGAAGCTCAAAACCGTTTCTTGACAACAAAAAATAGTCATTTACACTGCATCCTGCATCAGAAATATATGTAAAACGACCTTCAAGGTCGCCATTGCACCTTCCATTTAAAATGTACAGTCCCAAAACATGCACATATCCAAAACTTTCTTTCCATATGCATTTAAGATTTTATCTTGAGAAGTTCGTTTTATACAATTATCATTCTTATTATGAACAACATGTAATTCAAGCTCATCTAAAAGTATTGGGAATTTATCAGACGTTCTGGCATTCATATCACCACATAACAGTATTTCAGTGTCTTCCAAAGACAACAACGTATTCACAATTTTCCAACAGGTCAATGCCATTGTCGAAACCATTGATAGTATAATATGGCGAATTTTCAGGAGGAACATACGCACATATAAGTAAAACATTTTTATGTAGACCAAAAAATCCTTTATCAAGTATAAATGTCATGGAATAACGACTCTCACAATCAACCTCATGCACATATGGAAGAAGATATTTCCGTATCAAACAAATTATTCCTCCTGAACTTCTCCCTTGCCTTGTAAGTTTGACAGCTGGTTTAACGAATATTTTATAATCTTAAAATAAACTTGATTCAAAATTTTCAACAAACGTTTCAACCAAACAAGCAAAATCAAAAGAAGAAATAAATTGAATGAAGTGTGAATTGTCTAATTTATTAAACAACCCACATACATTCCAATGGAGGAAGGAAAAACTATTTACAAATTTATTCGTAGTACCAAAATCACGGCAATACGAGCTGTCACTGTTAACACTTCCGTCACAATCATTCGCCCACTCCGTATCTTTTTCAGTGTCTGTACCACTCGCCGACATTTTATCACCGTCCCTAACTAATTGATACGTCGTCACACTGTCACTATCACTGTCTGATCCATTCGCCGTCACACTATCTCCATTGTCGTCTAATTTATTCGCTGCACACTGTTTCTATTTCCGTCCAATTCACTCGCTGTCACACTGTCACCACCACGATGTGATTCATTCTCTATCACACTTTCACCACTACCGTCACCACCACAGCCTGTCATTTGACATCATAGTGTCACTCCTCTTGTCAGTACCACTCTCTGTTTCGTTCGTCATCACTCTGTCACTATCACTGACGGGCTCATTCACTGTCATACTGTCAACACATCTGTCTGCTTCATTCATCGTTGCACTGTCACCACAATTGTTTATTTCACTGTCCGCACCACGGACAGCTTCATTATTTGTCACACTGTTATCACCACAGACTTTTTTGTAGTTGTATGCACACTGGCCACTTTTCTCCCAGTCTTAAAACCACCACAGCTACTTGTTATGACCCCATATATACAACCATCGTCCCTCTGTCTTCCTGATTCTGTTGGACCGCAATGACCACAATCATTTTGATGTAAATCCAGGCACACGTCATCAGTATCTTTTCCATTTAAATTCAGATATCTGTCACTATGACTACATGTATCAAAAAACATGTCGTCATCAGCACAATGTTTATCCTTCGAAAAAGAAAATTGTGTTCTATTAACATCACTGTCAAGTGACTTTAAATCATTATTCGGCACGGACAACAAATAATCATCCTTTGCAGTTTCTATCACAGGACAATCAAGATGGCAATTCACAACATCAACAGTTTTTTCTTGACATTAGTTTCATGCAACACATCAACAAATTCAACATTATCCACGTGATCCGACACTGCCGTGTACACACATCCAACACAGATGTCGCGCACGGGATTTTCGTTGCACACTTGTCTTATGTCAACAGAGTTCAAGCTGTCCCCAATGCTCCGTCCTCGCGACCCAGAAACATGCACACTACACGGTGACAACGTATTTTTTGCTACCTCCTGAACTTGGCTGTAGCAAAATGTCCAGTCACGGGGCCGGCCTAACCGCTATCCATATTCAATAAGGTTTCCACCGTCGTCTAAACCAAATTTTCTCCCATCAATTACCAGATGGTCATAAATCATTGACACTTTCTTATTTTGTGATCTGGCAGACTTCAAATGGGGCACAAGCTTTTTTCTAATGTCTCTTACCCGCACAGAAAAATCTTCACTGATGAAGACGTCACTTCCTTTCAACCTCTTTTTGGCCCGCAAAATCGTATCTTTATCCTTAAAGAAAGTGCATCGCGCAACAATCGGCGAATCCTGCTTAGTGTTGAGACGATGGACTCGATCAAACTGAATGTCACCTGAAAGTTCTAATTTGTCAGTGATCATTTCGCATATGGAGTCTTCACAATCTTGCCACGTTTCGCTCTGTCTGCGAGGAATACCATGAACAATTATATTATTCCTCTTTGACCTGCCCTCTAAATCATCCACTTTTCTGTCTAGAAATTTCGTCCTCTCATTCAGACTGTCATTCTCATTTTTCAGTTTATCGTTTTCTATCTTGAGGTCTGACACTTCCTGTCTCAAACTGGAAACCTCTCCCTGTAGGGCAGAACACATGTCTTAGATCTTTCATGTCATCACTCATGCTATCAAACTTACGGTTCAGAGTTCTAGGGATCCGACCATTAAGAGACTCCTCTGGTCGGCGGGCGGTCAAGACACAGTGTGCGAGTCAAGTGTCGACAAGACCCACGGGACAGAATATGACAGGGTCACAGGCTGAAAGAAATAGGGAAAACGACAATTAAAGTGAAAAAAACTGAAGGAATGTACCAACCTGATACATGGAAAGCAACAAGGTTTTAGTAATTTATCCATGGGGCTGCTAAATCCAACGAATATAAACAACACAAGTCCAACACCACACGAACACGACCACAGACGAACACACTCTGTGTGTCAAAGGTCAGCATGGCAGCTTTGTTATGTAGACTCAAGATTCGGGGTTTACCTTTGCACCGGAGAGGGCGATAGGCTTATTTTGCGCATGCGTAATTGATGTAAACAAAAGATGCTTAAAATAGTACAGCTTTCCGGAGAATCTTACGACGCAGGGAAGAAAGGTCTTCACTGTATAAACGAAATATGATGAGGGTAACGAAATAGAAAACATGTGTTTTGTATGATAGTATCAACAGCATTAATATCATGAGTTTTAAAATAATAATATATATACTTACATTACGTTCATAAGGAAGAATGTACCAAGTAGTGTTAATGTATGATCAAGACAGAATTCTGCATGTACATACTGTCAGGGAAGAATGCTTCGTTGTAGTTATGGTGAATTTTGTTCTGATTATGTAAAATTGATGTATATTTCTTGTTGCGTACTCATGTGAATAGGCTGATGGCCTCACATTAAAGTCACGAGTCACGAGTCACGAGAAACTTACGGTTCAGAGTGTTCATACTTGTCAACATGTCTTTCAAGGAAGACATCACATCCTTCAGGGAGGGATCCGGCGGAAGTGCTGACGACCCAGATGCAGATTCCTGTCCACTGGTACTGTCTCTGTGGTTGGCTCCACCACTGCCAAGTCGTGCCTGCCTCAAACTGTCCATTGGGCCGGGGTTTAACTCATCATCGCCACAACGCAGAATTAACTGTCCGTAAAAAAAAACAGAGAGAACACAATCCCAGGGTAACACCGTCACTGCGTGTTCTCAACTTCAACACGGACACTCGCATGGCGGCCTTAAATTTTGCCGTTTCAACGTAAATGAAGCATATACTGCTGCAAGTGCTCCACAAACTGAGGCGGAATCGCAGTGTATCGGAGGGCATGCTACTTGACCGTGATGCTGACCAACTGTGATGACACAGCACCACCTATAACTGGTCACAAACAACCAAGGAATACAGAGCACATCAAGCGTGTCTTCCTCTCTTCGTGTACTCCAGTGAACCCCCGAGAGGAGAGAGAGAGAGAGAGAGAGAGAGAGAGAGAGAGAGAGAGAGAGCGCAATCGCAATTCTTCAACTAAAAGAGAAAGCACATATTTCCCATCCTCTGACCTCCCGTTTCAAACAAACAAACAAAATTTAGTGGAAGAAAAAACAACTTGACAGTGCGGTGGGTTTTTTTTTCTCCAGAACTGGGAGTACAAAAAGAGAGAAAACGTAGTGAACTTTCGTCACACGACAGGGAGAGAGAAGGACAGTGACACTGACACTAACGTTTTATCCAATTGTCCAGTCAGCACTGGAGCCCTAAAGACAAGGGGGAAACAATCCTTTTCACTGATACAAAAAGCTGAAATTTCATAACAACACAGGCTCACTCAAACATACCTCTCTACGTTCTTTCTCTCACACCTGCCTCCTTCCCTTTCCCTCTCCCCTTTGGCTTCCCTCCCCTTCCCTAGCTCGCACTTCCCAACACACGCACAAACACACACAACCACACACACACACACACACACACACACACACACACACACACACACACACACACACATATATATATAGATATAGATATAGATATACGCGCGCGCGCACACACACACGTGCTCGCCCGCGCTTGTGCTCGCACACATTGCTTCACACTAAACCGCACCACAGACAGACTAACAGACGATCAGGCACACACACACACACACACACACACGCGCGCGCGCGCGCATGCGCGCGCGCATTGCTCCATACCAAGCCTCACCACGCCAGTTGCAGCGAACTGATTTGTGCCCGATGTAAAGGGGGTGGGTGGGGGGGTGGGGGGGGGGGGGGGGGGCGAGGGGGGAGGTAAGGAGTGATGGAGAACTCTGGCTTAGTCATTAAAGGTATGTCCCCTGGGATCATAATTAAAGGCTGTACCCCTCACACATCATCTCCCATCAACCACCCGACTCCAGTTTCCATCTGACTGCATTTCCCCCACCTTTCTTCCAATAACTACACATGGCATCCGACTGGACTCAAGTCGTACTGAAACATGTTCTCTCTGTCTCTCGTCTCTGTCTGTCTGTCTGTCTCTCTGCTCTCTCTCTCTCTCTCTCTCTCTCTCTCTCTCTCTCTCTCTCTCTCCCCTGTCTCTCTTCTCTCTTTCTCTCTTCCACCTCTCTCTTCTTCTTCTCCTCTCTCTCTCTCTCTCTCTCTCTCTCTCTCTCTCTCTCTCTCTCCTCTCTCTCTCTCTTTAACACGCGCGCGCGCAGTGTGCGTGCGTGTGTGTGCGTGTGTGTGTGTGTGTGTGCGGTACAGATTTTATCGGTTTTTAGTTTTTCTTTCAACCTCTATCTTTCACTTTTTATAATTTTTTTTTTCTTTCTGTCTGTCTGTCTTTCTTTCTTTTTGCTTCCATGCCTTTCTTTGTCTCTCTTTTATTTTTCATTCGCATATGTGGATTGCTGCATTTCTGGCGTTTGATACAAAGCGTTTAGGAGTGTCTGTGAAGTGTGATGTTTCTTGTGCTGGCAGTTTTTTTTTTTTTTTTTTTTTTTTTTTTTTTTTGCTGTCCCAACCTCTGCGCCACCTCAGAGACAGTGCACCCACGCCGCTCATTCCGACACCCCGTCCACAGCCACAGTCCGGTCGGCCCCGCCACAGCCCCGGCACCGGCAATCCACAGGGAACAGTCAATGTCAAGTCGTCAAGAGGTAACCCACCGGAGGAGACACTGCACTGCTGCCGAGTCACTTCGGTGGTGTTCAGTGGCGCCTGTTCTGATCTAACATACGCAGGACACCACCTACTAAGCCCCGTACTGACGACAATAATTGCTTAGTCGCAGAGCCGGCGTGAGTGAGCTCTCCCTCCGGATGGCGCCACCACGTCTGTGTAACGACAGCCCCTATGGACTCGCCAGTATCGGTGACCCCGACAGAACCGAACCAAGGCCACAGACGTGGAGAGGACATCGAAATTGAGGTCACCATGAGAGCAGGGCATGAAGGGCCACAGAATTTGAGACATTTTTTTTATGCTGATCGATGAGAATGAGGATGATTAAGATAATGCTACTGATTTCCATTTCGGTCTGAGACTACATGACAGGGCTGTACTCTACGCTTCCTTTCATAATATATCCCGGCATAAACCAGGCCCGTGAGATACAGACACCTGCAGTGTTGATCAGGAAATTTGAGCAACACTCTCAGGAAACGCATCCATTAAGTGGATGAAACGCGACTGTGTGGTCCCAGTCTTCCCAACTGAGTCCGCAGCAACTCAAGTCTGGGTAGGAGCCGGTTGGGGCAGAAAAACCCACATGACGTCTGATGGGATTCGAACCCACGACCTCCCAGCCGGGAGTTCGCGACGCTAACCACTTCGCCACGGCGGCTGGTGTGCTGGCAGTTTCAATCATAGTATTTAGTGCTTTTCACCGAAAAAAAAAATTGAAAACGGTAAACACACCAGTAACAACTAATAAAACATACATGAAGTGACACAAATGTGGTTTATAATATATTGTGAGATTGAAAGTGATTGAATGCATTAATGAGTGCAACAGCTACAGCTGTTGCGGTACAAATTGACCACCCGCGGACAAATTGTATTGGGTGGTCAATTTGTACCGCAAAAGCTGGTACAAACTGGCCACCCCCGGCGTGTGGTCAATTTGTACCGAGCTAGAAGTCACATATCTTTTTAACATTGTGGAACAAATTTTCCACACTTCAGCACTCAGTTCAGGGCTCAACTTAGAGTGTGTGTGTGTGTGTGTGTGTGTGTGTGTGTGTGTGTGTGTGTGTGTGTGTGTGTGTGTGTGTGTGTGTGTGTGTGTGTCTGTCTGTCTGTCTGTCTGTCTGTCTGTCTGTCTGTCTGTCTGTGTGGGCGTGGGTATCTTTTGCTAAAAGTACCATGAAATTTTGCATGATGGCTCGTTACCACAGTACCTTTCAGATCATATAAAGACAAAGAATATTTGTGTTTGGGAACGCCCATATGCACTCAGCCTGGACTTTGTTTTCTTCATAACTTTGTAACCATTGAAGCTATGTGCATGATTTTTTTTTCCGTCCCAACCTCTGCGCCACCTCAGAGGCAGTGCACCCACGCCGCTCATTCCGACACCCCGTCCACAGCCACAGCCCGGTCAGCCCCGCTGCAGCCCCGGCACCGACAATCCACAGGGAGCAGTCAATGTCAAGTCGTCAAAGGCAACCCACCGGAGGAGACACTGCACTGCTGCCGAGTCACTTCGGTGGTGTTCAGTGGCGCCTGTTCTGATCTAACATACGCAGGACACCACCTACTAAGCCCCGTACTGACGACAATAATTGCTTAGTCGAGAGCCGGCGTGAGTGAGCTCTCCCTCCGGAAGGCGCCACCACGTCCGTCCAACGACAGCCCCCATGGACTCGCCGATACCGGTGACCCCGACAGAACCAAACCAAGGCCACAGACGTGGAGAAGACATCAAAATTGAGGTCACCATGAGAGCAGGGCATGAAGGGCCACACAATTTGAGACATTTTTTTTTTTAATGCTGATCGATGAGAATGAGGATGATTAAGATGATGCTACTGATTTCCATTTCGGTCTGAGACTACATGACAGAGCTGTACTCTACGCTTCCTTTCATAATATATCCCGACGTCAACCAGGCCCCAGATATACAGGCACCTGCAGTGTTGATCAGGAAATTTGAGCAACACTCTTAGAAACGCATCCATTAAGTGGATGATACTCGACTGTGTGGTCCCAGTCTTCCCAACTGAGCCCGCAGCAAACTCAACTCTGGGTAGGAGCTGGTCGGGGCAGAAAAACCCTCATGACTCTGATGGAATTCGAACCCACGACCTCCCAGCCGGGAGTCCGCGACGCTAACCACTTCGCCATGGCGGCTGGTGTGTGCATGAAATTCGGCATGCTGTCTTGTTAGCTCAGTGCCTTCCAGATATAGCAAGATGAAGATTGTCTGTGGTTGGAACACTCCCATAAGCCCTCAGCCTAAAATGTGTTTCCTTCCAGACACCGCAGCTGATGGTGGCTGCTCTTGCGTATCACTGCCTTCAGTCCTTTGTCGTAGGCGTGTTCAAAATGGGGATAAGCAGAGTTTGTGTATGACTGTGTGTCTGTGTGCTTGCTTGTGCGCATGCGTGACATGTGCGGGCAGAGGACATGTCCCTGTTTAAGGGCAACACTCGTCTGTTTTTTTTTGTATCGTTTTGATTTCTGTTCTAGTCTCATTTTGGTTTTCCGGTCTCACCCACTCTGTCTTGTTCCTTCATAATTTTTGTCTGTGTGCATGATATTCCAATATTTTGTGTGGGTTTTTTTTTTCATTTTTAATAAATAACTAACACAATTAGGTCAAATACACGATTTCTTCTGCGTAGACCAATTTTGGGACACATGTCTGTGCTATGCTTGCTGTTGACCAAAGGACAGTTGTCCAGAAACTGCACGGAAGGTATCTCTTCGCCATCTCCAATGTCTGACAGCATTGATCTGTATGGCTGTGCGGTCTCGTTTAGGTACTTTAAATTTACCCTCACAAAGCTGCAGAATTGTACATATTTCTCTTGAGACATAGGAATACTCTTTGCGTTTAACCATACTGACCGCTCAGCGCCTTTGCTGTAAATGAACAGTTTCGTGACATGCAATGGTGAAAGTTACCGTCGCCAAACAATTAACTTGGCCTGTTCACGGCGAGAACTTTCAAACCTTATGCGCCGACCGACAAAACGGTGGTACACAAGAT
>CM065732.1:26174892-26179892 GCA_033310375.1 Conus canariensis
AATCACAATGCAAGGAGAGAACAAAAAGGAAATAATACGATTAATTACAGGAGAAGAAGAAGAAGAAGAAGAAGAAGAAGAAGAAGAAGAAGAAGAGAGAGAGAGAGAGAGAGAGAGAGAGAGAGAGAGAGAGAGAGAGAGAGAGAGAGGAGAGAGAGAGCAATCATGACAAATTAGGAGTTATTCTAACAAGATGAATACATCAAGAAGCTTCACAAGTTTACAAACCAGACAAACTCGTACATAGCCGTCATTTTCAATGCACTTTCGACCATTCATATTTACAAAAACAGTGTTTGTTTCTTGTCTTCATGCTTAGTTTCAGATAAAATATAGAAGTCGGATTCGACAGCATCTTTCCATACTCAGATTTATGAGTAAAAAATTTTGCTAGAAGCAATAAAAAGTGAAACATTTCATCAGATCTAAATTATCTGCATGCCGAAACGATATGCATGGCAGAGAAAAACGAATAATTCCACTACTTTAACGTGCAGCTGTTCTCAAAACAACAACAGCAACAACAACAACAAACAAAAAACAACAAAAACAAAAACAAAAAAACGTGCAGAACGTTCACAGGACCATAGTAAATCTTCAATACTCTCTTTTTCATTATGACAGAAACTGCGCAAATCGTTATTTTCTGTTCCCAGTTTTGATGGAACAAAAATTGTACCTAAGATAGGATCCAAGATTCTGGTCTGGGGCCTATTTCCATTTTTTCTTTCAAGAATCTTCTAGGTCTTCATGAAAGGGCAATGAATCTCCCAAGATTAGCGGAATTTGGTCGTTTCCTGATCAGTCTACAAACAAAAAGTCATGGGTTTTTGTTTACTCACAACAAAAGCAGACGACCTCGAAGAGACAGATACAGCATGCTTTAAAACGTAGACCTAACGCTTTATTAAAAAATGTACTACTCAAATTTGGAATTAATCAAATCTGGGATTTCAATACGCAGACTTCTGCAAAGAACCGAAAGCAGCGTTTCAAGAGCATGCTTTGACAACAAAATTACTGATGACTATCGACTAGAACCATACTATACCACAATAAACTGTAACAACTTTGGAACACACACGCGATCGCAGCAGACCGCGCGTCAATGGTCACGAACTACAAATAAAAGGGGTGGATACTCGAGCCACTATGAGAAGACAGCAAATGCTCGGAATGTGGTGTAGTCGAAGATGAAACTCGGATTTTTTTTTTCTTGTTTTTTTTCCCCCCAGCTTCTCTACATACAAGCTGTTGAGACTGAAATTCACAGAGCACCCATCAAAAGATGTCCAGGACGGGGGAAATCGTGATGTATTGCTTAAGTGCACTAAGTTGATGTATTATTGGTCAGGCTTAACACACCAAGGTTATCTTTGCACTCATACACGCATATGCACACTCATGCGCCCACCAAACATTCACCTCTCTCTGGGAATGGGATGTCACACATTCGTTTCTCTCCTAACACGACTGAGCACAAGAAATCCAATTTCTATGCTACTATAATCAAACATGAAAAATCCAATTACACAAAATGAACAAATCAACACATAAAAGATCAATACATCCTAATCCCGGGTTATAATGAAAATGACTTCTTACCTGGCCAGGTTTTCACACACACAACCACGCTTTCACACCACACCACAGTTCTTGAAAAAAGTCTCTTCACGTCTTCTTCAGCACTGCTTGATGGTGATGCCCTTGGTTGACTGGCTCCAGGTTTCAGGACTGGGTCTTCGTGGTCGTCTCTGAGATCTCGACGTAGAACTCTTCTTCTTCGTCTCTTTCACCCACCTCTGGGTTCAATTTGGGTTTGTCTGTCTTCACCCACCTCTGGGCTTCAAACTTAGTTTTCTTCTCTTCCAGCTTGTCTTTCCCTAAGACTTTGCTGTCTCTTCTATCTCCCAGACCACGTTTCTCTCGACCCGTTCTCTGTCCTGCCCACCCTTCTCTCTTCGCTCTCTCTCTCTCCTCTGCCTTCTCTCTCTCTTGTGGTGTTCCTCTCTCTCTCTCATGGTGTTCTTCTTTTTCACGTTGTTCTCCCTCAGTTTATATAGGGATGGAAACAAAGGATTCCCCTTCGGGCCATGCCTTTGTCCATGCTGCTTCTCAAACCCCTAGTTCACAAGTACTCTGAATTCTCCATTCGCTACATTCTCCACACATCTCTACCTAATTGATTAGCAAACAAACACTTGGCACCAGATGGACATCGAAAATTTCCTGCCGACTTCGGAGGCCACTTTAACACAGTAATTATCTTAGAGAGGGCTACGACAGCAACCTCCACACGCATTCAACCAGCCTGACAATAGAACCAACCCAGTGACCCATGGCAATACCATCCGGACGAGTCCAAGACTCCTGCTCTTCAATGACTGTTTACAAAAGAACCTCAGCTGACTGAGTATTTAGCGCTCACTTGGTGCACCGAGGTCCTAGTGGTTACATTCCTCTCCCCTTTCGCTGTCGGGCAGGTCTGAACTCCTTACTACCTTAGGTGCCATCTGTCACCTGACCGCTTCATCCTCCTTGACACGGTTCGACCGTGTGCGATGGGTAAGGCACACTTGTTAATGGTTCTATTACCTATTTGTATACTACGTACAACGTCCGTTTTGCCTCTAAGCGTTTAATGCCTTTTGTGAGAGGTTTCACGCACTTGACAAATTCCCCCCACTTCAAGACAATGCTCTGCATTGGCTAAAACACATTCAAGGAGCTGAAACTCTCACAATTCTCTCATTTAAATCAACTCTGATCTAGGCCTCTAATAAGCCTACTTACACCAGAGAACGCAAGCAAGATTTACCTTGCAACAAAATTAGAGAAAAATCAATACATACACACTAAAAACCAAGCAAATATCAACACCAGTCTGAAACTTCCACCAGCTCTAAGTAGTGTGGCCATATATAGATAAACATTATGTTTCTACGGAAATTCTCTCCCTTTCTCTTCATACACGTGGCCGCAACCAGCCACGTCACGCATAAACGACACTGCAAAAGACACACGCACACACTACTTGCTAATTCGCACGACCATTTTAATTTGGCCTACGGCCCCCTTTTGGTAAGACCCGTCCGATCTCCCTTTCTGTACACACACCTTTGCGTGCCCCGTGGCATGTGTTGCAATGTGCACAGAAACGCCTTACATCACCTAGGATACCGGGCCAGTAGTACTCTCGCGTCACAATCTTTTGTGTGGCCTTCTTACCGAGATGGCCCGAGGCTGACGTCACGTGATTTTCTGACATCACCGCCTTTCTGCGGTTTGTAGGCAGAACGATCTGTCTTTTCATCTTCCCCGAACTTGAATGCGTGAAAGTTCGGTATAATGCCCCATCTTCAAGCTCAAAACCGATGGTGCCCTCCTTAACACCTTTCTTCTGTCCTGTGTGAGCGAACCTAAACAATTTTCTAAGTGAGTTATCACCCTTTTGCTCTGCCCGTAAGTGAGTGGGGTTTGTCTCACTGGACACGGTCCAATGCTTTCTGGAGTGTGTGACCGCCTGGGGCCTTTCTCTCCCGTGATTTCTTTTCTCTGACTCAACACAGAAATCAGGGTCTGGGTTTTCGTACCCACGTGCTCCTGAAATGTTCCCAATTACCAAATCATATGGTGGCTTCGGAACAGCCAAAGCCTGTACACTTCCACTATAGAATGGTGTATCAATGAACACCAGTGCCGTTTTGAATTCTGCTACTGTTCCATCTATTTGTCTACACCTCTGCGTTTTACCTGTGAATTGTCCCTCCTTAACCAGGGACTCCTTCACCATTACACCAGTGCACCCAGAGTCTCTAATGACATCAACCACATTGTCCCCCACTCTGCCTTTGTGCACATCCATGTTATCGCCTGAATCTGTGAATACATAGCACAGTCCAGACAAAATAACACTGTCATCTTGTTCATCTTTTTCTACCTGCCTCTCACTTGGCCTGACCCTCATTGCTGCAGCTTTCTGGGGCCTAAATCGGCAGTCTCTAGCCAAGTGTCCTGTCTTATCGCATAGGAAACAGGTACGCTCATTCCTAGCCACGTGGCTATTTGTTTTCACCCTTGTTTGCTCACGTGACGCTGTGGGCCTACGGGTGTGTACTACTGACTCATCGTGTGAGTCATGTGCTGGCCTGCTATCCTTGAATATACTTCCGGGCTTTCCTCTTGTTCAGGCAAATCACGCCTCGCTTCCCGGTAAGTCTCTGCTGTCTCAAGTACTTCAGCTATTGTGGTTGCACCTTTTTCCTTAATGTGGATTGTGAGGCCCGTCCCACAACCATCAAGTATCTGTTCTTTCATCACCAGTGTCTTGAGGCCTTCAAAATCACTGTCTACTCCACTAAGTTCTACCCACTTGTTGAAATAGTGATCCAGTCTAACTCCGAACTGTGTGTATGTCTCACCCTGTTCGATTCTCGCCTCGCGAAACTTACGCCTAAAACCTTCTTCAGTCAAATCATATGCCTTTAGTACTGCTTGTTTCACCTTGTCAAAATCCCTTTGATCACCTTTGGGTAAGGTGGAAACAGTGTGTAACGCACGACCTGTCAACAAGGCAGACAGGTTTATTGCCCAGTCATCTTCGGGCCAGCCCTCTTGCTCAGCAACCGATTCAAACCGACTGATATAGGCATCGATCGAATCAGTTTCTTCTCTGAACAGTGGGAGTTTAAGTCTAGGTGCGCAACTTAGTCTGCGGCCTACTGACTCAGAACTGGTGTCTATTTCACTACGATTTTCAGATTTTATTCTTTCCAACTCAATTTGTTTGGCTAAAATCTCTGATTCCGCTTCTGCTCTCGCTCTGGCAGCTGCACTCTCTGCCTCTAAACGTTCCTTTTCAAACTTCCTTCTTTCAGCCCTTTCATCTCTCTCAGTCTTCTGCTGAGTCTCTATGAACTTACGCAGTTCATCTCCTGTATATCCTAGTTTCTCCCCTAAACTCATCAGTTTCTCAATGGGAGTAAAACTTTCTTCAGCCA
>CM065732.1:26192392-26217392 GCA_033310375.1 Conus canariensis
TCTGCTTGCACCCCAGTTTATTTTTCTCTTCGGTGTCGTATGATTTGCACGCTAATTTCCTCTTCCCTTTGGTGTTGTCTGGTTATATTCAGTTTCTTCTTCCCTGTCCTCTCCGTCTGGTTGTTCGCTAATTTCGTTTTCCCTTTGGTGTTGTCTGATTGTTCATTAATTTCGTTTTCCCTTTGGTGTCGTCTGATTGTTTATTAATTTCGTTTTCCCTTTGGTGTCGTCTGATTGTTCATTAATTTCGTTTTTCCTTTGGCGTCGTCTGGTTGTTCATTAATTTGGTTTTCCCTTTGGTGTCGTCTGATTGTTCATTAATTTCGTTTTTCCTTTGGCGTCGTCTGGTTGTTCATTAATTTCGTTTTCCCTTTGGTGTCGTCTGATTGTTCATTAATTTCGTTTTCCCTTTGGTGTCGTCTGGTTGTTCATTAATTTCGTTTTTCCTTTGGCGTCGTCTGATTGTTCACTAAATTCGTTTTCCGTTTGGTGTCTTGTTGTACCATAATTTCCTCTTCCCTTTGGTATTGTCTCGTTTTGCCCTAATTTCTTTTTCCGTTTCGTATTGTCTTATCTTATTGAACCCTGTTTTCCTCTTTCGTTGTGAATTGTTCAGTTGTACCCCAATTTTTTCTTCCCTTTGGAAGTGTCGTACCCCGGTGTCCATTTCCCTTTGGTGTCGTATTACTTTCGAATTTCCTCTTCGTGTTGGTGTCAGTTTGTTCCCAATTTCCTCTTCCCTTTGGTGTCGTCTGGTTGTATCTCTCTTTCCTTTTCCTTTTACTATCATCTGTTTGACCCCCGATTTCCTCTTCCCTTTGGTGTCGTCTGGTTGTATCTCTCTTTCCTTTTCCTTTTACTATCATCTGTTTGACCCCCAATTTCCTCTTCCCTTTCGTGTTGTCTGGTTGTACCTTAATTTCCTGTTCACACTGGAGTCGTTTTTTTGTACTACAGTTTCCACAGTTTTCCCTCTGGTACCGTTTTGCTGTACCCTAATTTCCTTATGCCTTTGGTGTCGCCTTTTGGGCATATACTACAGACAAAGCAATATTAGATAAAAGGAAGAAGGTCACTTGATATAGTAAATATTTTGCTGTCGGTATAAAATGGTCACTAGATCTCCAATCCATCTTGGGGTATCCCAGCAAACTCCAGTTAAGGATTTGAGGAGGAAACAAACGGATGAGTTTGAAGCTATTGTGGGGGAAACCAGAGCTAGCTGAGGCATCTCTCTGTCAGATTTCGTAATCAATACACGCGAGTTCTGGAAAGGAAGTGGAGAAGATTACAATTCATGCTGATTTTATTTTATTTTATTTTTTTGCTTTTCGGATGAGTGGGCAGGAATGTCTTGAATGATTCAACCGTTTCATCAAGCTTCTACGCGAAAAGAATGTCTCACTCTTGCAGTATTTTTGATAATCTAAGTGACCATCTCCTGGGGGCAGATGAGAAATTAACATCCTATCGGTCGGAGGCCCTTAAGGACAAGACCATCCCGTGCGCGCTCCCTCTTCTTTTGTCCGGTCTGTGTACCGCTCCTTTCCACTGGGTGCTCATGCATACATTTAAAGTTGGTTTTCTATCATAGCCTTTGACTGCTAAAGGTAAGTGCTCACTGATTTGAAGGAGTTTAACGATTCTTTGTGTAGGCCAAGCATGCCTGGTTTGCTTGAGAAACTTTCGCTGTTCCTTGTCTGCGAGTTCAAGACGGACAGTGACTTCGCTGGTCTGCACCATCCTGTCACAAGAAAAAAAAAGAAGAAAAGTTTTGTTCAGTGGCGAGTCTGCTCATCAGTAACTGTGACGTCTTTTACGTGTTGGGAGTTTTGTCTCTGCATTGGGGAACTAGTATAAACAAGCCGGGGTGAAATGGTCATAGCTTGGTGTACTGTGAGCACTTAGTGCAGTCCTCTAGGCTACGCTGGCTGGTCGCTTTCACTGTTAACCTCTCTTCACATGAAACGTGGAGGGTTCATGTCTGTTTCTTTGTCGTTTTTCTGTTTTTTGTTTGTTTGTTGTGTTTCCCGCCGCAGTAACGCGTAAAACCTTCCTTGTTTTATTTTGGTGCTTCTGAACATCTTAAGGTGAAAACATGCGTTAATTGTTCCATCGATGTGAAATAATCCCATCCCGATGTGGGGCCCATTTCTGTCACTTTCAGTACTTCGGGAGATCTTCTGAGGAAAGTGGAAGACGGAGAGGAATGCGGGAGGGGGCAATTTTTCTCCCGACGAATAACAATGACACCTTGAGATGCAGTATTTCATCTCTCAGTGTTGGGACAATTCTCCCTCAGTCTGTTTCGGTTACTTTCGGCTTTATTCGAAAATGAGGGATAATTCGTCTTCCCTTGATTTGGGGAGTCTGTGGAGTTAAGTCCCTTTCTCAAGGTAGCGCTCCATCGTCGACGTACAGAGGAAAAATTAATGTGTGGTAATTCACCCCTGCAGGAACGGTCTGCTGGTGCGCCTAAGTGGGATGGGGATTGTGAGGAGGAAACGGTAAGATGGGGCAATACAATATTCTAGTATTCCAGGTCTGCTGATTAGGTTACAATTATTTGCCCGCCCGCGTGCACTTGATCCACACACACACAGACAGACAGACGTGAGCATGTACAAAAATAGCGCGAACCACTTGAATAGTTGTCTGGCAGAATCTGGTGTACTACTCATATCACATCTACAAGCTTCTTTTTTTTTTCAATGTTATATATTTATTCACTTGTTTGTAATTGTTCGATCGTTTCTGCCTTTGAATGCATTTCTTTGCTATCATGGATTTTACTCAGATTGATCATGTCATATTTTCATGTTCCTTCTCCACCCTCTGAAGTCAAACATGAAAGCACCTTGTTCTTTCCTTGAATCTGTTTTACCTGTATTTTTGTCGTGCGCCATGTGTAAACGGACATCGTCACCCAGATCATATCAGATCTTAATTTTCGTTCAATAAAAACGCAATGTAGTTTGCTGATCAGACTATCAGCGGCATCATCACTGAAGTATGTTTGTGTGTTGTGCGTGTTTGTGCGTGCGTGCGTGCGTGTGTGCATGCGTGCGTGCGTGCGTGCATGCGGTGTGTGTGTGTGTGTGTGTGTGTGTGTTCTTCTTCTTCTTTCTCTCTCTCTCTCTCTCTCTCTCTCTCTCTCTCTGTGCTCTGACTCGGTATATTAATGATCTGTAGTTGATAATGGTGAGCTTTCAAAGCATTTATTTCCATCTTTATTCCATGTCATTCTAGCCCGACTTTTCAGGCTACCAACTCTCAGGAAAAATAAACAAACAAACAAAGCCCCGATCCCTACTCCTACTGAAAAGTTAATCTTATCATAACGGTGATTTAACATTCATGTATTGATAGAGACATGCCTGCAACACCTACATCTCTATCACAACATCACAGACTTCGTAAGAAAAATCTGCAGCCGTGGCATTAGGAACGTTTGTATTTGGTCAAAAGAATAATATTGTTGACAACGGTCCTCACCAAAGTTACTGCAGCATCAACAGAGATCAAGCATCGAAGTTTTCCGGAGTGATCGGAGATTTCCCTTACAAGTACAACTGTAGGAATGTCCCACAGCGTTCCACTCTGCCTCATTCCAATCTGCATCCACCTGGATTGTAGGAAACTCACCGGAGCTGCTCTGTCTACACGTTTGCAGTCTTCTGCTTAATTGCAGGCAGTATAAGCAGAACTCCAGCAAGTCAGGACCATGCAGAGTGGAGAAAGCGATCGGTACGGAATGAAATTAGCTCAAACGAAACCTCTCTTCTTTTGTTAGGGGAAGGATGGAGGGGAGCGGGTGGCTCGGGCAGGGCGTAGGCAGTTGAGAGGAAGACAGGTAGGTGAAGTCAGGTAAACAATTTCTGACAACACCCCCCCCCCTCCCCCCCCCCCCCCAAAAAAAAAAGGGGGAAAAAAGAAAAAAGCTGAACGGACAAGACTTCAAATTTAGGACTAAATAAGTTACAATTAATAGAATTATTTGAGTACAGACGACAATCATGTTTCTGTTTAATCATCTTTTCTTTTTATTTGTTTATTAAGGACTGGGATTCGCAAAGGAAATCTTTTGCCACATTGTTGATGTCTATCAGGGACTGTGCACTGTGTGCGCCAAACTTGTGTATCCCAGTTACACTTACATCTCTCCTTCAGCTTCCCTCTACTCATAGCAACGACGGAGCTGCTTACCATCAAAGATTTGCTGCAACAGATTTTGAGATGCAAGAAATCTGATGGGTATTACATCTTAGACTGGGATGTCACTAACCTGTGCCAAACTGGAGTGAGAGCGAGCGCACTTACGGATTGTCCATCCCAAAAGTTTACACTAATTTCTGACAAAGGACAGAGGAAGAGGCGACTTAAGTATTTTCTGCTCTGAAAAGGCCAAAAACAGTTGCACACACACACACACACACACACAACACACACACATGCACGCATGTGCGTGCGTGCTCCCGTACACGCATGCGCATGCACACTCACTCACACATACACACACACACACACACACACACATGGAATAGACAATCATGACGTGCTTCGCTGTAACCAGGTCAATCATCAGTTTCAAGGACTTTTAACAAACTCTTGAGTCTGTCATATTTTCTTCTTATCTATGAGAAGAAAAGACTGATACTGTAGTGAAATGCAAAGCAGAACTACAATCTCCCTTGACCTTTTCTTCATGTATGTTTGCAATCAGTATTTGAGGAAAGAGAAATTTATGTGAGAACACGTCAAAATGCCTACAATGAAAGCTGATTCACCACTTCACTTGACTTTTCAGTGTTCTTGAAATCAACATAATGCTATCATTTCTAAGCGATTTGATTGGGGTCATATATCAAAGACAACTTAAGAACTTTGTTACTATGTTCCTGTCTAATACTAGTTTCATTAATTTTTGAAAAAAACAACTTTAGGTTCCCTTCAATACGAGTCTGAAAAATTTCATACACATGAAACAGCATAAGAGCTGGAACAAGATTCTAGCTTTTCAGCTCATCTTTTGAGGACAGATTCCCATGACAGTCAACATGTCAACATAACAGTTTACAGAAAGCTTTAGGGGAAGACTGTCATGAGACCACCCACAAGATGATGTACAGTCATTTAGTGATCATCAATATAATTAGCAACTTGAGATGAGACATAACATTCTGCAGAGAGAGACAGACAGACAGACAGATTGAGAGAGAGAGAGAGAAAGAGCCAGGGACTCAGAGACAGAGAGAGAGAGGCATGCGCACGCACACACACACACACACACACACACACACACACACACACACACACACACACATTCACACACACACACACACAGACCAGGGTGGTTGCAGAAGAGCCACACACAATGACATAAACACCTGCAACTGAAAACACAGAAGCATAACACATGGTATATTGATATGCATTCCATTCTTTCATGTATTCCAATCTCATTATTGAACAAAGAATTCTGATTAACTGCCATGACAATGCAAAACAAAAATCATCTGTTACCAAAATTCTGTCACACTTCAGATGTACATCCCAAACGCCTCTCAAATGCAATTTATTCCACAGCTGTGTATTCCTTTGTCATAAAACAGCTGTCCAAGTTACACTCACACTTTATGTTTAAAGAGAACCCAACAAACAGAAAATTGTAATTTTCAAGAATTGTGAAGCTTTGTCACCAAGGCACATATAAACATAACAAATCATTGCATGGGGAAAAAAATTACACAAAATCGAAGATATAGAGGCAGATAGAGATAGACCCCCACACACACAAACACAATATCTGTGTGTGCGTGCGTGTGTGTGTGTGTGTGTGTGTGTGTGTGTGTGATGGTGTGTGTGTGTGTGTGTGCATGCTGTGTGCTTGTGTGCATGGGCATACGAGTATATACATGTGCACATTCACACATGCATGTGTATAAACTGGAAACCACCAAGAATGTCTATGTCTTCAACACAGTTGTAGTAAAATAATTATGTGACCAGCTTGTGTGTTAATACATCACTTGTATCCGAGGCACACTGGAGTCAGGCCAATCTCACTATAATATTTTTAAGAAGGATGAATACTGCTGACACTGCATGGTGGTATCAAGAGTAGAGGATTGGGAGGGAGACAGAAGGGGAGGGGGTAAAGGGGGGGGGGGGGGGTAGGAAATGACATGGAGTAGAGAGAGGAGGGCTTGGAGCTGATGTACTCTATCTCATTAAATCATCAAAACTTTTTGTTTATATTTGTAACATGACTATTGCTATCCATTGTTTTATCTATTTTTTCATTTATTCTTGAATGAAAAACAAAAAGATGAACTTCTAAAATGCGAAGTTTCTCTCCTGATTCAGTTCTATATAATTGTGAGATTGTTTCAATACTTCTTAATGGTGAATGCTTGGCATTTAAATGAAAAAGAACAAAAACTGGGGTGTTGTCATTCAACAACAGAATCAATCTAAAAAAATCACAGAAATCCATGTGTCTCAACTTTTTTATAACAAAAAAAGAAGAATACACACATAATAAAAATCACTAGTCAATTGTCTTTCGGAGGGGAAAAAAACACACTAGATCTGTAGTGACAAAGACAACAGCATGCAAACTGGTTGAAGTCAGTTTGGCGTGATTAGAGCAAGATGCGGTCACAGTCAAGGCACCCATACACAAGTCCTGGCCACATCAAGGTTTTGTAATCTACTGCTGTATGGACATGAACGTTCTTGGTGGTCAACCATCAAACCCTTTTGAGTAAAAAGGCTGTCAGAAAAGCTCCCAAGGAGACATGACTTGTACTGTCATTCAATGGCAAGGCCATGTTTCTGCAGGATTTCCAGAAACAAATAAACTGGCTCCTTCAGCATGCAGTTTCAAGACCAGAGGAGGATTTCATTAGGATGAACTCTGATGGTGTCGGTTGAATCTCTACTCATCTGACTTCCACTGGGTGTGACTGTAACCATGCCTCTTCGTGCCCTGAATCAAGGACATGTGATCAGTTTGACAGTGCTGACAGCACTCAGTTGAAGTATACACCTTGGCTATGGCCAGACTCTCCCAGCAGCAGAGGGAGCCACAGTCAACACTGAAATATATATGCGGCCAAACAGCAGTACAGGGGAACTTCCCCACAACCATTGCAATAAATCCTTTGACACTGGATCTGTGTTATGGGAAGTGTTACTGTCCTATGGTACATGTGCGCTTGCTGCCTTCGACAAAACTTATGTTCAGGTGAAAGGCAACCATCTGCCTACATCCAATATCCTAAATCACACAAGCATTTCAGAGACATCTGCTCACCCTGAGATGCCAGCATTGTGTGACACATGACAGATCCATGCGATCAGCACCAAAACCCTTAATAAATGATGCTGTTTGGGCCCCACCTAAACTTCTCTTAAACACTGATTATTAACAAGTCTTTTTCAAACAACAGTGTTCCAAACTAGTATTATGTACAACTCTTTTTGAAAAATCTGGTCTTAATTCAAATGATCATGCTGCATCCATTTTCTTATTTACAAAAACAACAACAGCAACAACAACAAAACAAATAAACAAACAAACAAACAATAAAGGTGTTCCCAGCTCAAGTGTAACTGGTTGGAAGATATTATCAGCCGTTTCTTTTTCAACCAGCTGAGGTCCATGCCAGATAAATCTGGTCTTGATTCCAGCAATCACTTAAATTCAATCTTTGGTCTAGAAAACAAAGAAACGAAATGCCACACATCATAATCTCTTGATTCAAACAATCCCACTTTTTCAATATTTAGTTTAAAAAAAACAAACAAACAAACAAACAAAAAGCCACACATCTGTCTCCATACACACAAACAATATGGAACAGACCTACCATCCACGTATATATGAATAAAACAATTTCACAATATTGAAACTAAATTACTGAGAGTTGTTACAAAGGTTGAGGAAGATCTTGTATTTAATTCATGGTTGCACTTGTTGATGTGAATGTTACATTCGGTGATGACGCTAAACATGTTTATCATGGTACTGTTATAAGGCCTTCCATACCATTCAAATCCTACATGTATAACCATCATCTGTGATCACTGACCATGATATGAACCTTCGTAATTGTGTTGACAATACAAAGTCGTAAAAATTAATGTTCCCTCAGGTCTGTTTTGGGCTATTGAAGTGACAATTGACATCCAAACATACACACACACAAGAAAATCATTTCCTAAAGAAATACATAGATCTATGAGCTCAACAATATACTGAAAAGGATGACTCACATACTTAAATTCTTATTTCAGCTTGCTCAGCCTGGTTGGCAGCAGTGACGGGGGACAGCAATATTGCATCAAAAATGTGCTAAATGTTATGCAATAAACAGAAAGGGCAATGTCCAATAAGCAGCAAATTACTCACATTTTGTTGTTCATACTAGCTTCAATATCATCTATCCAATGGATGCCCAGTGCAGTTTCATTTTTAAACAGAAAATGGGTGAACGCACTTCACCTCCCTTCAACTATGAGAAAATGAAACATACAAAAATGGAGAATCCACCACCACACAAAACAAGGTGAAATCAATTGTATCTTCCATGTTTGTAAACAATAAAATGGTAAAAACTGTTCCCTGGAGTCGCTTTTATGTTCTCTACACAAAACAGCATATTCATGCATTCTTATCATTAAAGCTAAAAAAAAAAAAAAAGTGTTGGAGAAGGTGATATTGTTCATTTGGAAAGTTGACTTTATTTTCAAGTGAACATCATTTATTCCCTTTACAGATGTGAAGTGTTTTATCTTTTTTAACATTTAATTTTAACATCTTTTTCTTCTGTTGTATAGAACAACTCCTACTTTAGTGTTATGGCACTATCACTGTGATTATGATATTAAACAAACATGAATAGCGGACATCAACAGTGAAACAAAACTATAAAACTCCTTTAGGAATGATTATTCACCGAGACAAACAAATCTTATGTTTGGTCAGTCTTAATTCCTGGACACACACACACACACACACACACACACACACACACACACACACACACAGAGGAAACTTTTTCCTACTCAATTGCTGTACCAAGAGTAAAGGTGTGAAAAAATATTCACTGGCAAAATGCACAAATTACTAAAAAATGCAAGTACAATAGTTTTCACATAATAGTATGAAAGTTCTGAGGGTTTGTGTAATAAGTATTTAGTTCTTAATTCATATTCATGAATATGAATTCATAATTCAACAATGCAGCACCTTGTAATCCAAATCATAAAGAGTTCTTTGGTTTCATGACTTTTGTCATATTACTTTTTCCACTTGATTAAGTCCTAGTGGGTCCACTTCATCTTAGAGATTACTGTGGAGTCAACATCTCTAAGGTATGAGAAAAACAGGAGACCAAAATGTCTAGATAAATTGACAATTCATATTGGAATCATAGGTTAAAGCAGATTGTTACAGCTCCAACACACACACACACCACACACACACACACACACCACACCACACACACACACATGTACATAACAGAATGTACACAAACATGCCATCATGTGCACACACACACACACACACACACACACACACACACACACACACAACACGCACTCACACTCACACACACACACAGGACAAGGCATAGGACATTTTTCTTAACAATGTCAGGCCGTATGTTTACTGGAAGCCAAAAGGACACAATGACCAAAAAAAAAAAAAAAAACAAAGAGAGAAAAAAATGAAACACACACACACACAACAACTACCACACTACACTACTACACACAACACACACACACACACACACACACACACACACACACACACACAGTTTTGTAAATTGTTGGTTCTGAGTTTAGTTCATTGTACACCCTACTTTTGAAGACTTTTTTCCCCTCATTGATTCAGAACAATTTAAAAAATAGATTCTATCGAGACTGATCAGCTGAGATCAACAATGCCATGTGACATGTATCAGACCTAGCACTGGCTTGACAATCACAGACTAACCACAAACGAGGTTACATGTTGAGAAGTATGTGTAAACACAACTTTCATCGAACACTGTTCTTTTCCAGATTATCCTTATTTGTGGCTGCTCTTTTGCATAGATACTCTCAGTATGGTGAATCTGAAAAACAGAAGATTGGTGGTGGTGGTGGTGGTGGGTGGTGGTGGTGGGTGTGTGGTGTGTGTGTGTGTGTGTGTGTGTGTGTGTGTGTGTGAGTGTGTTGTATGTGTGTGTGTGTGTGTGTGTGTTACAGACAAACACAGACTACCAACAAGATAGTCACTGGTTGTGAAATAGCACTAAAACTTCGTTCATTTTACATATTGCCTTTAACAACAACAAAAAATTCTTCACCACAGAACAAATCCAGTCAGTCTCTGATGCACTGAAAACATCTTTTTTCCCCTCTTCTCACCTTAGAGCACATCATCTTAAACACTAGAGGCCAATTTTTTGAAAGAAAGGGGGTTAGTTACCGCCAAGGACACAGACAAATAAAGTACAGGATATATAAGACACAGTGTCTTGTCCTGTACTTTATTTGTCTGTGTCCTTGGCGGTAACTAACCCCCTCTCTTTCTAAATTTTGCTTCATTTTCTGCCCTCAGTCACCCCGTTTTGAAACTTAACTAAAGGCAAATGTTCATGGGAAGAAAAGAGAAACAACCCACAGACTCCAACCATGGTGACAGAGAAACGAATGTCAGAAACAACTAACACGGACAAGCAGCACCTCCAGCAGAACCAAACCTCCCAGAAAAACACTGGCACCAAAAGCAATCGCGACGTCACATTCGCTGAAAGATCAATGCATCCTTAAAGCTCTGTCATTCGCACCAAGCTCTTCCAGCAAGGCATGCACGGATGGGTCGCGGCCTCGGAACCTCCGAAACACTTCACCTGCCGCACCCCACCACCTAGTGACAGGAAAGTGTCTGCAAACCTGCCGCCAATGCTTTGCACTTTTTTCTTGTTACCCAAACCCACCTCCCGAAACGCTGCAAAAACGTCTGCAGCAATCATGTCTGACCACTTGTAGGAGTAGTAGGCAGCCGCATACTGATCCGAGAAAACATGAGTGAAAGAGCAGGGATGGTGGTCATCTGGGCTGAGTGGCAAAGGCATGTAATTTTCCCACATGTTCGTCATCACATCAAACCAATGCCTGTGAGACAGGTAGATTTCCATGTCGAAGGCAGTAAGGTAGAGTTGTCTCATCATGTCATAGGTGGAGAGATGGCAATGGGACTGCAGCAAGAGGTGAAGAAGGTCGTCAGGCAGAGGGTCCCCAGAGTGGATGTGGGAGGACAGACTACGCAGGAAGGTTGGATCCATAGGCCATCGCTGCAGGAAGTTGGCACACACCTGGGACACAGAGTATACACTTATTACACACATCTGGGACACAGAATACGCATACATTACACACACCTGGGACACAGAGTACGCACACATTGTATACACCTGGGACACTGAGGACACGCATTACTTATCTATCGATTTATCTGCTGCAGGAAGCTGGCACACACCGGGGACACAGAACACATGCATTACTTAATAAATTCAAATTTAAAAAGGACAGGTCATAAGTTCCGTAAGACAATACAGACAAACTGATTACAGGACATCTGTCTCATCTGTTTGTATTGTCTTGCAGAACTAATAGCCTTTCTTTTTAAAAATTTGCTTCAATTTCCACCTTCAGTCACTTCGCTTTGAAATTTACTTAATGAGTTCATTTATCTGTTTCAGTAGGCACACATCTGGAACAGAGAGCACAAGCATTACTTGTTTATTCACTTGTCTACTGAAGGAAGTTGGCACCTACCTCGGATCCTTAGCACATGCAATACTTGTTTATTCATTTACCTGTTGAGTGAAGTTGGCACAGACCTGGGACATAGTGCACTCACATTACTTATCAATAGATTCGTTTACCTACTCCTCTATCAATCTTTCCATTATTTGTTCTGTTCTTTGATTGTTTTTCTGCATTATCCTTTTGAAAGCGATGATTCTGAACAACACTCTCCAAGCATAATCACATCCGGTAAGTCATTTTACACTATAGTATGTTTTCATGACATTTGGTCAGCAACACTGGAGGGCATCTGGTTTGAAGTGATGTTCACAATGGCCTTAGCAGTGTTTGGAGGATTTCATTTTCATCAGGACTGACAGCTTCAGTCTCCACAACACTTCCACAGAAAAAAGAAAGGACTGGATGAGGCAAGCAGCCTAAAATGATTTCCCTTTAGTTCTTTCATGAATAATGATGGGTCTTTTTGTTTGATTTTTGTTTCTTGGTTTGTTTTTAAAGAATAAAAGATTGTTAGGCTACAAATACTGGTCCCACAGAAAAACAGAATGAAAGAAAAAAAAAACCCACAGCAGGAGAGATGCTACAAGATACATGTGTTCACTTGCTGAAGAAACTTAGCATGATTTCTCGTCTGTTGCCCTGTTTCATGTCCTGACAGCAGTCAATCAGCTTTAGCTCCCTCCACCCAGACTCATTTGCAAGTATATGATGACAAATGCATCTACAGACTATGTTGTCAAATAATACTTAAAGATGATGTAAAATCAACTTGGATTCTTCAGAGACCATCCACAGCAGCAATCCCACACTACAGGAGATAAAAAGGTAAGACATAAAAAAAAAAGAAGAAAAAAAGGAGATGTCCAGGAAGATTTGATTTTCAAACAGTAAATAAAAAGAAAGGATCTGACAAAGGGAGAAAAGGGGAATGGGGTGAGTGGGTGAAGGTGAAGGAGGTTGGGGAAGGCGGGGGGTTGGAGGAGTAGAAACCAAGGGGGGAGTGGGGTAACATGGGTTAAGTACAACATTTGGTAGATCTCTTTCTCTCTCTCTCACACACACACACACACACACACACACACACACACACACACACACACACCATTTAGATATTAGTTGATTTCTTTCGGTTTTACGAACACACGCTCTCAGACCCACACCCACACACATACACACAATATCGTATACTGTAACACTACCACTTAATTCCAGAGATGACTTAACATTCTTGATTTTACTTTTATTGCTTCTTTTAAATAATTGAAGTAGATGGGTAAAACAGTATAGTTTGGTGTTTCTTTTGGTTTGCCAAGTTGTTTGGAAAAAAAAAAATGTGGGGGGAGAGGTAGGGAGGAGGGATGGGGGATGAGGGGAGGGAACAGCCAGATGCGGAGAGGGGAAGCGGTAGATTGGAAGCATTGTTGTGTGGTGATAGGGAGGTCAGGCAGAAGGGTTGGGTGTTGCCGGTCTGGGGGAGGGATGTTTTCAGGACAGATTTGCAGACCTGTCAGAAGAGAAGCTGGCATTGCAAAATGTATGAATTTGCAAACCAGGACAAGATGGAAAGTCATTTTTCACCACTCCTTTTCTTTTTAATATTCACTGTTCTCTTAAAAAAAATAAACAGTATTTGTCTTAACTTAATCATAATGGTAAATAACATGTCATCTCCCCAGTGGTAATCATAACTGAATGCTTCCTCAGGGAGCAAGCCTGCCATAATTTGAAGGAAGGGTTCCCATCAAGTAAAGGGAAGCAATTCTTACAAATATAGTCAAACTTTCAGTAACTAGGTAGGATCCCTTAGTTAAGTTCCAATTTCATTTTTTAACTTCAGAATATTCAGTTTCAACAGTTCTACATTATCTCTACAGCAAAATATGTAATCTACAGTAATGTATGTAATCTACAGTAAATTATGAAATTTGTAAAAGTACTGCACACTCCCCTTCTGTGACTGAACAATAAACAAACAAACAGAATCCATGATTCAATGCTTGCTCACAGCATATCATTGTACTAATAAACTGATACCAAACAACAGACTTCAATTTTAGTTGCTGTTTCAAAACCTTGTTAGTTTGTCACTCTTATTAAACTTTTTCCTTTTTTTCTTTATAAAGACCATTATTACATATAAATATCTAATAATGGTCAATAACAAATTCTACTGTAAGCCAAATTCAATCAGCTCTAAACTCTATTGTAAGCCAGATTCAATCAACTCTGTAAATTGCTGATAAAAGAATAAATCAGAATAATGAATAGATTTATCTGAGCTTCAGACACTTGACACTAGACCAATTGCTGATGTCTCAAACACTTTCAATGAAATCAGCACCCTCATCTAAGGCAAATTCTTTTTTAACCTTGAAATGAATGCCTCTTTAGCTTTTTTTCAACACTAATCATGACCATGCTTTCAACAGGCACCTTCTCTACTTTGCCACATTGCTTCCCTATGTTGTGAACATTATTGTAGTAGATGGCAGACAGGTCAACCTGAACATGCTGCAGTTTAAGATTTATTTGTCAGCTTTGGGCTAGAACAACACAAATCTTGAGATGTGTTCTTTAAAAGTGAAAAAAAAACTTAGTTAATAAAAATACATGTTCCCAAAAGTAAAAAACAAAAGCTAAAACTTTTGACCAAAATAGGTGTCCTGAGGGAACATCCCATCAGGGACTACATTGTTCTCACAGAGTTGAAAGGGAAACAGCAGATTGTGTCTATTACATTAACACACAATCCAAAATGGACAGGTAATTTTTTTTTCACTCATTTCTCAGAGATTATAGAAAGATATATATATATAAAAAAAAAAAAAGCACATGAAATAAAACATGTCCTATTGATTATAAACAAAATCAAAATCAATAGATAGAAATGATATGACTTGTGTCCTAGGCTTCTAAAATTTAGCATGAAACACTGATAGATCTATATATATATTAGATACTAGTGACAGAACGTGATAATAATAATGATAGTAATAATAATAATAATATAATGATAATAATAAAATAATTTTTTATTACTATCATTATTATACTAAGTACTCCTACAACTAATAATGATAATCATCCTCATCATTAAATATTACTATTATCATTATCATCATTATCATTACAACAGCAACAACAACAGGATTGAATCAAAATAACATTGAAGATGAATAATGAAAACATAATTCAAATTACACATCTCGACCATTTTCTTATTACTTTTCTTTCTGTTAAACAGAAGAATTATTTCAAGGTAAAAAAAAAACAAACTTTAAAATAAACAAAACAAGAAAAAGGTTAACAGACTTTTTTTTCTTTAAATTCTTGCTAGAAAAAATTCAAAAAGAAGAATTCTTGTTAAACACAATAACAAACAAAAATGTGATTAAAAGGAAAAAAAATCTTATGTATAGAAAATCATGCTTTGCCTTTAGAATTTAACAGGATTCTACATGCTGTTAGTCCTGATTTAATCAAATTGGGTGATAAATTTATCAATGAAACAACCAATATGATATGATGTTTGATTTTTGTTTTAAGTTTTTCCTGCAGCATAGCTGGAACTTGTGGAAGCTGAAAATGAGAAACTAAGAAAGGCATGCTTGAAAATAATCACAGGTGAAACAAGAATAGATTATTTCTACTAGAAATTCTAGCTTGCCAAAGCATAGCTTGTATTAATAGGAAGTGCATAACCCCTAAAACCATCAACATCATTTTGAATCTCTCTCTTCCACTGAATCATTCTTTTTTATTTGAATGATAAAAATGCAATGTTAAATTAGTGTGGAACTAACACTCCTCCACCACCCTTTCCTAAACTGGGTACTTTTCACATATTTATTACTTTTAATTCTACGTTTTCTTGACAAAGCACCAATGGAACAGAAGAACTGAATAATTCTCCTGGTAAACCTCAATGTTTTTGTTGTGTGTAAATTATACCATCTCTGTTTGGTTATTTTTTTGGCTGCTAGCTGATTTTCCCGAACATTGTATTAATGGTCCAGACACCTTATATCAATGTGTTAACTTTTGTTCTTGTTCAGTTGTTGATTTGTTAATTTTAAATATATAGCCCATTTTTCCTGTCACTAGTCTTACCTGCAATGCATCATACTCCACATTGTTCTGCCCAGCCAGATCGCTGTAAGGCACTTTAGTCATCAGCTGCTGAAGGCCATGCCCAAACTCCCGAAACAGGGACAGTACTTCAACAAACTGCATCAGTACAGGTGATGAGGCCGACACTGGCTTGTCGAGGTTCATGACCAGGTAGGAGAATGGCGTTGTGTTCAACAGCTTGCTGCGCTCGCGCCCCATCTCCATCCAAGCACCCCTCAACTTCATTCCCGCGCGAGAGAATGGGTCGAAGAAGAAGGAACCCACGTGGTGGCCGTTCTCATCACACAGTTCAAAGTACCGAACATCTTCGTGCCATGTCTCCACCTTTCCAGTGCATTCTCTGACTGTGACTTTGAATAAAAACTTGCACAGGTCAAAGAGTCCACTGAGCACACTTTCGAGAGAAAAGTACTCTGACACCACACTGTGACTAAACTGGTACAGGTGTTCTCTCTGTCGTCTTCTCCAGTATGCCAAGTCCCACATCTGCAGCTTTTCCTTGAAACCTTCAGAAGCAGCAAAGTTCTGCAACTCTGCAATTTCTTCATTCGCCTGGCTCCAGAACGCTCTTCTCAATGCGTCGATCATGTCTAACACATTTTCCACTGAGCCTGCCATTTTGGTTTCTGTGGACATTTCTGCAAAATTGTCGTAACCTAGCATCTCTGCAGTGTCTCTTCTGTACATCCGCAGTTCTTCAATCAGTTTATGATTGCCAAGATTGCGTTCAATGAAATTGACAGACGCTCTGTTGTTATATGCATTCCAAGCATTCCAGCGCAGCAGGCGGTCACTGCAAAATTCAAGAAAAGCTGTGTAAATGTGTGGCTGTAGAGTGACATTCCAAGGACCATGATTTGGATACAGACTGTTGTCAGCCATGACGGTAAGAAGCTTAGGAGGCATTTCTGATAAAACAGAGAAATCATCAATCTTGTGTGAAAAGAGGCTCTGACATATCATCACTCTCTGTCTGAAATTTGTGCGTTCATGGGCTAAAACTTTCTGAGTGTCAATGAAACGCTTCTTTTCCTCTTGCAGAGTTATGCCATTTAAATCACCCTTTGTCAAATGCAGTGTTAAAAGCCTTTCCTGAAACTCATTTAGCTGTTTTGATTTTGCCTTGAAGTCTTTGCACACCTGATAAAGAACACTACTGTTCCATCGTTCATATTTGGCTTTTTCCACCTGAGGATGTAAACGTACGAAAGCTCGCGTGTAATCAACCCCGAACATCAAATTCAGGTTCTTGGATGTTCTCCAAGCAGTGTTTAGGGGAACTGATATCTCTTCAATGGGATCAAACACTGCGCTAAAGCTTTGCTCCTCTTCACTATTCCTGAGAGTCTCAAGGTGACAATGGAGCTGAGTTTCATACTGAATGGCGAGTTTTGCACAGCCAGTGATGCAGCGAACTGGACTGATGATCGAGAACTGAGGCGTCCGTTCAAACTGCATGGCAGCATTGTCGTCAACAGAGTCAGGGGGTGTTTCTGGTAATAAAACATAATAACCATCCGTTGCATGTCGTGCTGGTGTTCTCCCAGGGACTGCGGATAAGAAAGACGAGCGCAAAATAAACTGGGAACCTTGACAACATTTGAGGTTATGGATCGCCATCATTTTCTTTTTCAGAGTGATCTTTCTCTAGGTTTTGGAAACTATCGAGTAGTTTCCCTTCATTCGAGGAAAGGGGGGTGGGGGGAGAGGGGGGCGGGTTCATGTCCAGAGATACAAAACCAAAACAAACTTTATAGCATTACTTCCCCTCCCCTCTTTCCTCTTCCCTCCTCCATAATATTGTTCACTCCGGCTTCGTGTTATCAGATAAGTTCAAGGCCTGTTGCTAAATCTTAGGTTGTAGTTGTGTCTTCATGTTCATCACAAACTCCCCTCAAAGCTATATCTAGCATTAGTTAGAGCCATCGCCACAGTAAATCCATCGCATCGTCCAGCTCTTGAGACGTTTTGTGCCTACCTCCAGCGGTTCCGGTGCTCTTTGGTATTAGTGTGTGTAAGTACAGTTAAAATTCTTTTTCTCCCTTTACCCCATGGGGGGGGGGGGGGGGGGGGGGGGGATGCCGTATTAGTGTGCCGAACTGCAAAGTTCACCAGGTTCCTCTATCTGTCAGTTTTAAGTTAATGCCAAAGCCTAGATCTCTGGTAACATATTCCCTGCCCACTCCGCAGTATCCATCGGGTTTGTTGTTGTTGTTTTGTGTTGTTGTTGTTTTGTTGTTGTTGTTTTGTTTTGTTTGTTTTGTTTTTCCGTTTTCCCTTCCATCTACCTCTCTCAACAGTCCCATGGAGGATCATTTTAGCGAAGCCATTGACCTTTTAAGTGGTCATACCAATATAGGCTACTACGCAGTTTTCATATAAGTAACCTGATTTTATGGTCCAGTGAATTGCTTGATGGTCTGCTTGTTCATTGGCAATATGATTAGTATATGTGTTTGATAATATCTTGAAGTAACATCTTATCGCCATAGCTTGGATTCCTGTTTCCAGATCCGCCGTGAGGTTCCACAGGTCTCAAATCCACGTAGGGAGATGAAATACATGTACATCAGTGCAAACAGGCGCTTGAAATTGTGTTTCATTGAGAGATTGTCCTTTCATATAAGCTTCAGTGTGGACAGTGATGATATTGTCTTTGCTGCCTTTGGGGGTGGAGGGCAGGGGGGGAGGGGGGGGGGTTGATCATTCATTGCAAATGATGGATCCCAGTAAATGAACCGTTGAGCTTTTGTCCATAGATACTTAACATCAGAAATGATCACATGTTATGAATGACCTTCACATTGGTCTTCCTGACGCTCTTATCCTTGTAATATTTTGTTGACGTTTTATTCAGTTTATAAACAAGCTTGGGAAGATCGTGATCACAGCCTGCTAGACCATCCAACTCCAAGTCGTCTGCGAAGTGGAAACTCGTTATGGTTCTTCCTCCTGCGCTGACTCTGCTGACATGTTTTTCGAGTGCATCAGTCATGATGTATTCCACAAAAATGTCAAAAAGTGTGGGAGATTGAAGGCAGCCCTGGTGAACTCTTACTGAGTTATTGAAAAAAAAAAAAAAATCTCTCCAAATGCACCCATTGTGAGTACCGCGCTTGTCGCTTTGAAACAAAGTTGCTGATTGGTGTTGACAGGTAAATTTCCAAGGTCTTCAGCATGGCCCTCGGCACCTTCTGCGACTGAGACTCCGCTGAACACATGGAAGTCCGTGAAGACGGTACTGTTTCCGGTGCTGGAATTTAGTGTTGGTCGCAAAGTGTACACAGGTGAAAGATCTCTTTGATGGTATTTCTGACTTTGCCGAATTCATTTTCTTCTTCAACAATAATTCATCTGCTTGAGGCTATAATCTATTCAGAGTCATTTTTAGCTTTATTTTGCTGACATTGCTGATCTAGCAGATAGTACGGTTGTTCTAGCAGTTATAAAGATTTCTTTTCTTGGGAAGGGTTTTGAGTAATAACTGGATCCATAACGTGGACCACTCGCTAATGTGTCAGATTTGTTGTATACGACAATTGGGATATTATCAACCTTTTCCCCGCCATGTTTCAAGAGCTTCGCAGAATGTTATAAATGTTTTAGCCTTACACCTTTTCGGTGACATAACTGCTGCTAACACTTCTTCACATAATATTGGAAAGTCATCTTCATTTGATGCATCCAGTGCTGTTAGCACACGTTGATCTCCTTTGTTCTGTTGTAGAGTTCGGAACAGTATTCAAGGCCTCTGTCTTCTTCCTTGTGAAGCAGTCGCCGTCTTCGTCTTGAACGGTGCTGACTTTACTTTGCTTCTGCTTGGTCAAGTCATTTACAGTCTTACAGACTTTGGTGTCGTTGTATAGGTTTTCACAGTGTCTGGACATTTTTGTTTATTCCAGCTTTCCTTTGTAATCGATTTCTTGACTGATCTTCTTGTTTACAGCGTCGTATTTCACTCCATTTTCAGTCTTCTTGTGCGGACCAAGCCTGCAGTTACACGTTTTCAAGATATGGTTGCTTGTCATCCATTGCGTGGATATCCGTCGGCCTTTTTTTCAATCTCTGTTGCTGTTTCATTCCTCGTTTGGTTGGTGTTGTTGTGAGGACTTCAAGTTCTGAAAAAGAACAGCAGTGAAAATAATTATATTATTTTGAATCGGAAAGGCTCTGGCGAGTAAGAAAATTAAGTAATGTTTAAGAAGTTGTGATACGTACAGCTTGGAAGACTTGGAGGTAATGAATGTAAGATCAGATATCGATTTTCCGGAAAACATATAAAGAATTTTTTTACTAACTTAAAAAAAAAAAAATATATATATATATATATATATGTATATATGATATATATATATATATATTTATATATATATATATATATATATATATATATATATTACATGTTTCATTAAACTTTAATCCACAAAATGTTGCATCTCGTGCACCTGTCCCTTTTGCCGCTACCTAGGAGTTTACAAGTAAAAAAAACAACATGTTTACGTCTAAAACAACAAAAGTAGTTTACTAAATGTATTAGCAGCATCAGTCAGAATCAATCTGGATGAAAAACAGCAACAACAACAACAACATTTGAAAGTCGACTGTGATGGTTCGGTTCTGGATAACAGACGTGCAGTTTCTGCTTTTGCGATCCAAGATTTTAAAACAGAAAAAAATGTAATACTTAGGAAAGGGACATTCAACTTTCACGGTCGCTATTCTCATGGCAATAACTCTTCTAGCTCTCTTACCGATGACAATCTTTAACATTCGGTTTTGAGACAATTGTCGATCAGGTTTAAAAAGTTTGCTTCTTTTGAGCATAAACAGGGATAGGAATTATATATTTATGTTTAGGTCAAGCAACAAATACACTCTTTTTATATGAAAGGAACCGATGTTGACTGTTCATGGATACCTTCCCATGCCAACTTACGTTTTAAGGATCAAGCAGACAAAGCAGCGAAAAAAAAAGAAAGAAAAAGGGGAAGGGGGGGGGGGGGGGGGAGCAAAGAATGGATTTGGTAGCACATGAATCAATTGCCCATATAAAGAAATGAGCAATATACATGAAAAAGTGACTCTTTGACTATGAGCTCTGTTAGGATACAAAATGTCACCCGGTAACATTCTATACCGGTGATCCAACGCAAAGTGTCACTCCGGGACATAGTGCTCGTGATCGTGCCTACGGTGGAAGAACACGAATATGCGGATTGGGTTCGGGGTCTGACCGGTCACTTTTTGTGATAAAGGTGTAGAAGGTGAAGCGGGGAGGTAATGGTGATCATCAATGCCTACATCTTTCTGCAAATGACGGTGCTCGTTTCGACGGTGATAGTGATGTGGTATGATGGCGGTGGCGATGGTAGCGGTTGTAACTGTGGCGGTGATTGTAATGCAAGAAAGTGAGTGCAGTCTTTTGAAAAAAAATTATAAACGTTTTTAACCGTTCATACATTATGAAACATGGTTCAAACAAACTACAAATGAAGCAAGGTTCATGCGTTACAAAACAAGTTTCAAACAAATTACAAATGAAACAAGAAAAAGGGGCGGCTACGGAGGTATGGGAGTGGGGGAGGGTGTTGGAAATCCAAATTTCACACTCACACACAACAAAAATCATAAATCATACTTTCGGTAGGTGTAAACTTTGACACTCCAGCTTTTATTCTGATACTGAGGGAACGACGATCTCCTCAACTTACAAACAGAACAGTGACGCCGACAACAACGACGACGACGACGACGACAACGACGACGATGACGATGATATTACTGAATGATACTGCATTAACTGAATCTTGGTGAGTCTGTGTCTTCGCCATTTCCTGGAACGAGAGGCCCGAGAGAAACGTCTATGTGAACCTATGCTAACCTTGCAACTATTACTTTTGGCTATAATACTTTTTACCCAATTTCGACAGTGGTTGTTGTTGTTGTTTTTTTTTGTTTGTTTTTTGTTTTTGTTTGTGTGGCTTTTTTGTTGAGATGTTGAATCCAGATCTGATACCAGATGGTGTTTATCATTAAGGCGTACTCATGTTCCAGCCTTGTACACGTAGACCACATAGTATAAGCGAACAGTCAGACTTGTTCTAAAACCTTACATGCGCATATCACGACAGTTAGTGATGCAGTAGACATGAGTGTGTGACCTGACGGTGCTGAATGTCACCTATGGTGACTCTGCTGGGGTGATATTTTGAATCACAGCATCGGTACAAAATGTCACCTGCGGTGACACTTTATCAGGGTCATATTTTGTACCACAATGTCGGTAAAGAATGTCCCAGAGTCGCGACTCCCTACCGTGGAGACATTTGCAAAACAAACTTGGTAGAAAATGTCCCCTACGGTGAGACTCTCAACCGTGGTGACATTTTGTACAACAACGTTGGTAAAAAAAAAAAAAAAAAATGTCCACTGGGGTCACAATCCCTGCCGTGATGACATTTTGTTAAACAACGTTGGTAAAAAAAAAAAAGTCCCCTGAGGTGACAGTCCCTACCGTGGTGATATTTTGTAAAAGAACGTTAATATAAAATTCCACTGGGGTGACACTCTCTTCCGTGGTGACATTTTGTAAAACAACGTTAGTTGAACATATCCCCTGGGGTAACACTCCCTACCGTGGTGACATTTTGTAAAACAACGTCAATACAGAATGTCCCTGGGGTGACAATCCCTACCGTGGTGACATTTTGTAAAACAACGTTAATAAAAAAAAATTCCACTGAGGTGACACTCTACCGTGGTGACATTTTAAAAAACTACATTGGTAGAAAATGTCCCCTAGGGTGACACTCCGCACCGTGGTGACAGTTTGTTAAACATCGTCAATACAGAATGTCCCCGGGGTGACAATCCCTACCGTGGTGACATTTTGTAAAACAACGTTAATAGAAAATTCCACTGGGGTCACACTCTCTACCATGGCGACATTTTTTAAAACTACGTTGGTAGAAAATGTCCCCTGGGGTGACACTCCCTACCGTGGTAATATTTTGTTAAACAACGTTGGTAGAAAATGTCACCTGGGGTGACATTGTATCGGGGTCTCATTTTGTACCAAAACTTTGGTACAAAACGTCACCGAGGGGAAACAATCACAGCGTTGGTACAAAAAGTTACCAGCGGTGACACCGTACCGGGATCACATTTTGTACCACAACGCCAGTAAAAAAAATGTAACCCGGGGTGTGACACTTCGAACGGTGGTGACATTTTGCACCACAACGTCGTAGGCATTTTGTGCATCAACCGACTCTTCAAGACCGAGCCGCTGTGTCATTAGTAGTAAAAGGACAACAGTTTCTACATGCCATACTTCATCGCCATGTCAGTGTGGGGAAAAAGAGACTTCTCCTTCATCTGTTTTCCAAGCTTCCCCTGTCACGAATAATGGCGTGAGAACGGAAAAAGGTATCGTTTTTCACTCGCCCACCATTGTCACTGATGGAGAGTGGGTCACGTGATCATGCACAGGAAACGGTAAGTCTCACCCACAGAGTTATCCTCCTTCTTCACTGACTGGCAACGGCAGGGATGCATTTGTGGACGAGGGTGAACGCCAACTGTAGTTCGATGTCTCCTCGCCATTGCACGGCTTCTTTGGACAGCTGTCAGGCTGATGGATACTCTCTCTTTCTTTTCGCGAGTGTTTCTCCATGTCTGCTTCATTGTCTTTCTCTTCCTTTATCTCTGCCTGTCTGTCGCCAGTCGGTCGGTCCGTCGGTCTCTCTCTCTCTCTCTCTCTCTCTCTTCTCTTCTCTCCTCTCTCTCTCTCTCTCTCTCTCTCTCTCTCTCTCTCTCTCTCTCCTAAACCCAGGCCTGCATCTGTTTGCTTTTTCCCCCTATGCTTCGTGAGTTGCGCCCCCTCCCCCCCCCCCACACACACACCTCTCTCTCTCTCTCTCTCTCTCTCTCTCTCTTTCTCTCTCTCTCTCTCTCTCTCTCTCTCTCTCTCTCTCTCTCTCATACTCTGACTATACAGATCTGGATATTTTACCATTAAACTTGAAGCTTAAATTCAATAAAGCTTTATTCATGTTTAAGATTCTTTCGGGTCGTGCTCCCCCTTCAATTACAGAGAAATTTAGATTGAATGAAAATCGCCATTTTTATAAAATTGTAATACCCCGTCCAAGAATAGATATGCTTAAAACCAGTCTTCACTACTCTGGCGGCTTCTTGTGGAACCGCATTTCACCCTCTCTTGATGTTCATGCCAGCATATATAGCTTTAAAAGGGCACTTCATACCCAGCTAATGACTGAATTTTCCAATTCATGCTCTTAAACTCTCTCTCTCTCTCTCTGTCTCTCTCACTCTCTCTCTCCCTCTGTCTGTCTGTCTGTCTGTCTGTCTGTCTCTCTCTCTGTACTGGTCTCTTTCATCTATTGTTCCAAAGGTGCTGCTTGTCAAGTGTAAATTTTTGTCTTTGCTTACAGGTTGGGGTGCCTGTTCAATGATTTTTTTTTCTTTTTCCAGAAATGTGTTATAATTTTATTGTTGTGATAATGTTTATTGTATATATATTTATCTATCTTCCAATAACCATTTTTTCATGAACTATATATGATGACCCCTCCCCTCCCATCTGTTTCTCTCTCTGTCTCTCTGTCTCTGTCTCTGTCTCTGTCTCTGTCTCTCTCTCTCTCTCTCTCTCTCTCTGTCTGTCTGTCTGTCTGTCTCTCTCTCTCTCTCTGTCTCTCTCTCTCTCTCTCTCTCTCTCTCTCTCTCTCTCTCTCTCTCTCTCTCTCTCCCTCTCTCTTCCAGGCATTGATTGTCGTCTGTTCTTTTGTGTTAACCATTTCCTCTGTCTATTTATAGCGTTTATGTATGTTTACTTTAATTCTAGATTAGTTTTGCTGATGTTATTATTGCATTTTATATGTATTTCCCTTTGTTGAGGGCCGGATGTAAAAAAAGCCATTTTGTGCTTATTCCGCTTTTTCCCTCATTAAAAAAGATTCGTTCGTTCGTTCGTTCTCTCTCTCTCTCTCTCTCTCTCTCTCTCTCTCTCTCTCCT
>CM065732.1:26222392-26224892 GCA_033310375.1 Conus canariensis
CCATTGCTGCGACACACACACACACACACACACACACACACACACACACACACACACACACACACACACACACACACACACACAAGCACGCACGCACACACGCACGCAGTTCGATCGCGCGGCAGTGACCGCCCTGTCCAAAGCTTTCAGAGTCAGTCTGGCAGGACAAATGCGCGAGTGCTGTGAGAGGAGGTAATGGAAACGGACAGCACGTGCCAGTGTAAATCTGCAGGGAATGGAGTGTGAGAGTACATATGTGGACAGTCGCCGGCTTGGAAGCGTTTGGTGTCTGCTGTGACTCACGTGCTACGGGACCTGGTATGTGGACTTTATTCCAATGTGATGTTAGATTTCCACATGGGAAAGGGCATGGAAGGACTGGTTAACATCATGCCAGTATGGCAAAGACATAAGTAAAGAAAAAAAGAGACTAGCAAACAAGGAAACAAAAACAAAGACAAAAAGAATCGAAGGAGCAAAACAGAGCACATTAAAATATAAAAAAAAGGAAGGAAGAGAGAAAGAGTGGAAGAAAACAAAGGAAAAGGAAAAGCAAGAAAGTATTGAGTGAGGAGTTGATAACAAAACGAACCACAAGAAAGTAGGAAAGACCAAACCAAGGAATGAATGAATGGAAAATGATGATAGCAACGACAATAACAGCACAAAATACGACAATAACAACAATAAGAAAGAAAAGAAAAAAGAAAATAAGAAATAACGAAAGAAAGAAGGAAGAACAGAAATGGATGGATGGAAGCAAGAAAACGAGGAATAAATATACGAAAGGGGGGGGGGGGGGGGGGGGGGGGGGGGAAGCAAATAAGCAAAACAGAACAGGAAAAAAAAGGGAACAACAACAACAAAAAAAGAAGAAAAAAAAAGAAAAAAAAAAAAGAAAATACAATATACGTAGAATAATAGAGACGAATACAAACGCTCGGCAATCGAATTAACAATAACATCAATAACAACAACGTCGACAACAACAATAATGACAACGACAACAACAACGACAACAACGACGACAACAACGACAACAACAACAACAACAACAACACACACACACACACACACACACACACACACACACACACACACACACACACACACTACAGCACTACAGAGAGAGAGAGAGAGAGAGAGAGAGAGAGAGAGAGAGAGAGAGACGCACACGCGCGCACACGCACACACACAGACACACAGACACACACACATGCTCGCACGCACGCACGTACGCACGCACGCACGCACGCACGCACGCACGCACACACACACACACACACACACACACACACACACACACACAAGAAAATGGTGTCAAAATCCCATGAGAACTTCAGCTGAATAAGGGACGCAAACTCTTTGCACAGCAAAGGAAATTACTTCCTCTTGGGCATTGTGTTGCAAACATATCCATCAGTTTGGTATCCGGCTGTTGTTTTCTTTTTCACCTAGGGTCCGTCACGTATCTTATTTTGTAGATATTGCACAAACAACACTGAAGATGCGCCTGTTTTCTACTTTTTTAAAAATTATTATTATTGACAAACACAAGGGAGGAAGGAAGGAGGGAGGGGAGGAGTGGGAATAAAGAAAAGAGGAAAGGAAAGAGAAAAAAATTGACTGATTGACTGAAAGAACAAAACGAAGAAGGAAAATTAACGAATGATTCGAGGAAGGAAGCAAGGAACGTACGCTGAATAAATGAATACATGGAGGAAGAATGAAAGTATGACTAAAAAGCAGGGAAGAATTAATCAATCAATCAATGATTGACCCGAAGAAGAAAGGAGAAATAAATTAATTACCAAAAAGGGAAAGAAGAGTAAACGAGTGACTTAGTGACAAAAAGGGAGGGGAGGGGGAGGGGGGTCAACGATTGGTGAAAAAATGGAAGACAGAATGACTGTATGATGAAATGGAGGACGGACAAATGACTGACTGAATAAAGAAGATCGGAAATGAAATGAGGCAGGGAACAGTAAACGATAAACAGTAAACAAGTTGAGTATTTTTTGCTCCCATAAGAAAACCTAACACAGAGTAACTTTTATTCAAGACTGGCACAGCCTTTTAAACTTGAATAAAGTCAGACAAATACATAGACGAACAATCTAATAGTGGGGGAAAAAACAAGCGCAGGCCAGCAACTGAACTATCTTCATAGTAATGACTTGGCAAAGATTTGGACTTAAGGAGGGGTGGGGTGGGGGGGGGGGGGATTTGAAAATGGAGAAACTGGGAACATGGAATTAAGAAAATATGTTACAGATATGAAAACTCTTCACTAGCTGCATAAGGGAACCATCGCAGACAACACAAATATATCTGCCTTCAAAAGGGACTGCGATGGTTCCCTTATGCAGCTAGTGAAGAGTTTTCATATCTGTAACATATTTTCTTAATTCCATGTTCCCAGTTTCTCCATCTTCAAATCCCCCCCCCCCACCCCACCCCTCCTTAAGTCCAAATCTTTGACAAGTCATTACTATGAAGA
>CM065732.1:26242392-26259892 GCA_033310375.1 Conus canariensis
GCGGAAATTGAAACAAACAAACAAAAAAATTGCTATGCCGCCGAAGGAAAGAAACAAACAAATTACACGACAAACACGACGCGTTTTGACTTTTATGACCTTCCTCAGGCAAGACAAATAACATTCAAGACAATGAAAACGTAGAACGAACAATCACTTGTTTTCTCAAATTCGGCGCAAAATGGATAGATCCGCATCGTGTTTGTCGTGTAATTTGTTTGTTTCTTTCCTTCGGCGGCATAGTAATTTTTCTTTCAAGTTTGTTCATCTGTATAGTTTAATGTCTCAGTCAGGCTCGCTGTATCAATTCGTCAGTCAGTGTTCAACGGCATGACAAATGTGATTTCAGCAGATGAGCGAGTACAGGCGCCAGAAGACCCATGACAATGCAGTGATGTTTGTGTGTCAGCTCTACGTTCTGTCCTACCTGCCGGTCACTGTGGCACTCTGCATAGACTTTCAGGTCAGTTGATTGGCCCATCGAAGAGTGGGTTACCAACCAGAACGGCGCATCTAGAAAGGAATAAAGAAGGCAGACACAGCATTCTGACAGGAAACCTTCATTGTCCACGTGTGGTGGATGGGAGTATGCTTTAAATGTATTTGTAGTGAATGACAACAGAATGAATTTGACCACAGGATTGCACAATGAAAAAATAAATTAAAAAACAGGGTGGAAAAGGTAATCCAAGGAAAAGATTAACCAAACGTTTTTTGTAGTATTTGTCGTGGTTTGCCTCTGTGTTTGTGTGTGTGTGGAAGGGAAAGGGGCGAGTTGGGTGGGCGTTCCAGCCACTGTGGCGCAGTGGTTGGTGTCGTGGATTTCAGGCTGGAAGATCGTGAGTTCGATTCCCATCGGAGCCACGTAGGCCTATTTGTGTCGCTTTTTGGCCCCAACCTGCTCCTACCTTGAGATGAGTTTGCTATGGGTTCAAATGGGATGAGAGGGCCTTCACAGTCAAGTTTCGTGTCCACTAAACGGATGCGTCTCCGAATGAGTTCCTCAAATTTCCTGACCAGTGCTGCAAGCGTGTGTACATCTCGACCCTGGTTAATGCCGGAATATATTATGAAAGTAAGCGTAGATAAATATATATGAAAGTAAGCGTAGATACTTTCCGGTCATGTAGCCTCTGACAATGAAAGCCTATAGCATCATCATCATCATCATCATCATCATCATCATCATCATCATCGTCATCATCGTCATCGTCATCGTCGTCGTCGTCGTCGTCATCATCATCATCATCGTCGTCGTCATCATCATCATCATCATCATCATCATCATGATTACCATCATCCTCATCGATTAGCGCAAAAAAAGTCTGAAGTTTTTGTAACCCTTCATGTCTTGCTATCATGGTTACCTCATTTGTTATTTTCACCGCAGTGACTCGGCAGCAGTACAGTGTCTTCTGTCAGGGTTTGTTTCATGATAACTAGGTATAGACTACTATCTGTAGATTGCTGGTGCAGGAGGTTGTGAGCGGGAGACTGGTATGAGTGACTTTGCAGTAACGTCACCGAAGTGTCTGAAGACGAGAGAGAGAGAGAAAGAGAACGAACGAACGAACGAACGAACGAATCTTTTTTAATGAGGGAAAAAGCGGAATAAGCACAAAATGGCTTTTTTTACATCCGGCCCTCAACAAAGGGAAATACATATAAAATGCAATAATAACATCAGCAAAACTAATCTAGAATTAAAGTAAACATACATAAACGCTATAAATAGACAGAGGAAATGGTTAACACAAAAGAACAGACGACAATCAATGCCTGGAAGAGAGAGGGAGAGAGAGAGAGAGAGAGAGAGAGAGAGAGAGAGAGAGAGAGAGAGAGATAGAGAGAGAGAGAGAGAGAGAGAGAGAGAGAGACAGACAGACAGACAGACAGACAGAGAGAGAGAGAGAGAGAGAGAGAGAGAGAGAGACAGAGACAGAGACAGAGACAGAGAGACAGAGAGAGAAACAGATGGGAGGGGAGGGGTCATCATATATAGTTCATGAAAAAATGGTTATTGGAAGATAGATAAATATATATACAATAAACATTATCACAACAATAAAATTATAACACATTTCTGGAAAAAGAAAAAAAAATCATTGAACAGGCACCCCAACCTGTAAGCAAAGACAAAAATTTACACTTGACAAGCAGCACCTTTGGAACAATAGATGAAAGAGACCAGTACAGAGAGAGAGACAGACAGACAGACAGACAGACAGACAGAGGGAGAGAGAGAGTGAGAGAGACAGAGAGAGAGAGAGAGAGTTTAAGAGCATGAATTGGAAAATTCAGTCATTAGCTGGGTATGAAGTGCCCTTTTAAAGCTATATATGCTGGCATGAACATCAAGAGAGGGTGAAATGCGGTTCCACAAGAAGCCGCCAGAGTAGTGAAGACTGGTTTTAAACATATCTATTCTTGGACGGGGTATTACAATTTTATAAAAATGGCGATTTTCATTCAATCTAAATTTCTCTGTAATTGAAGGGGGAGCACGACCCGAAAGAATCTTAAACATGAATAAAGCTTTATTGAATGTAAGCTTCAAGTTTAATGGTAAAATATCCAGATCTGTATAGTCAGAGTATGATAACGTAACCGATTTTAACAAAACTAATTTCAGGGAACGTCTATAAAGACTAAACAAAGGTTTGAGTATATGATTACTTGCTGAATCCCAAATTGTAGATGCATAATTTATATGGGATTCAATATAAGCGTGAAAAAATATTTTACGTGAATGGCAGTCTAGGAAATGCTTTATCTTGGACAGCTGGTATATCTTTTTTGAAACTGTTTTGCACAAAGACCGTACATGTTCTGACCATGACAGATTGTTATCTATAACTACTCCTAAGACTTTATGACAGACTGTTTCTTCGATAGTTATGCCATTGATAGAAAGGGGTGTGCTCGTATAAGAAAGGGTTTGACGTTTTTGTCTTGTGGTTATGATCATATGTTTGGTTTTGACAGGGTTTAAACACATATGGTTTAATTCAGACCATTTGGTTAGCTGGTTAATACTTTGCTGTAATAACATAGATACTTTTTCTCCTTTGCGATCACACGTATGAACAGTAGTGTCATCAGCGAACATATCACAAAGCGCTGGGAGAAACAGGGGGAGATCATTAATATATATTGAGAAAAGTATGGGTCCTAGGACGGAGCCTTGAGGAACACCATGTTTGAGAGGCAAGATAGAAGACTGGCGTTCATGAATTGAGACAATTTGTTTTCTGTCGCTTAAAAACGAAGAGATGAGTTCTAGAGCATTACTGGATAAACGGTACAATTTTAACTTTTTTAGAAGCAGTGTGTGGTCAATTACATCAAAAGCTTTTGCAAAGTCAATAAAAAGGACACCGGTCACTTTGTTTTCATTGATATTTGAGAGCCATTTGTCTACTAGGTTGGTCAGTGCAGTGTGGCAGGAGTGATGTTTCCTGAAACCAGACTGATTAGGGTGAAATAAGTTATATTTGTCAAAATGGTTAAGAATACATCTTCTTAGATGATCCTCTAAAGGTTTTGATACCACAGACAGGATAGAAATTGGTCTGTAATTACAAGGATCCGAGGTGTCACCTGATTTATAGATGGGTCTTACCCTAGCAATTTTGAAAGATTTAGGAAATTGGTTTTTAGATATACATAAATTGAAGATGTAGGTCAGTGTATCAGAAATAATTGGAGCTGCAAGTTTTAGGATGTTGCCATCAATACCGTCTAAGCCACGAGCACATGTTTCTTTTAGACGGATCAGGGCATTATATACATCATGGACTGACATTAAGGGGATGTCTAAGTCTGAGGATATGGCTTTTGAATCACAGAAATCGTTTAATAATGTAAGAGTGTTTTGGACAGATCTGTCTAATTTTATTGTTGTCTTAGCAATATTACAAAAATGGTCATTAAGTTTCTCGGGACACAGGTCTTCATGAGATGTATTTTTACTGATGTTTTTGTTCGTCAGCTGATTGATAGCATTCCAAATTGCTCTGCTATTGGTATTAGAAGAAACAAGTTCTTGAAAGTACTTTTTCTTAGCTGCTCGTTTTACATAATTAACATGATTTCTTTGATTTACAAATTCTTTCTTCGCTCCCGTAGACAAAAGGTGATCTCTTTGGTTCATAGCGTCCTGTACATCTTTTGATAGCCATGGTAACAGAGGGCTGCTTCTAACACGCTTGGTTTTGAAAGGTGCATGTTTATCATAAATATTTAAAAAATTGTGGTACCAAACTTCCCAGGCTTCATCAGGATTTGTAAATTGGTAGACTAGGAAAAGATGTGAATTGCTCAAATCAAACAAAAATTTATTTTTATCAAAATTCCGTAAGCACCTGTATCTTATAAACGTGTGACCATTCTTCGGAATTTTAACTCCTTTTTTCGACCAAGTGAAGCATACTGGGAAATGATCACTACAACCACACAGCGGTGAACACACTTCTATTATATTGCTTTTTGTCGTGGTGTAAATGTGATCAATAAGAGTTTTGGATGTGGGTGTTACCCTTGTGGGTTTATCGATTAACTGAACAAGTTGAAAAGATTCATAACAATGAACCCATGTGTTGTTACATTTTAGCAAATCAATGTTAAAATCGCCTAACAATATCAGCTCATCCGAAAGCAAGGAAATATCTTCTAACAGTAGAGTGAAATTGTCAATCCAACTGACATGTTCTGCTGGATTGCGGTATATGAAACCCAGATGAACTGGCTCACATTTTTTTAAATCAACTTGGATCCATACTGACTCGATGTTATGGTAATTACGAGGTTCAACACATTTAAACTTTATACTATGGTGAATGTACACTATCAAGCCCGTCTCTTTGGGATGTTTAGCATCTTTGCGGATTATATTATATCCAGGAATGGAGATTTCAGAATCTAGAATGTGTTCTGTAAGGCGTGATTCGGCAAAGCCAAAAATATGGAAATGCTTACCAGCATTTGTCAAAACATACGAAACATCAGATATTTTATTGATTAAGTGATTTATGTTGAGGAATCCCACTCTAAAACCATCTTTAGACGGCCAAGTTTCTAAAGTGTCAGGCATCTTTAAGATCGGCGAAAGCAGACGAAGAGAGGGGGGATACACGAAGTATTAAACGTGGGGGAGGACGGAAGAAGGGTAAGTAGTGACTAATGAAGAAGGGAGGGAGGGGACAAAAGCCCCAAGCAAACAAACAAAACCCCAAACAAACAACAAAAAAAACCCCGACGAGCTACAACAACAACAAAGAAAAACAGTGAGGCAGAATGACAAAAAGTAATACAAGCTTATGTATGAACAATGGAAGAAACTTTAGCCACAAGCACACAAGTAATGCTTGTTGTTTACAATATAGTATCTATACTTGAGTCGGTCTTACAAGATTAACGAGAAAGATATTATCATTACCAAGATCCAGAAAACTGTGAGTGCGTTAACGTGCATATTACATCATAAATTTTAATACGCACATAGGCAAACATTCACAACCCAAAAATATAAACAGACATGCACACACATTTATAAACTATAAATGCGCTAACATGCACAAAACAACATGTATTATTTTCATACGCACATAGGCAAGCACTCATTCACACACTAAAGCAAAGAAAGGTATGCACTCAAATTCACTTTAAAAAAAAAAAAAAAAAAAAAAAAGTATAAGCATACGGAAGTTATTTAAAAAAAAAAAAAAAAAAAAGTCATCCTTTATAAGAAGATGAGGATACTGATGGATATCTTCGTGCGCGTACGTACACGTGTACACAAACCTAGACAAACGCACGCACGCGCCCGTGCAAAGCACCCCCCTCCCCTTCCCAACACATCCACACACACGTGCGCGCACGTGCGTGCGCGCCTCGAAAAGAGACACAGGGCAAAAGAGAAGGGAGTGAGGTAGACAGATATTGAACTAGTGGTAAACATGTAATGTCATTAATAAGGGGACAAGCCGCTTTGATTTCTCAGTAAATGTGAAGCCATCCTCAGCAAATGTCCTGCATATGGATGGATTCTGTCTTCTGCTTGGTGTGGTGGGATGACATAAAAATTGTCCGTCGCTCTGTTCCCTCGGTAATCAGAAGAGTTGATCAAAGCACTGGGAGGACAGGGAGGTGATGGAAAGACATGGTTGCCTTGGTTGGGCGTAGGAATGTTATCAGCACTGTTTAATTGGTATTTCAGGCCAGGATTATTTGAGGAGGGCTGTGGACGAAACAAGGGCGCTATACTTCTGATAGGTTGTGGTCCAGACACTCCTACCTTGGAACCAGAGTTGGGTGCCAGCAGAGGATAGTGTTCAGATGATGACAGGGGAGGGTAGTCAGGTGGTGGCATTTGAAAATCAGCGTGTTCAGCAACGGTTTGGGCGCATGGGGGGTAAGTGCGAATGTCATAGTTGGAGTTATTTTGTCCAGTATCTTTTAGATTGAAATAAGGAGGTCTGACAGGGTGAATATCCACTTTATGAGAGGTCCTCCATAACAGTTTGATGTTTTCTGCTAGTCTGGCAGTACCTCTAGCATTTGGATGAGTAGAGTTACTGTAAAGACTTGTGTCAGAGGCAAACGTTTGAAAGTGGTCAAGAAAAATGGCATGGTACTTTGCACAACTCTGTTTAAGGTTGCGGTTTGATGGGAAGATAGAATTATTGAAGGAATGTTTTCCTTTTGCGGGCAGTAGGGAACTAAAACCAACACGTGCCATCGGAAATGTTTTGCGAAGTAGTTTAATGAGATCGCTCCACGTTTCGGTAGACACAGGACCTGAGGGGCATGAGTTTAAACCCACATGAATGATAATGTCGTTCAAGTGTGGGGTCACAGGTGTTGAAAGAAGCCAGGTTTGGAGGTCTTTGACAGACATGCCAGGGATACAGATTTTAAAAACACGTTCTTGTCGAGGGGCTAGTCTTTTTGGATTAACGTAACGTATTGTGGAGTCACCAATGAATAAGACTGTTGTTTTGTCAGGGATAGTCATTTGTGACAGCGTCTCCAGAGGGGTGGGTTTAGAATAAGAATTTGTTTTATTTGAAGAACTGGAATTCTTTGAGATCGATTTCGAACCTGTTTCTGGTTTATTGTCTGCGTCAGATAGAACTGAAAATGCGTTGGACGTCTGAATGGAAAAATGAAGATTGTCTTTAAAACTGTCGGGCGACTCAGAGGGAGAGTCGGGAATTTCTTGGTTGACACTGGGTGGAGCCATGATACAGTCATTGGTTTGGGAAAGGGTTTCTGTCACCGTCATACATTCTTTACGCTCTGTCACAGACACACTGTCTAATAGATGAACAGATGTGGGATCTGTCTGCGTGAATACGTGTGCTGACTCTTTATATCTTGGACTTGGACATTCAGTCTGCGTGCAGACTGTCATACGCTGAGGTTGGATTGGTTTAATTTTTTTCAGCTCTGATTGTAAAGATCCTAATTGTGTTTTGATAGAATGGTTCTCTTTGTGTAGTTGGTTGTTTGCTGATTGTAAGGTTGTTACAAGATTTGAAAGATCTTCAATTTTTGATACAATGACATTGAATTTATCTGAAACATTTACACGTAATTCATTTTTAGTGGCTGTTTTAACATCTTCAATAAAGGAAGTAATGTCAGTTTCTGTCATGCATTGTGCAGTTGACATTGAGTTGACAACTTGCTCTAAACAAGTCACCCTTCTTTTCAACTCAGGAAAGGGACATGAAGGAGATGTCACTTTATTCTTGTAAAGTGTACGTCTGCTTTTTTGCCGCGTCCTTTTGCTAACGGGCGATGGCTTTTTTAGTGTTGTCTCATCGCTTGCACAACTGTCTGGAGCAACAGGGGGAGTAGGGGGGAAAGGAATAACATTGTCCTGCAACTGTGACTCAGTGTCTGGTTCAAGGAGCAGCTGTGATGAAGGTGGAGAAGGTGCTTCACTGACCGGAGAACCAGAAACACTGGACATCATTTTTAAGTCTAGAGGAGACTCTGTTAAAAGGACAGGCGCCGGAGCGGCATTGATGAAGGTGACTGGCGTTTGAAGCAGCGAGTCAGACAATCTTTCATAATCCTTGTCCAGTAAAAAAGTGGAAATAAATGGTCTTAATATTTCACATTCATTTGTGTCCCATGTAGGACAGTCTAGACCCTGGCAGAGCAATGTACCCCCAGAGTTTGCGAAGTAGAGATTTATTGTGACAGATTTTGATGACTGAAAAAATATGCGAAAGACAGAGAGAGAGAGAGAGAGAGAGAGAGAGAGAGAGAGAGAGAGAGAGAGAGAGAGAGAGAGACAGACAGACAGACAGACAGACAGACAGACAGAGACAGACAGACCGACAGACAGACAGACAGACAGAGACAGAAACAGAGACAGATTTCGAGACAGAGACAGAGAGACACACACAAAGAGAACGCGCAAACCTGTTTCATCATGCACATACGTTGTACCTGATTTCAGACCGTACATAATCAGTGTGAATCGATGAGATCGATACATCTCTATGTGATGAAGATGACCCAGACTCTGCCCCTGACTGACCGTTCTCTCTCTCTCTCTCTCTCTCTCTCTCTCTCTCTCTCTCTCTCTCTCTCTCTCTCTCTCTCTCTGTGTCTGTCTGTCTGTCTGTCTGTCGCCTGGTGTCCACAGGGCTTCAGCGTGTTCACCATACAGGAGTGGCGGGCTCCATTCCTCCTGTACGCCCTGGGCATGTTCATGGGCGCCTTCAGCACCGTGGTCTTCCCCCTCATCCTCATCAGCAACAACTCCCGCTACAAAGGCTGGATCAATTCGCAGGCGCTGCCACACATGTGCCGACAGACCTTTCTACACACAGAGACCCGCGGGTCTTCCAACAACAACTCTCGTGACCTCGAGACGGGACCGAGAAACCACTCACGTGACCTAGAGCCTCGGTCTGCCACTGACTTACGTCTACAGTTTGTGGATCACGGTTCAAGGACGTGCGTGTCTGTGCCGGAAGCTTGCTCGTCAGACGAACAATTCGACAGGTAGAACAGTGAGAGGGGTTGGTGGGGGTGGGGTGGGGGTGAGGGCTAGGCTAAGGCGGGAGGGGGAAGGTAGGGAACGGAGTGGGGGCGGAGAGGATAATGATTTTCCTACATTGTTTCTGCCTCTGCATTTACAGTGAAGTTGTGCACAGTTTATCAAATACGTAGCGCATTGCGCTTGGCATTTGAAAAAGGTTGACGTTGGTTTTACACCAGTCGTCTCGAAGTTGTCTTCGCTGAACTGAGTATGAAACTTTTGCCTTCGAGTGAGCGCTTGGCATTTGGAAACTGAACTTTTCTTATTTAAAGATGTAGTCCGGTCGTCTCATCGCTAATCCGTCCGCCATTCTAGAATGGTTCGTCATAACACAACAATTCTGTGAAGCGTAGCGCAAAGAGTAGCCTACGTTTTGTAATACATTGTTACTGCTATACCGCAGTATGAAACACGACTGAGCTGTCAAGGTGACAGTTGTACAGCTTGTCCATAGTGCACACATTCCGCGGTGTATGTTTGAGCATTTTATGGCTTTCTATGATGTGTGTGTGTGTGTGTGTGTGTGTGTGTGTGTGTGTGTGTGTGTGTGTGTGTGTGTGTGTGTGTGTGTGTGTGAGTGCGTGCGCGTGCGTGCTTGCGTGCGTGCGTGAGTGTGTGTGTGTGTGTGTGTGTGTGTGTGTGTGTGTGTGTGTGTGTGTGTGTGTGTGTGTGTACGCGCGCGTACAAGTACGTGCGTGCATGCGCATATGCGTGCATATGTATGTATATATATAACTGTTCAAAAAAAGTAAACAAGTTGGGTATTTTTTGCTCCCATAAGAAAACCTAACACAGAGTAACTTTTATTCAAGACTGGCACAGCCTTTTAAACTTGAATAAACTCAGACAAATACATAGACGAACAATCTAATAGTGGGGGAAAACACAAGTGCAGGCCAGCAACTGAACTATCTTCATAGTAATGACTTGGCAAAGATTTGGACTTAAGAGGGGGGGGGGGGGGGGGGGGGGGGGGGGGGGGGGGGATTTGAAGATGGAGAAACTGGGAACATGAAATTAAGAAAATATGTTACAGATATGAAAACTCTTCTCTAGATGCATAAGGGAACCATCACAATCCTTTTTGAATCCGTGTCTCCCTGATGAGTCCGACCCAGCGGACGAAAGGTCTCGGAGCAGGCAATACAAATACATCTGCCTTCAAAAAGGATTGCGATGGTTCCCTTATGCAGCTAGAGAAGAGTTCTCATATCTGTAACACATTTTCTTAATTTCATGTTCCCAGTTTCTCCATCTTCAAATCCCCCCCCCCCCCCCCCCCCCTTAAGTCCAAATCTTTGCCAAGTCATTACTATGAAGATAGTTCAGTTGCTGGCCTGCGCTTGTTTTTCCCCCACTATTAGATTGTTCGTCTATGTATTTGTCTGACTTTATTCAAGTTTAAAAGGCTGTGCCAGTCTTGAATAAAAGTTACTCTGTGTTAGGTTTTCTTATGGGAGCAAAAAATACCCAACTTGTTTACTGTTTATCGTTTACTGTTCCCTGCCTCATTTCATTTCCGATTTTGTTTTGATTAAATTGAGGTTATTTGTTTCTGTCCGTCTATGTGTTTGTCTTTTGATCGCCCTTGCATCTTTGGGTGGATCCTCAAGCGTAGGCTCAAAGATTGTCCCCTACATTTTATACTATTTGCATAATGTCTTTAGTTTTTCAGCAACTTTTTTTCTCCCCACACTTTCGTTTGGTTTCATTTACTACTCTTCGCTGGCTGCTTTGGGGGTGCTATTGGATTCTTTTTTGCACCCTTGGTGGTGAGAACACCACAGTATTATGGACTGTGGTTTGTCTCTATTTGACGCCAGGAGCGCAGACACAACCAGCCGTGTCTCCCTGATGAGTTCCGACCCAGCGGACGAAAGGCCTCGGAGCAGGCAATACATATACATCTGCCTTCAAAAAGGATTGTGATGGTTCCCTTATGCAGCTAGTTAAGAGTTTTCATATCTGTAACACATTTTCTTAATTTCATGTTCCCAGTTTCTCCATCTACAAACCCCCCCCCCCCCCCCCCTTAAGTCCAAATCTTTGCCAAGTCATTACTATGAAGATAGTTCAGTTGCTGGCCTGCGCTTGTTTTTTCCCCCACTATTAGATTGTTCGTCTATGTATTTGTCTGACTTTATTCAAGTTTAAAAGGCTGTGCCAGTCTTGAATAAAAGTTACTCTGTGTTAGGTTTTCTTATGGGAGCAAAAAATACCCAACTTGTTTACTGTTTATCGTTTACTGTTCCCTGCCTCATTTCATTTCCAATTTTGTTCAAAAAAAGTTAAGGACCAACATTTCACTGACTTATAAAAAAGAAAATTGGGAAGTGATCAATCTCCAAGTGTAACATGAATTTATTGAATGTGTGTAAAGACAATGACAAGTCCGAGAAATCAACAAACTGGAATCGAGCGCAGTACAAACACCCCCACCCCCAAATTTGCAAGTCACAGGAGGAGTGTTTGTTCAATGTCATGGTTAATAACGTGTGTGTCCCCCGTTATTGGCAAGGCATTCAAGGCAGCGTTGTCACATGGAGTTCACCAGTGTGCGCAGAAAGGCCTGGGGGACAGCAGCCCACTCCTGCTGGAGTGACTCAAACAGCTGACCCAGGTTAGCAGGAGGAGGACGACGCTGCTGCAGTCTCCAGCCCAGCTCATCCCAAAGATGTTCGATGGGGTTCAGGTCTGGGCTGTTTGCGGGCCACTGCATTCTGTTGACACCAGCAGCTTGGAGAAACGTGTTTACTGCTCTGGTGCAATGGGGCCGTGCATTGTCGTCTTGAAAGTCTGCCTGAGGTCCAAGCTGTTGAAGGGCTGGCAGCACCAGGGATTGCAAAATATCTGTTTGGTAGCGAACACCATTCAAGTTCCCTGCCACATTGTAGAGAACCGTTCTGTAGCGTGTGCTTATGCCGCCCCAAATCATAACGGATCCCCTACCATAGCGGTACCTTTCCAGGACAGCTTCTTCTGCAAAACGCTCCCCACGGCGTTTCCAGACCCTGTTCCGTCTATCGGTGGGATCCAGGCAGAACCGCGACTCGTCTGTAAACATCACGTTAGCCCACTGTTCATGCGTACATCTCACGTGCTGCGTGCACCATACTCGGCGTGCTGCTCTGTGGGCATCAGTCAAACGAGGTTTTATGGCTGGTCGTCGAGCACGGAGGTTAGCGGCGTGTAGGCGGTTTCGTATGGTCTGATCACTGACAACAGTATTGGTGGCATCTCTAAGGCGACGTCTGATGTTGTTTGCACTTGCTGTTCTTTCTTGTGTGGCCTGCCTTTCAATGTATCGGTCCTCTCGTGGTGTTGTTATTCTGGGTCGACCAGAGCGTGGTCGTTCTTGCACTCTTCCTGTGTCTTGAAAGCGTTGTCTGAGTCTGATAACAACAGAGTGTGATACCCCAAGTCTCCGTGCCACTTCCCGGACTGCAACTCCTTCTTGGAGCCATCCTATTGCTCTTCCTCGATCCAGCTCGTTCAGTCTTCGACGTGGAGGCATGCTGTTGCATTGCATTTTTCGCCAGTACAGTGGCCTTTAAAGACATTTGGTTGAGCATACTTTATGACCCACAGGCTGATTTAGCTCGTGCTTCACATGATTTTGATTCAGCACATGCTCCTCGGATCCCAAACACATAAGAAATTCACCCCAATTTGTTCCAAAAATGACAAGTCGCGACACGTGTTTTTCAAGGCGCGTGAGAAATGTGTGCCACAAAATTGCAGTTGCCGCATTCACTGTCAATTTGTGCGTGTGGTTCAATTTGTTTGGACCACAAAGGCGGTACAATTGAATTTTTGTGAATTTTTAAAAGTTTTTGTGCATTCTCAATGCTGGTCCTTAACTTTTTTTGAACAGTACATATATATATATATATATATATATATATATATATATTATATATATATATGAAGGAAAATCCTCTACCCAACACTCCACCAACAGAAGAACTCATCCATCTCATCGATCTTGTCCTCACGAACAATGTTCTCAAATTTGATGGAGATATATATCTCCAAACCTTCGGTACCGTTATGGGTACTCCCATGGCCCCAGCGCTGGCCAACCTGTTTATGGGCTGGCTGGAGGAACAACATCTCTCCCAGAGTCCTGTGCTCGTCAATAGGTCGTTCTGGAGACGTTTCATTGAATACATATTCCTGTTATGGTCTGACACAGACGAACGCTTCCGGGAATTCATAGACTTCATCAACTCCTACCACAAGACAATAAATTCACTCCCCTGTCTGCTATGAACACCATTCCCTTCCTGGACATTCAGATCATCCTTAGAGACAACTACCTACACACCGATATATTCACAAAATCAACGGATTCACATGCCAGTTTACAGCATAGTTCATGCCACCCCACCCATGTAATGGAAAACAAACTGTTCAGCCAGTGTTTACGGATCCGCAGATTATGTACAGACGAAAACGCCTTTCAACAACGCTGCAGCGTGTTGGAAGAATACTTCAAAGCTAGGCGTTATTCCTCCTCTTGCATCGTAAAAGCCAAGAGAGAAAAGAGCTCTCATCCCCAGAGCGGGAGCACTGGAATACCGGACTCTCAAAGCTACCAAACCGCTGCCATTTTGTTGTCACCCATCATCCCTGCAATCCTCCCCTGGCTGAATGCTTCAGACAATTGCAGTCCAGCATCATCAACCACAGACCAAAACTGTCCAAAGTTCTACCACGCGTGCCCATCCTCGGCAGAAGGAACTGCCGCTCACTGAAGTTCATCCTGATGCCTTCCATCCTCCCTGATCCACCAGATGAGTCCCCAGGGTCATTCTGATGTAGACAGCATCAGTGTGTCATCTGTGACAAACATCTTGTAGCAACGGACAGATTCTTCAGTCACACAACTAATGATTCATTCAGAGACAGACACAAGTTTGCATGTGAAACTAGAAATTTAATATAGCTCCTATTGTCATGTGACGTAGCCTCACATCAAGGCATGTGACGCTCCATCACATTTAGTCTAGTGATATGAATCATTTCCCCATGCCACAACTAAAAAGGAAGAATATTCATGTGGCTTGACTGTGTAGCGGGCGTCCCCAATAATTGTGAGGATTACTCAGTAAGATAGACAACGGTGGTCATTGGGTGAAAGTGACCACTGAGAGGTAGTTTAATAAGGGCTGGTAAGGTGCTGGTCATGTGTTTTGAACAATGAGTATGCACTCACTAGGAGGAGGGAGGAAAGAATTAGTTTTAGCCCAGGAGATGGCCTAAAGACTCGAACCTGTCAGGACGTTGGTCAAGGGGTCCTCACCGCTGACCAGTCATTACCGGGTGAGCCATAGATAGTTGGGGAAAGGTACAGGGGAAAACCTTAAGAAAAGAGAAAGAAAGAAATCATATGTTGAATTGGGAAGCAGGTTACTTACACGAACCTTATTCGTGTTTCAGCCCTTCACCTTTCACCCTAGCCCTGAAATCTCCCTCCAATCTTCTCCAACATTTCCAACAACAAACCAAAATTATCATGCCCATAGCATCTGCCTCCAAACTCAGACAGCTCATCCATACACACAACCAGCTCATTCAAAACCACTGCAACTAGACCAAACAAGACAAACTATCACAATTACAAAACAAACACACACCAATTCGCCCTGACCACTCAGCCTCCCTAACCCACAATCCCGACCCCACTACCACATCTGATCACCACCACCACCTTGTCTACTGCATCCCTGAGAATCTTCCCCTCTCTGACGATGAAAGATCAGTCTTGGCAAAAGGACTGAAATTCATCCCAATTCAGCCCACAACCAATAAATACCAGAACCACCTTGATGTGGAAAGATTCTTTAGGAAACTTCTCTGGATGGCGACACTTGAAAACATACCCAGGCCCCCACCACCACAGAACTCTGACATTTTCACTCAACTGTTTCAAATCCCAGTGCTCTACCACCTACCCTCCAACAAATCCAGCAAAGTTGAATTCTACATAAAAAGATGGGGAAAAAAAGAGACGTCAGCCAAACCTGTCCGACATTGTAACCTTTCACAAGATCAATAGAAAGCCCTAAAATCGATAAGAGAACGACAGGACATAGTCATCAAGCCAGCAGACAAGGGTGGTGCAGTTGTGGTCTGGGACACAGAACTGTACATAATAGAAGCACAAAAACAACTGTCTAACACCAATTTCTACACACAACTCAGAACATCACCCCTCCCACAACACCAGAAACTCATTGCAAACTCAATCAAAGAAGAAATCAAACTCCACAACTTACTAACCACAGCCAAACTCCTGATCATGACAGACACTAAACAGCCCACCTTCTACCTGCTTCCCAAAATACGTAAAACGAACACACCTGGCAGACCCATTGTTTCTGCTTGCAGCTGCCCCACGAAACACATTTCACAGTACTTAGACCTTCTCCTTCAACCCGTAGTACAAAGCCTCCCCACATACCTCAAAGACACAACCCACACACTCAACATGATCAATTCATGCAACACAAACCCCACTTTTCAGCCCAGCCTCCTCTTCACACTTGACGTGGTGTCTCTCTACACCTCTATCCCCCATGCTGATGGACTGAAGGCCCTCACATTCTTTCTCGACAAACGCCCCCCCCCCCTCCCCAACCAACAACACCCTCCCACCACTACACTGGTCAGACTTGCAGAATTAGTCCTCATCCCCAACACCTTTCAATTCAACAATCACACATTCTCACAAATTAGTGGTGTTGCTGCGCTCACCAAAATGGGACCATCCTAGGCCTGCCTCTTCATTGGACACCTGGAACATCGCCTACTACCCACATATACAGGCCCCACACCGGAATTATACAAAAGGTACATTGATGATGGACTGGGAGCCACATCCATGCCCAAACAAGACCTCCTCAACTTTCTCAACTTTGTCCAGACCTTCCATCCATCCATCCAACTAACCTACACCATTTCACAGTCAGTTAACTTCCTAGACATCACCATCTCGATCGAAGATGGCCTACTCAAAACTTTCATTTTCTACAAACCCACTGATGCACATGCATACCTAGACTACACATCCTCCCACCACCCATACATTAAAGACAGCATTCCACACTCACAATTTCTCAGTCTTTGAAGACTTTGCTCCAGCGAAGAAGACTTCACTATACAAGCACCAAAATGTCAGAATTTTTCACAAACCGTGGATATCCCAGTTCCATCATCAACGAAGCCCTCAGCTGCACTACAGCCATATCCAGAACATCTGCTCTGGAAATCCAGCATCCAAAAGAGACAGACAGACCCACTGCCTACCTCCTTTTCCACCCACACACTCTCCCCATCTGCAGGATTCTCAGATCCAATTGGCTCATCGTACAAAACCACAAACCTGCCTTCCATACCAGACCCATGATCACGTTCAAACGTGATAAAAGCCTAAAAGATCTTCTCGTGCGGTCCAAATTAAACAGAATCTCCACACCTACACCACCAGGTACTCACCCCTGGTCAAACCCTAACTGCAAAATCTGCCCCCTCACCAAACCAGACAACATCCTACAGGGCCCCAAAGACTCCTTCACTATTAAACGCACATTCTCCTGTCATTGTATACGCTATCCACTGCCAGCTGTGTGGCAAGATCTATCTAGGTGAAACATCCCGCATACTTGAGACGCGCATCTCTGAACACCTGGCTGACATCCGCCACCACCGACCCAAACCCGTTTCCCTACATTTCAACCACCCCCAACACAACATCAACCATGTGAAAGTCTTGGCACTCTGGCAATCACAAAGTGACAGCTTTGAACGTACAGCACGAGAGACCCATCTTATTGCCAGACTTGGTACTTTACATCCCAAGGCATCAACATCCAACAGTAACACAAACATACATACCCACCACTTTAACACAAGTCGACTATATCTTCCACCAACACACACACACAACACATGCACACACATACACACACCACCACCACCATACCTCCCACTACCCACTTCATACAGAAGTTGTAGCCACCCTCCATTTATTTTATTTGATTTTATCTTATTTCATTTTTTAAATTATTTTTATTGTATCTTTTAAAAATTTATTTATTTATTTATTTATTTATTTATTTATTTATTTTATCTTATCATATTATTATTATCATTATTTTTCCTCTACATCTGATTTTTATTAGCACTACCCACACCCCTACATACAACTACCCACACATAACTACTATCATCACCATCACCATCCATTAAAGTCGTTTATTTATTTATTTTTTTTTTATTCTTTATGTTTTCCTTTTTTCTTTTTCTTCTTCATTATAATTAACGATTTATTTAAAATTTGTATTTATGTATTCATTTATTTACTAATCTATTTTTTTATTTTTTTTATTTTTTTTATTTATTTTATTTTATTTTTATTTTTTTATTTATTTATTT
>CM065732.1:26264892-26292392 GCA_033310375.1 Conus canariensis
TTGAATTTCTTGCATTAGCTTCAAAGTTTTGTGCCGTTTGACTTCTAAATTCAGTTTATAATTCCATCTATGGCAGCATTTTGGATGTGAACCGTTGTCTACAAGAATATCATAATATAATCTTGCTCCCTTTTTCACCGAGCTTAAAATTGTACCGTTTTGGAATCTTAGATTTTTCGATATTTTCCACAAAAAATTTCAGTGTGTTAACAAAGATTTTTTTTATTCTATTTATATGTGCTGCATAGCTTAGAAAATTCGTTCGCATGTTGTACTCGACGATAAATTTAGCATAGGTCAAATAACTTTGCCATCTTCTTTGCACAAGTCGCCAATACTACACACATTTATATTAATCCAGTCATTCTTATTTAATGAAATGCTATGTACATTTATTCTGTCACTGAAAAATCATGGCTCTGCTAGAGTTTTAGATGGGTTAGAAGGTTTAACTTTATTGAAAAGTGTTTTATAAGCTTATAACGTTTCTTTCAAAAACAGGTTTTTATCGTCCAAAGTCGACAGGCAATCTGGTCTGAGCTTATCTAGTTTTTGTGCATTCAGGTATAAAATGTTACAATCCCTTTCCATTTGTGATTTGTTGTTCTTAATTTCCTCATCCATCCTAATTTCATGGCTTGCATAAAAAAGTTTAAGTCCGGAAATCCAATGCCTCCATCACCTATTCCTTTCCGTGCAACTTTTCTACCAATTCTGTCTTGCTCCTTATTCCATACAAACTTTCGGCAGAGAAGACGCAACATCTCCAAAAATTCATCCGGTGGGTTCGGTAGAAGTGTCCATAGGTACATGATTTTGGATAGAATTAAAAAAATCAAAATTGCTATTCTTCCTTGTGGTGTTAGAATTCTTTTGAGCCAAACTCTGTGTTTTATTTCTGTGAGCTCGGCTGTGAGCCATATTCTAATATCTAAATTCTGGAGGATTCCATTCCATCCTGAAATGTGACATATATTTTTTTGTTGACTTTATTTCCCGTCCTAGCCAAATAGCACATGTCTTCTCACAATTCATATTCAAACCTGATATCATTCCAAATTTATGCATGATTTTTATTGTTTATTCAAAAGCTAACTGATCTCCATTCATTAAAATATGTGCATCGTCTGCAAATTGTGCAATTTTATGTTCGGCGTTTTCTAGAAATCTTCCCTTGATATTTTTGTTTTGCCTGATCATGTTTGCTAAAAATTTCCACACATAACACATATACATACGGCGATATGTCCGTTTCTATTACCTTTATGGACAAGGACTTTTTAATTATAAATGTTTGCGGTCCCAACAGAGGCAACCGAGAATTCTATTCAAAAAAACATTGAAGAACATATACAGGAATTAAGGAAACCACACCTGAGAATAGCAGGTGACTGGAATTTAGTATTGAACCCGAATATTGATTATGATAATTACAAACACACTAACAATCCAAATGCAAGTGAAACTGTTAGTGATGTGATGGTTAACTTAGATATTGTGGATATATGGCGAGAATTTTGTGCCAGACAGAAGACAATTTACCTGGAGAAGATCCCAAGCCAGGCAACAGAGCAGATTAGATTTATTTCTGATAAGTGAACATATAATGTCGGACATTGCAGACTGCGAAATAATCACAGGCTACTGAACAGATCACTCGTTGGTAGTACTGAAGTTTAAGAACTCTACAAAAGACAAAGGTAATAATTTTTGGAAATTTTATTGTTCATTACGTAAACCCTCTAAACATGCAATCGAATTCAGTAATGTCATCAAAGAAACAATAAAAGAGTATGCAGGGCGTATTATAATAATCCAGAATTTGGCCAAAGAGATTTGAAGCAACAAGAATTTACAATATCACAACAACTGTTTCTTGACGTTTTACTAATGAAAATTCGATCAAAACAAGAGCACATTCCATTTGAAAAAAAAGAAACAAACAGAACAAAAGAAAAAACACTCATAAAAGAGAACATATATTAGAGAGAAAGAATGAAAAATGTTCAGATTATATAAAAGAACTTAAATCGAACAATGAAAAATTGCAAGCCATTAGACAGGAGAGAATGGAAGGCGTTTTGATAAGATCTAGAGCAAGGTGGAATTCTCAAGATGAAAAATTACAGATTATTTTTGTGGTTTAGAGAAGCAAAATTATGTCAGTAAGCGAATGATTAGATTGAAAAATAGGCATGGAAATGCTCTAGCAAAAACCTAAGATATCATAAAGGAAGTGAATAACTTCTTCTGTCAATAATATGAAAGAGGTCAAGTGGAAGAATGTAACATCCACGAGCTTGTTGAAGAGCTTCCCAAAGGGAAAACGAAGTTTCTGTTACTATTGAAGGGAAAATAACATTAGAAGAAGTAGCCACAGCACTTAAAACATGAAAAATAATACAAGCCCAAGAAGCGACGGTTTCACATGTGATTTTTTTTTATAATTCATCTGGAAACAAACTGGGGTGTTTCTAGTCAGGTCTCTTTTAATGAAGGATTAGATAGAAAAGAACTATCTGTGACTGAGAAAGAAGGAATTATGATGTGTATTCCCAAGCCAAATAAAGCTAAGGAATACATAAAAAGAACTGGCAACCCATCACATTATTGAATGTTGTATACAAAATTGGGTCAGCATGCATAACAGCCAGAATAAAATTAGTTCTGCCAAGTTAAATCAGTGAAGATCAAACAGGATTTTGTTTACAAAAGAAGAAAAGCGTGTGGTCTGTTGAGGATAATTCCAGAGATGCGTATTACAGTGAAGGCTGACCGAAATTAGTCTTCTGTTTGGTCAATAGAAAAAAGCGTGCTGCCCTTCAGCTTATCTGCAGTGGGATGCTGATGTACAATGATCTCACATCAACAGTGAATAAAAGTTTAGGTTTAAGTTTGGATTTGATTTAATCCATTAATTAAACCGAGAACAGGTCGATATCAAGGGAATATAAATGAATATCAATATATTCAGAGATGCGTTATTTGGGCACCTGCATGCCGTTGCAATGTTCCACGAGGGGCGTTTAATTGTGACGTAGAAAGCAGACTCTGTAGCCTGAGCTGTAATGAAATTTAGCTGTGGGAGGCGAGTAGAGTGTGTGACGAGATCCTAAATGGTTAGAGGGATTACTTTCATGTTTTAACAAAGTGAGTTTCTCCAGCCTCTGACGGCCTCGAGCGTTGCTGGGATACCATCGTGTTTCCTCTATGTAAAGATTTCTGACCCATGCAGCCACAGGTATAGCTATATCTGCTGGTTTGATAACAATGTCGTTCATCCTAAGGGGTGGGGAGGTGTGCGAGGGGGAGGGATGTGCGGAAGGAACACAAGGCTTTCAGCTTCTACAGGGGTGAGAAAAGAATTCTTTCTGGGAGAGAGTTTCACTTCGCAAAAAATCCATAAAACACTTGTTAATGTCACATTTCAGTTCGGCATTTCGCTGTCATCATCGGGATTAACCAGGCATTTGGGGGTATGGCCCCAAACAACCATCCATTCAAGAGATCTAAGGAAATGTTGGCAGTAATCATGGCGGCATACTTGTTAGTGACGGATCTCTGGGAATAAATTTGGGATGTCCTGATCCCTGACGTGGACAGAAGGAGATCTGATGGGATGAAGCACACACACTTGTCAAGGGATGGTGAAAGGACGGTGGGATTCCATAGGAACAGGGCTCAGCTGATTTTACAGGAAGGAAGAGGGGGTACATGGTAAGAGAACTGTCTGGGCGTACAGGAATCAGAGGGCACTGGCTAGTATTCAAGGTGACAGTTGGAGGTCTTTAGAAGGCCAGTCTGGATTGGTGGATTCGTCATACTGGAAGCTGACAAAATAGTGCTGGTGGAGTGTGGTGTGCAAGTCCTGTGGCCTGATTCATGGGTAGAGTCTTCACTGATCTTGGACTACACTTTGGTCAAAGACCTGCGACGTCAAGACTGTCATACATGTCCAGTGCATTCGAGAACTACCATCCCATTAGACAGTCTGAAAGGAAAAAAGGTTGTAGTCCTGCTTCGTGCTGGAAACTGTTTTAAACTGGGAAAATCTAGCACTGCCTATTTTCAGTTTATTACTGCAATACATTGCGACAACAGCCGAAAGAGCTTTGAAGCTAAACTTCTCTGCAAAAAAAATGCAAAATATCTATATACGCTTCTGTAGAGAAAATAATGTTATCAGTTCTTTTCAAAATGGTGTGATGAATAAAAAAAAGATAGAATGTGAGTGAGAATCACTGCAGTGGTAAATGCTGTTAATGGCATTGGTAATGTCCTAAGAAAATGTAAGGATCTGAAGCCTGCAGTCATTAAAAAGAAGCACGTAATGTCTGCCACTGGTGATGGGTCACAGACACTGGAAGGACAGGCATTTTGAGGATTTTGCCATGGGCATCGTTAGTGAAGGGACACATCTGATGCATGGATACTTGAAGAATGGAACAAACCAGTCACGTATTCTTTAACACGCTGTACGTTTTAAGTAATGAAAAGAAATTTTAAATGAGACAGTGAACACCAAACAGCAAATAACAAAAACGCAAGGTAACTCTTGCTTCCATGCTGAGATGATTACAAGCATATGACTCAAAACAAATACTATTTACGACACAAATCCACTAGCACTAATGCAATACAAAGCACACAAAACAAGCGAGCAAACATCCCTAAAAGAGAATCTTTCAAGCTTGTTTTGTTGGTATGAAAAGAAACCTAACTAAAGCATGGAACAATAAGCAGTGAACCATGAACAGGCAGAGTTACTCTGCTTCTATGATGAGATATTACATGTCCATTACTCTAAACGAACGCAGCTATCGCCTGGCAGAAATGGCAACACAGAGCATACAGAACAAACAAGGAAACATATCGAAAAAAGGATAATCCAAGCATGCACATATACCCGGTACCTAGCACACGTACACGGCAAGAACAACTGGAGAAATGAACAAACACAAATCAACGCTTATTCAAGGCTGGTACAGCCTTTTACGCATTGAAATTTGTTAAACGGAATACACAGACGAACGGAAACAAAGACAGGCAACCTGGCTTTGACTGGTATCGAAAGAAATCTTAAATGAGGCAGGAAACAGCAACTGCCTATTGGGTGGATGTCTCCTTGTTTGTTCTGTGAAAAATGTGTTGACATATCTATGATGTGATTTGATCTCGTAAGCAACATTTGTTTGGAGATATGGGCCTGTAATTATCTTATTATTGAAGCAAAAATTACTCTACTTGTTCATGAATTACTATATATTGTTTCTTATCTCATTTAACATTTCTTATCACAAACCGAGTTCATCTGTTTTTGTTTCTGATCGTCTGTTTTGTTATTATATTTTTACAGTATTCGACATAAACAAGGTTAAAAGGTTATGCCAGTTTTAATAAACGTTAATTTGTCCTTATTCGTTTATCCATTTATTGTTGATACATATACATGTCAAATACAAGATCTATGGGCAAGCTTGGAACATCTTTTGGGGTGGGGGTGAGAAATGTCTCCTTATTTGTTCAGTGTGCTCTGTGTTGACGTTTCTGCTAGGCGATTTATTAACGTGAGCAGCATTCGTTTTGAATCATGAGCCTGTAATCATCTCATCATGGAAGTAAGAGTAACCCTACTTATTCGATATCTACTTATGGGATCATCCTCCCTTTCTTTCCGCCCTCTTTTCCCTCTTTCTCTCCTAAAGATCATTTTGACTTTCTTCAGACCACATTTGTATCAGTTTGGGAAGCAAAGAGGCATGTAACATTTTGACTAAGTATGTGTCAGCTTGGGATGCTTGTGCATTTGTAAACAGCCGCCTTATAGTGTGTGTGTGTGTGTGTGTGTGTGTGTGTGTGTGTGTGTGTGTGTGTGTGTGTGTGTGTGTGTGTGTGTGTGTGTCCGCCTGTCTCTGTCTGTGTTTCTGTGTGTCTCTGTGTGTCTTTATGTATGTGTGCTATAGTAATAAAACAAGACATATAACGAAATAATTTCTACAGTTTTAATGCGTCGTCAAAATGTCTGTATCTGGCCAATATTTAATTAATTACCATCATGGTATAGCCGACCACACAGATTCTTGTTGGGGTTGTCACTGCTTAATCAAAGGTCCAATCACACACACACACACACACACACACACACACACACACACACACACACACACACACACACACACACACACTCATTCATTCACTCACTCACAGAGAGAGAGAGAGAGAGAGAGAGAGAGAGAGAGAGAGAGAGAGATTCATGGCAAAATGACAACTCTTTTAGAAACCTGATGGAGGGTAAATCTAAGCCGTCCGCCAGCCGCCGTTGCAAAGTGTCATGGACTTCCGGCTAGGAAGTCGTGGGTTCGATTCCCATGACAGCCATTTATTTGTGGGAATTTTCAAGCATGACTGCCTCCTATCCTGAGCTGATCTTACTAGGGCTCAGTTGTGAAGACTGGAATAACACAGACGTTTTTCATCTACTTAATAGATGCATCTTTGAGAGTGTTGCTCAAATTTCCTGACCAACACTGCAGGTGTCTGTATCGCCCGGGCCTTGTTGATGCTGGGATATATCATGAAAGTAAGCGTGGAGTACAGCTCTGTCATGCAGTCTCAGACCAAAATGAAAATCTGTAGCATTATCTTCATCATCCCCATCTTCATCGATAAGTATATAAAGAAAAAAGTCTCAAATAATGGGGCTCTTCATGCCCTGCTCTCATGATCACCTCAGTCTCGATTGTCCGTCCGCGTCTGTGGCCTTGGTTTGATTTTGTTGGGGTTGCCGGTATCGGCAAATTCATGGGAGCTTGTCGATGTGCGGACGTGGTGGCGCCCTCCAGAGGGATAGCTCACTCACGCTGGCTCCGAGACTAAGCAGTTTTCGTCGTCAGTAGGGTGCTTACTAGATGTCGTCCTGCGTATGTGGTATCAGAACAGGCGCCACTGAACACCAACGAAGTGATTCGGCAGCAGTGCAGTGTCTTCTCTGGTGGGTTTCCTCAAGATGGCTTGACATTGACTGCTCCCTGTGAATTGGCGGTGCCAGGACTGACTGGTCAGGCCGGACTGTGAATGAGGACGACCAGTCAGAATGAATGGCTTGAGTGCGGTGCCATTAAGGTGGCACAGAAGATCGGATAGCAAAACAAAATCTAAGCCGTGCAGAGGGAGCTCAGCTCTGCCCTAACCCTTTTGACGAAAACAAGTAAGAACTTTACCAAAGTACTTGAGTGCAACAAAAAGTACATAAGCAAATTATACGGGCAAGCAGTCCTTACGTAAAGTGCAGTCTGGACATTGTGTGCATTTTCACTACCTATCTGGCAGAATACAATAAAGAAAGCTGACATTCCACGTGTTCTGGTAAAAGACAAGATTTGTTAGAACAAGCACAGATGACCAGGGCACAAGGGGTATAGTGAAACCATGAAAATAAAAGCACTCTCAAATTATGTGACAGAAAAGTGGTTCCTGGAGGCAGTCAGACATTTTATAATGAAGGAGCTTACAAACGAAAACAATTTTCAGTAGATATGTTAAGAAGAAAACGAGAGTAAAAGCCAGAAACTGTAGCTCAGCATTTTGGACATGAACACACGTGTATTTCTTCCTAATACAACATGCGCGTACTATTTTTAAGACACCATACGTGTCCAGTTCTATTACCGGTACACAGCTGACCCTTTGCAAGGCATACGTGAAAGCACTGGAAATTTATGACACCACAATTTTTTACATATTGCAGAGCGGAACAGCTTACTTTCATCGTCGTGTTTTACCGTGCTATGAAATGTAGATAATTATTTTCATATGCGTTTTCAAAAGCCTGTGAATTTTCCCTCCAAATGTCCCTGCACTCATTATTTTTCTAGCCGTTTATCAATTACTTCAATGTCGTGTAGGTTCTTTATTTAAAGTTTTATTCCTGGCGATCTCAATCTTCGATTTGAACACTTTTATTATTCTATCGTCTTGTACCTGCTGTCGTAGCTCTGTGACGATAGTCCATAGATAAATAAATGGATGAAGAGCAGAGCCGAGGGGTAATACGTACACAACCATGACGTCACGAATAGTGTGTAACGCATTGACACCAACTGAAGCTATCGTCCCGATCAGACCGAAAGGCAGCCAACAAAATGCGTTTGTGATGACAAGTTTACCAAGGAGGTGCACTGAGGAATACACTGATCTCTCGGCAGAAGTCAATGCCACTCTGTATTCTGGAGTTTTCCTATTGATGACAACTAGAGCACCCGTGTTCACTAAGCTCAAAATAAAATTGACTACTAGAACAACAGTGAACCACTTGAATCCGTGTTTACAGTGATGACAATTAACCACAGCCAGACGACACAGACCAGACTGACCATGCAAACCCCAGTGTGATAAACCGGGAAGAAACGGTATCAATGACAACACAACCCCTACACACCACGCTACACAATAAGCTATATTTGCGGAGCGTGTAGTTGGCTTTCTGGATTCACTGGGATGACAAAGGATGATGACCTGGTCCACACTGACCAGTAAACTCATCAGAACTGACACCTTGCTGTACACTAATGACAGAAAGCCATTCACCTTACAGGTCAGACTGCTTGTCCATCCTTTTTCCATTTGAATGTATTTTCCAAGGAATACTGTATCTGCTATGGCAGTAATGCAAATGTGACAGCCCATACACATATTTATTAAATGTAAGTTGATAATGACTACAGAAAAACTCTTTCCAAACACATCATTGGCCTTCCGTGACAAAACTAAGCAAACTAAATGTCCTAGACTAGCAGAAGTGCCAACAAGCCAAATGAAAATCCGATTCATCTGCGTTGGTATCAATGTTTCACAGGACGGTAGAACTGGTGAAGGTGCGAGACACTTTATTCTGCCCAGTTGTTGAGGAAGAACACTGGCGCAACACAATCTATAATTTGAGGTCAGGATATATCTTAAATGTGGTGTTTCAGAGAAAACATCCAGCGGGAAAGTGTTCACAATATTTCCCCTTATGTCCAGCTCTGTCAGCCCCGGCGCATTTTTAAAACCCATTGATCCAATTTCCTCCACTACAGAGAAGGACACATTAAGGTGTTCTAAACTGGGAATGTATGCAGACAAAATCATACTTTGAATGCTATTACGTGTCTCAGATATATCCACTCGTTGAAGCGTAAATTGAACATGTTTAAACGGACCTTTGGTCAATTCAGAAAGTGGGTTATTCGCCAGGTGGAGAGTTTTTAAATTTGGCAACCCAAGAAAATCCGTCATATTGACAACTCTTAGATGATTATTAGAAAGATCGATGAAATGTAAATTGATAAAATGCATTATGGAAATATTGAACAGGGAACACGAAGACATGATCTAACGAATGAGATACCCATTGTGCACGACATCATGCAGCACCATTCCCGAAGCCTGGGCGTCGAGGAAGCGTAGTTCGGGAAACTGACTGGCAGCAAAAGGTTTTCTACACAGAAACAGGTGGCCTTGGCACAGGCAGTGCTCAGGACAGGTCCTGTCACACATCAGCTCATCGTCCTGCTGTGGGCACTGACCCCAGCCATCGCATAGATGATTTCTGTGCACACACACACTAGACGCTCGACAATGGTAAAAACCAGGACAGTTTGATTGGTCACAGGCTTGTTCATCTTCTCCATAAATACAATCAGAAAATCCGTTGCATCGAGTGTAGACAGGAAGACAGTACCGCCACTGGCTTATACAACTGTAATGACTGTCTGGACAGGTTGCGTCAGCTCCCATCACTTGCTGAGTGAAGTAACCAGTGCCATCTAAATTGATATACAGTAGTTCCTTTTTCTTTACATAGGAGGTTGGATAGTGCATTTTCGTAGAAGGGCAATCAGTCTCATCAGAACTGTCCAGGCAATCAGAATACTCATTACAGTGTTGATTCTTCAACACAGACTGACCATTCAAACAGCCCAATCCGATCCGTTTGGAATGGACACAGAAGGACTCGTCACTTTCATCAGGACAATGCTGTCTGTAGTCACACAGTAGAGTGTAATGCACTGTTGTGATGCCATCATCACAGCTAAACATTGTGTCTGCGCACGTCAGTCTTCTGGAAGAAAAGACTGTCATGTTGTGCTCATAATTTTTATTCACCATCGTGTCATCCTGTTGAACCATGACTCTTCCGAAGGAATTCTCACGGTCACACATCAGGAAGAGATGGATTAAGTGAGAGCTTGGACCGATTCCTAACAACTGCTGTGTGTTGTTGAAAGTGGGTGGAGGTGATGAGAAATGGGCCAGAAAGATAGGGGGAGGAAAAACACTAGGGGTTAGTGATGGCAGTTCACACACTGCTACAAAAAAGTAAGCTGAGAAACTTGCTTTCAATGTTTTGATGAATAGGCTCATCGATCCGACGGCCCTTGAAGGGCGATATAATGTGGCTGACTTAAAGTGGATCATATTAAAGATCACAGAGTGGTCAGACCATATTCGAATTTTGCTGTATTGAAAAGGCACAGCACCCCAGTCAGAGCAACAGCCTATTGGTACTTCAAAGTTCATAAAATGTATAAACACGTACGTGAAATCTTCCTTTTCCTGATTTGTTTTTATGGAAGCTAGCCTTCCGTCCTCCTTCTTACACTGATAACGTATCATATCTCTGTGAACCCATTCCTCTGATTGAAACAAATGAAAACATTTGTTTCGTGAAGCCACCAGACCCTTGCATCCAGGACTACTGAAGGGACAGTGCTCTGTTTCATCACGCCCATTTTCACACTCTGCCTTTAGATTACAGTGCATGTGATCTTGAAATTTGAAATAATGGACCACAGAACAGTTGTACAAACCACTGGGCAGCCTTTGTGGCTGATCATGTTCTGAGATAGAGGAGAAATAAAGACTGAAATAAGTATAACCTGAAAGGTCACTCGCATGAATTTGAAGACAGTAAGTACTAAAAACAAGAAGTGGTAAGGAACGATCGATGTAAACAGTTTCTTTACACTGATGTTCTGTGTTTGAATGTCTGTATACGATTTTCATAGGCTGTTTATATGTAGTTTTAGGATTATGTGTCTGTTGAATACTGATCAATATAACACACGTTAATGGCACGTTCAATGTTTGTCTGTATATAGGAATGCTGCTTATCATTAGAATTGGATATATCACAAATCCAGAGTGAACATTTATATGTTTTATAATGATATTATTAGTAGAAGTTGCCTCTGTGTTAATTGTTAGCTTCGGATAGTTAATGTTTACAAAGAACAAGTTTTTATCGGATTCAATGAACACATAAGGAAGTGAATGCTCACTGCTTTCAATTTCATAAGCCAATCCTTCTCGTCTAATCTCACAAGATTGTACAGTCGTTTTCCAGTGCTGGGAATCATACTCATACTCTAACCGTTTTACATGGACAAGTACAGTCTTGCCTTCTTGTTCTTGCAAGTGCAGCTTACAAAAAGATGAGGTATTCTCACACACCCCGTATACCAGTCCCTGTAGAGCTGTAAACTGTGGTAAGCTGTGCTCACAGTCTGATACATTGACCTGCAGGAACATGTCCAGTGTGTAGTTCTGATTCAGGAGATGTTCTACACCTGGGCAAATAGCACTGACGTTCACCTGACCAAAGGGGATTCTGTCGATTGTGTTGCTTGGGCTCGTTTGATCTGTGCAAACAACACATGAACAGCAGCCTGTACGTTAAGAACTCATCAAGTGGGGTTCCCTTTGATCGTTCAGTATTTTCTGTCAAAATCCTATCACATTCGTAAACACACACAAAATATATAAGACATATAAGAGTTTAAAAAGAAGACTGACGATACGATTAAAGAATATGATTTACCTGAACGTAGACAGATTCGTACCCGGTGTTGAGAAGTGACAGCGTAACAAAGTACACACCAACAACAAAGCAGAAACATTTTTCTTGCAACAAATTTATTACCATATACAGATGTAGATCAAGTAGACTGGGACAAGACAAAGTATTCCAACAGAGTCCTAAACAGAGTCATTCACAGCAGAAGAGGCAATTGCATCGTTGTCGCAACTACCGTTGAAGAAATCAACAGCAGAGTCATCACAGCTGGGAAAGGACCAGGAGCTGATGGCATTCATATGAACATTTACAAGAATAGAGGAGAAGTCTTGGAAACATTGCCGTTGTTGTTTCAGCTCATCTCGGAAAATGGCGAGGTACCAGAAAGCCTCAAGAATGCCTCCATTTTGAATATGTTACAAGAGGAAGGAAGACAAAACATCTTGTGACATTCATCGTGTGGTCCTTTCTTCCTACTAGTACGAAAAACAAAAGATGCTCCCAGGATTAAACGAAAATGGGAGAGGATGATGAATCCATCGACACTAACCTGATCACTACCGGAAATGCACATGACTATGCAAATGAACAATGGGAATTCCCAAGTGTTTGTGGAAGGAAATTCTCTTCTGAGCGCGGCATAAAGATCTACCAAACGAGAAAGGGCTGTATGAAGACTGATGAATGAACAGCAGCACACTGCACCAGCAGATGAGACGTCGGAAAACCATGGCCAGGATTCAAACGGCAGTGCTAAGGACATCCACGCTGATTATTCCGACAGAGACCTTGGACGGGCTCTCGACGCCAGACGCCAGAAACTCAAATTGCCACCCGCAAGTGCAAAAGTGGAACTGGAGGAATCAATTGAAAAAATTGCCCAAAGAGAGGATGCGCTGATAGGAAAGAGCATACTGGGACAAAAACTACCCACATTTGGAGACATTGTATACGGAATCTGTAGGGACGCCTATGGAGTGAAACAACCAAACCAGACACTTTCTCGAAAATTTAGACGCCAGCGAGAAATGGATAATATTCGAAAGAAAAAGAAGAACCTAAAAAAAGATGGAGGCTGCTTCAGAAACTGAGAGGAAATGCTTGAAGAAGCCCTGGGAAGACCTGAAAGTGCAGCACAGTGCCCTCAGCAAAGCAGAATCAACAAGAAGGAGAAGGAGCAAAAACAAAAAAAGAAGAAAACTCAAGATTGCTTCTTCAAAGTCCCCTTCAAGTTTGCCAGGAAACTATTTGAGCAGCCAAAAATCTGGGACACTAACAGTGGACAAAGAAGCTTTGCGCAGCATCTCAGGAAAACATATTCCTATCCTCAGAGCAAAGCACTACTTGAAATCCAGGACTTTGTGCAGCCTGCATTTTCATATAAAAAGTTCAATGAAAAACCACTAACGCTGCATGAGGTAAGGAAAGTGGTTAAGAAAGCCAGAGCCAAATCTTCGCCTGGACCATATCTGCTGTATAAAAAAATGTCCCTTGAGTGGCTCAATAAAATGATAAGCTCAGTATTGAGGAACTTGAAGATCAGCGACCAATGGATAATAACTAATGGAGTGTGCATTCCCAAAGAGCAAAAGTTGAGTGACATCAACCAGTTTAGACTGATATCACTTCTGAACGTCGAGCGAAAAATCTTTTCTATCATGGCAGCCAGACTGACTAAGTACCTGACCGGAATGAGTACTTCAATTTGTCAGTTCACAAAGCAGGCATCCCAGGCGTCTCTGGTATGTAGAAAATTATACTATGATTTTAAAGCAATCCAAAGAGCTAAGGCAGAGAAACGGGACCTTGACGTGGTGTAGTTCGATCTGGCAAATGCATATGGACAAGTTCCACACAAGATGATTCCACTGGCCCTCGAGATGTGTCATGTCCCAAAGAACATCATAGAAATGCTGAGAAAGTAATCTTGGTATAGCAATGGGCTGTGGTACTGTTTGCGATGACAATACAGGTCATCTTGAATGCGGATCTCGGGAATGAATACCACATGCCCCTCTAAAGGCCTTCATGGATGATTAAACGGTGTTTTCCACCAAGGAAGACGAAATACGCAAAATACTGAAGCCGTTAGACAAATTAGTTGCTTCATCTAGGATGAATTGCAAGCCAAAGAAATCACGAACCCTCTCCCTGTAGACAGAAAAAATAGCAAAACAGTCAAGTCCCCCCCCCCCCCCCCCCCCACACACACACACAGTATCCTACCAAGCCATTCCAACTGTAACAAAAGAACTAGTCAAGAGCCTTGGGAGGTAGTTTGATGACTCCTCGAAAGACTGAAAGAGGGGAGAGAAAACCAAGCCAATGGTAGATGAAAGCCTACAGATAATAGACCAGTGTGGGTTCCATTGCAAGTACAAGGTCCTCCTGTTTGCAGTTCATGCTGATCCCGAAGCTTGTGTGGCCTCTACTGATATACGAGATCAGTATAGCACTGTGGAATCACTGGAGGCCAAAATCAACGAATGGACAATGAAATGGCTAGGTGTCCCACCTGGTTTCACTGACGTTACACTCTACTGCCGCGAAGCAAAACTAAAGCTTTCTCTAAAATCCGTCCTCGATTGATAAAAAGTGGGTAAAGTAACTATGCTTCCGGACACAGAAAACAAAGCTGTGAGAACAGTCGGGCAGAAAATGGAAAGTTCGAGAGGCAGTAGATGTGGCAAAGGAAAACCTCGACATGAGAAAAATAACAGGCCACACATAGACCAACAGACAGGGCCTGGGACCAAGAGAAATAGATGGTAGCCAAAGGCAAAAAGGGAAAGCAAAGAGAGACATGGAAATAGAGGAGTTGAAAAAAGGAGAGGACGCCAAGAGAATCCAGAGAGCTGTCCTGCAAGGCCAACGAGGACAGTGGATTACGTGGGAAAATGCACTGCAAAGAAGTCTCACCTAGAATGATATTATCACATATGGAACTTCTTAGAGTCAGCTTCATCGTCAGATCTGCATATGACCTGCTGCCCTCGAATTCAAACCTGGTCAAATGGCGGGACTCAGATGACCCTGCGTATCCACAGTGTCACGGCAAACACACAGTGGAACATGTCCCGAGTTCAATGCAAAGCAGCGCTAACCCAGGGAAGGTACACATGGAGGCAAAAGCAAGTGCTCAAGGAGATCGCACATGCAGTTAGCACTGCAGGAGGAAGCTCTACGCCACCAGAAACTCCAACAACAAAGTTATACCCAAAAGGAGGCCACAAATCATGATCTGGAACAACTCTGATATCAAGAGCATGGAGGCAGGGTTTACTGGATGGAGCAGACGACTGGAAATGCACAGTAGATTTTTCAGAATGAGTGAACCATCCAGAGATCATCAGGATGAGTGGCATGAGACCAGACATTGTTCTGCACTCAGGTTCATCAAAACAAAATCGAACCGAACTCACTGTACCATACGAAAGCAGAATGGAGCAAACGCATCTCTACAAGACTGAGAGCTATGCCAGTCTAGTGAGCAGCTTGAAGGAATCCGGCTTCCAGGTCCAGGTTCTCGCCGTAGGAGTTGGAGCAAGGAGATTTGTGGCCACATCAGCCACAAATCAGCTCGGAATTTCAGGTACACTAAGAACCCTGAAGGCAATGGCAGAGGCGGCCAAAAGGAGTTCCAGATGGCACTGATCGAGGAATATTAAAAGTGAATTTCGTAAGGTTTGAATTTCCGAACTTAAAACAGTTGTCCCGTTAGCAATGGGGTAAAATACCCATCTTAAAAAGGCATGTCTTAAGACGTCCATCCATCCCAAAGTTGCAGGTTCGAATCCTGGAATTCCAGGAAAAGAAAAGTTGGCAGTAGAACGGCATCTTGGAGTCATGACCTGGAGGCGGCCTGGCTCCCTTAGAGTGTAAGGAGTTCAGAGCTGAAACACTTGTCTGAGGGGGGTTTCTTATATGAAGACCCTGTGCAATCAAACTCTCCCCAGAGTTTCTTCCTACTGTCCAATACACGGAAAGGGCTCATTAGAGTCAGCCTCATCAGAATCATTGTCCACATCACTAACACCATTGTCTCTGAATTCAAGTGTAGCTTTCAAGCACGCATGCGTACTACTGACATGGTGTTTGTTGTCTGCCTTCTGCAATAGAAGTGCAGAGAGCAGAACCAAGAACTCAGCGTGATGTTTGTTGATTTGACAACGCACAACATGGAGACTTCAACAGTGGAGTAAATACTGTAAAAATTGCACAAATGGCAAACTTTTCAACCGGCAGTGTTTCAAGGGTAGAGAGAGAAAGTTTAAGTCATTCAGCGTGAGTTTTCCAGTTGCACGTTTTCACAAGAACAAGCGTTTTGCATCAGCTTGCAGACATTTTGAGCCTATAATTAGTCTCGGCTATGATTCAACCTTCCCGGCCGCAGGCCACTAGTGCTCCACCTCCACCAGGTTTTATCATCAACAAATTACAGATAAAGAATATGAACCAATCCTACTATCTTAGCAGCACTGTGAGCAACAACGGATCTTTGGACGCTTTATTGACAGTACAAAATTGCACAGGCCAGAGTTGTCTTTTGCAAGCTAACAAAGAATCTGTGTGGCAGCTATGGATCGAATAATCCAACAAAATTGCTGTGTATGACACAGTGCTTATCAATGTTCAGTTGCATAGCTGTAAGACCCATACCACCTACCAGCAAAATATCCAGCATTTGGCACGAGTCCACCAGCGTTTCCTGCACAAGATCTATAACATCAACTGGCAAGATAAAGTGGCAGACCTTTAGGTTCTACAAAAAGTTTCTTTAAACTTCCAAGAAAAGTGTGTCTACCCATCAAGACTCACCCGTGGGTGAGAGGACATGCCATCCCCACAGAGGCCAGCCAGATCCTCGAAAGCCTTCTATACAGCCGGCTGAAGCACGGGCAGTGTAATCATAATAGATCTTCCAAACATACAAAGACACATCAAAGACCGAGCTCAAGGGGTGACTGGACACAGTCATCAGGAACATAGCGTTCTCGACAGACCTTGCTGGAGAGGACTGTGCCCTGAGGGCACAAAGACAGTCGAGTTGAACAGAGTGACAACGCTTCAGGCGGAGAGGAACGGAGGAAGAGGTCCACACATTGATGAAATGCTTCCCCTGAAACATCTGTGGTCTGCTAGGTGCCACAATTTAACTGAACGCAAAAAAAATCGTAAAGATTCAAAGAGGCTGATTTCATCATTTGCCAAGAGAACAACGATTTTTTCCTTTGTGTAATAATATGTCAAAGCTTTTCACAACGGTTCTAAATGTAATTACTTCACTAGCTTACAAAATACAATGATCCATCACTATTACAGAAAACAAACCTGACGTGCTTATCTTCTGCAAATTGTTTGTTACCAGAAAAAAGTATTTACTTACAAAAAATCGTGCATTTTTGCGTGTCATGATGGATTCCACTGTCGTGTTTAACAGATAAGTAGGCAGGCAGGGCACCTGCTGATGTGGGTCCTCATGTGGGAATGAACTATTCTTGAGTTACAAAGTCCTCCACAGACGCTGCATAGAATGGAGTCCTGCAAGGATGTGCCCCATCTTCTCCAGTTCGTCCTTTCCTGGAAAGCAGCTGTTCTTTGCGCTCAAATGTCTTTGTGCCCTGGGTACACTGTTGCTTCCACTGTGTTCTGTCAAGGGCAACATCTTCGCAGGAAGCAGTGTCGATGTTGCAGCTTCTGAGGTTGGCCTTCAAGATGTCTTTGTATCTCTTGGGAGGCCTTCCATGAACACGTTGTCCTTCCTTCAGTTGTCCATAGAGCAGCATCTTTAGAATTCTGCTGTTCTCCATACGGACAACATGTCCTGTCCATCAGAGCTGGCTTTTGATAAGCATACATTCAATGCTGGGTAAGCCACACTTCAGGACCTGTAGGCTGGACACTGTCTTGCCATTTGATGCTGCAGATCTTGTGCAAGCATCGTTGATGGAACTGTTCGAGTTGTTGGATGTGTCGGCGGTACGTGGTCCAAGCCTCACAACAGTGGAGGAGAGCACTCAAAACCACAGCTCTGTACACAGCAACCTTTGTGCGCAATCTGATGTCATGGTCTTGCCATAGACTCTTTGAGAGTCAGCCAAAGGCAGAAGTTGCCTTTGAATTGTGCAACATCACTTCTGCATCCAGAGATTCATTGCTACTTGCAGTGCTGCCCAAATAGCAAAACTTGTCCACAGTTTTGATCTCTGTGTTGTTGATGACGACAGGTGGTGGTGGAGCACTGCCAGCAGCGGACAGTGAAGGTTGGAACAAGGCCTTGGTCTTACCAAGACCGATTGTAAGTCCAAAGCGTTGACAGGCCATTGCAAAACGATCTGTGATGCACGATTGTCTTCATGGGAGTGTGCAGCCAGTGCACAGTCATCTGCAAGGAGAAACTCCTTCAGAAGGGCATCAAATATTTTAGTCTTGGCCAGAAGTCGTTAAAGGTTAAAGAGTTTGCCATCTGAACGTAATTGGATGTATACCCCCTTGTCACAGTCCCGGAATGCATCAATCAGCATTGCAGCAAACAGAATGGAAAAGAGGATGGGAGCTAAGACGCATCCCTGCTTCACTCCATTTTTTACTGGGAATGGGTCAGAGGTATCTCGATTTTCTTCCACCCTCACCTGCATGCCATAATGGAATGAAACGATCAGTGAGATGAACTTTTACGGGCAACCAACTTGAGAAGAATCTTGCACAAGCCAGTCCGATAACCGGTATCAAAGGCCTTGGTGAGATCAACAAACACCATGTGGAGTTCCTGATTCTGCTCACGACACTTCTCGTGTAGCTGGTGAACAGCAAATACCATGTCAGTTGTGCCCCTGCCTGCGCAAAACCCGTACTGTGATTCAGGGACGATGGAGTCTGCTATGTTGGTGATGAGTTCTCGGAGCAGAGTCTGCGGAGTCTCAAGAACTGAGAGTAGGGTATGCTGGTTTTGGTACTGGGATTATGTGACGATCTGTAGTCGAGATAAGAGTGTGAGTCCGTAGGTTTGTAGTGGATGGAAGTGGAGAGTCCACTATCAGTGATGAAGAGACTCATGTCAAGGAAAGTGATGCACTTTTCAGATATTTCGTAGGTGAACTTGATAGTTGGATGAAAGTTCTGGACTGCTGTGATGAAGACATGGAGATCACTGATGGGCATGGAGGTGGCACCAAGTCCGTCATCGATGTAGCGTTTATAGAATTCAGGGATAGGACCATGGTATTGTTGCAGGAAGTTGTGTTCAAAGTATCCCATGAAAAGGCATGCGTAGCTGGGGCCCATTTTGGTGCCCATGGCGACACCACTGATTTGCTTGAAGGTGTCGCCAAGGAAGGTAAAGGTGTTGTTGGTTAGGACAAGTTCCGCGAGGCGAATCAGAGTGGTGGTTACAATGGGACATCTGTGATTGTGTCATCTTCAGCGTGTATATGAACAACAGAAAGAAGTCTGACGGCTTCAATCAATAGGGGATAACCCTGTTGTTCAATGCAGAGAAAATCATCACAAAATTACGTCTGAAGAAACTGGTGCCCCATTTTTGCAGAAAAATATCTCCCAGAGAGCCAGTGTGGTTTCGTAGCCAACAAGGTTACCACTGATACAGTATTCACTCTTGAGTTGCTCTAAGAAAAATATGAGGAAAAGACAGAAGTGCACACGACGTTTGTCGACCCCATCAGTGTGAGAAGGGAAGCTTAATGGCAAATCATGAAATGGCTAGGTCGTCCCTCAAATCCGTCGCTATGGTAATCAAGCTAGATGAAGGTCAGCATGAAAAGAGCCCCTCGGGACCTTTCCCGAAAGGCGATGGTGTAAAACAAGGCTGTGTCTTCGCACTGAATAAATTCACCATCTTCTTCAGCATCGTGTTCTGAAAGGCTTCAGGAAACTTTAATAGTGGAGATTGTTTCTCCATCTGATAATGCACTGAAGGCAGCCTGTTCAATCTAAACCCACTTCATACCCGCAACAAGAAACTAAAGCACCTCAGTCAAGAACTACTCTTCACCAGCGGTGCTGCCCTTGAAACTCACAAGGAAACAACTTTGCACTATATAACATCCTGTTTTACAGGGAAATGATTGTCCGCTTTCTCCCTTAGCCTTAACATTAGGTAGATGATTATCTTCCTCATTACATCTCTGGAGAGACTGAGCTGAAACAGTTCACGACTTCAATTACCTTGGGTAAGCCTTCTCGCTAGTGCTAAAGTTCAAAAAGAATTTGACCGCTGACTGATGAGGGCAAACAGCACATTCAGCAGACTGGACATAAATCTGGATTAACAAATTATTTACGAAAAGCACAAAGTTCAGTGGGAGCAACTCCAAGTCTTAGTTTACCCACTGTCACCATCAACGACTGCTGGATGCCATCCTCAATGCTGCCTCTACAGCATCCTCAGGATACATCGGAGTAACTTCATCACACCTTGAAAATATAGAGCTCACCGGCCCTTGCTGTCGAAGATGCAGGACAGAACATGTCTTCAAGATCATCACCTACCCCTAGACCATGCTGTTTATGAACTCCCCACTGGCCTTCGTAGCAGACGCCCCCTCCCCCCAAAAAACAACAACAAAGAAACAAACAAATTTCCCTGAGCAAATTCCTCGGTGCAGAGCTCACGGCAAATGACTGAACGAAGGAAGAATACAGTCTGGCACAAAACGTCTATCCCCATCCATATCAAGTGTGGATTTGGAGGAAGCATTCTAGATCAAGTCAAGTCAAGAACACTTTATTATCTTCAAAGAGAAATTAAGAGTGGCCATAAAAACAACAAATCACAAATCACACCCACCCATCCACCCACCCACCCACCCACACACACACACACACACACACACACACATATATATATATATATATATATATATATATATATTGTGTGTGTGTGTGTGTGTGTGTGTGTGTGTGTGTGTGTGTGTGTGTGTGTGTATAAACAAGCTTTCTGAACCGGATCTTCTTGAAACTTTAGTTATGATTGACGAATTTGATGGAACTGGGAACAAAACTGTTTTCCTTTACGCTCTTCTCGGACCACCTGCATTCTGGGTCCAAAAACCGACACGTTGTCCTTGAATAACTAACGTTGTGCGGAGGTCACATGTATTTCTACTGCTGATGACTTTCTGCAATGTTGTTTCATGTCCTTCCTTGGGATTCTACACGTTTTTGTCACACAGAGGTGTTCATGATAATAATCTGTACAGCCTGTAGATCATGTTCAGTTGGTTTAGGTTGCTGGCTGGATGTCTTTGGTATCTTCTTCTTCTTCTTCTCGAACACTCTAGATGGGAACGCCAGCTCCTCTGACGAATGCTGCCGTGCGCTGTAGGCCCTCAAGGGCACTGTAGAGCTTCCTCTCCACTTCTCCGTCCACATCTATCTCAACGGGGCGCGGTGACCACCAGTAGCTTGAGGTGGGCCTCTTTGAGGCTTAGGGCCCGGCACTCCACCCGCCTGACAGGACCCCTCAGGCAGAACACCATCACGATCAAAATAAGTAGCGTTTTCCATTCATGAGAGTGAATCGCGTTGCACTGCCGTTATGCGCGCAGTGGATGTCTTTGGTATGACAGGTTTATTTCTGATAGTGTAACACGGCTGAGATGCTAATTACGCCACTGCTATGAGAGATGGAGATGTGTCTGCAGAGGTGTAGGGGGCGGAGAGTGGCCCTCTAACTCCTGTACATATCCCATTATACTGAGCATTGCTTCAAGTTGGTGCTGTACTTTCGCTTTAATTTCTCTCTGTGGAGCAATGGTGTTGGGTCTGTGGCAGAGGGTCTAAATGACGCTGAGTTTGTGTCTTGTTAGCTAGTGGCTGTCAGACTCAAGGTACTGGTCGGTATGCACTTTTACTGTAGTCGGTGAAGATCAAGGGATCGCCCTTTCTTGCGATCAGTGCGTCCAGTATAGCGATGTTATTGTTTTCTCCCATCTCTCTGGTAAACTTTATTACGAGATGTAGGTTGTTCTGCTGGTGAATTCTTCTTCTACAGCCTTACACAACATGGACATAACGTCGTCCATGTAGCAGCCCAGGAATTGGGGAGTGGGGTTGGTGGAGAGGAGGAGGGGTGCGGACGGACTCGATGCATTCTTCTCAATATCCTCCATGAACAAGTTGACAACAATGGGGCGACTGGCGAACCAGTGTCTGTTCCTTCTGCCTGCTGGAAGAAGTGGCGCTCGAAGTTTAGGCAGCTAGTGGTGAGGCACACAATGGGCTTGTTACAAACTTAACACACTGATAGGAGTTTTCTCTAAAACAATATGTCATCCTTCTGCAGGCAGTCAAAAATGACCACAATGCTTTTGTCCACAGGCACACTAGTGATCAGAGCAGTCCCATCAAAGGTAACTAGCTATTCATTTGAGTCGATCCTGTACTGTGCTAACTTCATCACAAAATTTGTGCTGTTCTTGTCTGCCCGACCAGAGAAAGTGGATGTTGGCTACAAGTTTTGCCACGTCGTCCATGATGGAACCTCTCGAAGCCACACTGGAGGACATTCTGCTTGAGCACTTTGAGAGTTCCATAGTGACCTAGGCGTCTCACACGTTGAGGGCTGTCATTTCCTGCATTGCTCCGACGAGCAGTTTCCTGTATTGCTCCCATGACAGACATCCTCTTTGTTTCAGGCCGTTCTAAGCGTTTACAAGCTGAAAGAAGTAGAGTTTGAGGGGTCCCTGTTCAGGGTGGTAGGTGTTCTTGTCTTCCATGAGCTAGCGTGTCTTACGTCTCCCGGGGCTTGATAAGCGTAGAGCGGCCTTTATCAACAGGGAAAATGACGCTGGATTCATCCTTTCTTGGCGAAGTTAATGTCTGTTTTTCACCCATTTCAGATGCCTAAACACGCTGAGCGCAAATGTGTCTCCCTTCAGAGCTAGGACCGATGTATGTGTTCCAGTCCTGGTTATGAAATCTAGGGGTAACTCATTTGGAGACACTATAAAGCTGAGGCCTTTTTCCAGCATTGAATGTTCTGCCTTGGTTAAAGCGAAAATCAGAAAAAGTTAACATCAGGCCATCCTTAATACTGTGTACCCCGGGACCAGGCTGCTTCCAATTCAGTAGTGGGGCGACCATCCCCAACCCGGCGGGTCCCCGGGTGGCGGATAGGGGAACGGCCCTCAGATATGGGGGTTGACCAGGACGGGGTGGGTCAACAGATGGCACTGTTGTCCTCACTGAAATACCCCATGTGTTCTATGACGGGCTCACCATGCGGTCAAGAGGCGCGGTATAACCTCTAGCCCCGGGGTGGGATCCTCGGAGAAACAATCGCCCCTGTGCTCACAGGGCAGGACGTACGGGCCATGAGCTAAGGGTGAGGCACCCCGAAAGAAAACTTCAGCTGAAGACGGAGGTATCGGGTCACTGGGGCAACTTAAACCACGATACCACCCATCCACACTTCCATGATGATGCAGTCCACAGAATTTCGATGTGGCGCTCGACCTTCGGAGACCCGCCGGGGAGGTCGGGAGCCGGGCCCTATGCCTCAAAGGGGCCCACCCCAAGCGGTCGGTGGTCAGACAAAGACATTCTGCATGCCAATGCGCCGAAGAAGGAGACCTCATCCTCCTGCTGATGCCAAGCAAACAATATCACCCAGAATGCTCAACATTCTCCAGTGGAATGCAGAAGGGGTGCATAAGAAGAAACTTGGCTTGGCAGAAAGAATGCATCAAGAAAATACTGACGTCGCATGTGTCCAAGAGACACATTTGACCGTAAACCATCGCTTTCAAGTGAGGGGTTACGAGACCATCAGGTTGGACCGTGAGGAAAGAAACAAAGGAGGGGTGCTTGTCTTGGTGCGGAATTCCATCGCCGCACAAGAACTCAAGATCAACTCCAATCAACAGGCAGAGATTCAAGGGGTTGATATAGTCCTTAAGGAGCACAACATCAAGATCTACAATGTCTATTGCCCTCAAGATCGTGATCTTTCCCTCACATACGTGAACATCCCAGACAACAAATGCGTGGTGGTGGGAGATTTTAACAGTCACTCAGAGAGATGGGGCTATGAGGAGACGGACAAGAGAGGCGAAGAAGTTGAGGATTGAGAGATTGACACACATCTTCATCTCATCAACCAAGAAGAAGATGAACCCACCTTCTACTCTAGACGCTGGATGACCACATCAACACCAGATCTAGCGTTCGCCACCAACGACCTGTTCGTCAGGACCACAAGAACAGTCCTCAACCAGCTTGGAGGAAGTGACCACAAGCCCGTCAAACTCTCTATCAACCTCAACTTACAGGCTCCACAAGCAAAGTGTTTTCCCCGCTGGAATTATAGAAAGGCGGACTAGACTCTCTTCGAGACCCTCACAGATACATATACAAAGCCAATCAACATCAGGCAGAAGGACTCAAACAAGATTGTTCAAGACTTCACAACGGCCGTCTTGAAAGCTGCTACAGAATCCATCCCAAGAGGAGCACGTAAAGACTACAAGCCCTACTGGACGGAGGAACTCCAGAATCTGGAAGATGCCGTTACGGAAGACAGGGACCGAGCAGAAAAGCAGCCATCACTGGAGAACAACATAGCGCTGAAGGAAGTAACTGCCAGATACAAGCTGCAAGGAAAAGCTGGCAAGAGAAAACTGAAAGCCTGAATCTCGACAGGGATGGCAGCAAGCTGTGGAAACTGGCTAGAGCCCTCTGTAATGAAACAAGTCACACCACTATACCAATACAAAAGAATGGAAATTACCTCTCTGGAAAGAAAGCAGCAGACCACTTCATAGACGTCTATGAAAACATCAGCAATCTGGAAGTCCCTCCTGAACATAGAGCTGCAGTGCACAGGGCCCAAGGTGAACTTCATGAGGAAGAGCCCCAAGAGGAAGTCATGACCACAGCTTTCACAGAGAAGGAGCTGGAGGAAGCGTTGCAGAGCCTCAGTCTGAAGAAGTCACCTGGACCAGACGGAATCACAAATGAAATGATTCTGCATCTTGGGATGAAGAGCAAGGCAGTCCTTCTAAAAATCTTTAACTCCAGATGGCAGGATCAGTACCACAGTGTTGGAGGGAAGCAGACATGATCCCCATTCACAAAAAGGGAAAGGACAAGTCGAAGGCTGACAGCTACAGACCCATCAGCCTTACAAGCTGCTTAGGAAAGCTGATGGAGAGACTTGTCAACACAAGGCTTGTTTGGCACCTTGAGGAGCATCAGCTGCTGAGCCCTGTACAGGCAGGCTTCCGCCAACACAGATCAACAGACCAGATCACATTCATCACGCAAAGCATTGAGGACGCTTTCCAAGAAAAGAAGAACACGCTTGCTGTCTGGATTGACATGGAGAAGGCGTTCGACAAAGTCTGGAAGGACGGACTTAGGCTCAAACTACGGCGATGTGGTGTGTCTGGGAGGATGTACACCTGGATCAGCCAGTACCTTCACAACCGCCAAACCCGAGTCAAGATTCAGGGCCAGAAAAGCAAGAAGAAGGTGCTGAGACAGGGAGTACCACAAGGAGGAGTCCTTTCGCCAACGCTGTTCCTCATCTTCATAGATGACATCGTCAGAGAATTGCCAAGAGGGGTCAGAGGAGCGATCTACGCAGATGACCTGGTGCTTTGGTGCTCTGAAGAGTACACCACTACAGCACAGGTACGCTTCCAGACTGCGCTTAACAAGATCAACGACTGGACCAAGGAATGGCTTGTCTCTGTCAACTCAAGCAAAACAACCTACACAGTCTTCAGCCTGTCCAGCAAGAAGCAAGAGGCGAAGCTGACACTGAACAACCAAAGGCTTGCAGAGGAACCCACACCTACCTACCTGGGAGTGACCTTTGACCGCAGGCTCACTTGGAAACAGCAGATCACCAGATGCCACCCATTTTGGAAGAGGCAGGTGTTCCCAACAGTCGTCACCAGCATTCCCGGAGTGGAGAAGAGAGGAACACAGTCAGACACCCAAAGGAAGGCCCTGGCCATGGAGTACATCTGCAACCAGTACCCCCAGGAAGACTGGACCCATGTCTTTACAGATGGCTCCGCTACAGAAGCAAGGAGGGATGATTGAGCTGGAATCTTCCTCCGATACAAAGACGGAGATGAAGAAATTGCAATTCCAACAGGAAAATACTCCACCAAATTCCGAGCTGAGCGAGAAGCCCTCTGTGAGGCAACCACAACAGTCTCCAAGAACTCCACAAGAATAACAGGGCAGGTGGTGGTGTTCTCTGACGCTCTCTCCGTGCTCCAAGCCTTCAAGAACTACTGCTGCAAAGAACAGAACCATCTCACTTCAGCCCTTGTTGCCCTGAGTGCCAGAGTGGAGAAAGTGGTGATACAATGGGTACCAGCACACTGTGACATCAGAGGTAAAGAAAAAGCGGACATTCTGGCAAAAGACGGTGCACAGAAGGGGCAGGCCAACAACCTTGTGTCATACGATGAAATTAGGACAACCATCAAGGCACAGCAAGGAATAAAATGGCGCATCCTGCATCCCAAATACAACCCAGAAGACACGTACCATTTGCTGGGACGACGGGAACAGGTCAAGATCTTCAGCCTGAAGACTGGACACAATCGCCTGCTCCACCACATGCACACAAAATTTGGAATTGGACAGAGTGGAGAGTGCCCTTGTGGTGAGGGACCAATGACAACCGACCACATCCTTCAAGTCTGTACGACGTATGCAGCATCCAGGAGAAAGTACTGGCCAACACCGACAGCAGTGGAAGCCAAGTTGTACGGCACCGTGGAGGAGATGCGACGGACGGCAGCCTTCATCGAGGACACCGGGCTACTGTGTACCGCTGCATTTTCGTACGTTGGTGATCAATGATATTTTGTCCTCAGCTTGCACGTTTGCTGTACGATCTCCTATACATTCATAAAGTAATGATTGCAACTAACAACATCTGTTTTCATAGACTAAGTGAAATTTGTAATTTCGAAATGTTGTTGAAAAGGTTCATCTGAAACATTTCACCATGGTCATTTGGTGACACCATAATAAAGGGGATGGCAAAAACATTGTTGCTTTTTTAACAATGGTGGTTCTTCTGCCAAGTGTGGTAATGCTGAAAATAATTTCCCAGTCCCCACTCCCATTCTACCCACCCAAAAGTTTACGTCATATAAACACACACACACACACACACACACACACACACACACACACACACACACACACCACAAACGTACGCGCGCGTGCGCGTGCGCGCGTGTGTGCAAATAACCCTCCAAACCATATGAAACAAAACGTCACGCTTTAACCACCTGAATGAAAAGACTTCAGGAAAAATGAATGGATCCAAAGGCAAAAAATCATCAGACAACATTTAAAATGAAAGGTAAAGTCTCATCGCCAAACGGCCAGAAGGCAGTAACCTTTCAGAGAAACACTGTGGCGGGGGCACAGCATGACGGATGATGGAGCCCATCCTTCTTCTTCAACTGGTTTAACGTTCTCTGACCTGAATGAGTGACCCTGAATGAGGTGCTGGATGGACAGAGAAGCTTTTGCAGGCCGTAAATACCTGATCCCATGAATGGTTTGGACTCACAACCTTAAGCACTGAAAGTAAAAGTTATAACTGTTTGACTATGCACCCCCTCCATCAGATGACAATAAAGATGCATAATTTAAAAGTGTGTGTGTG
>CM065732.1:26297392-26382392 GCA_033310375.1 Conus canariensis
ACGCGTGTTCAATTTGTCCTGGAAGACACAGTCTCGACTGCTATTGGAAAGAAATGATAAGCAAATCAGGTTTGTTTTCATGTTGCTATAGCATTGACTTGATGGAAGCATCTCAAAAAGTCTGAGCGTTAGGTGTGTTATATCTTGACCGACTGACTTTGTGTCGTTGTGCAAATGCCTAGTGAGCGCGCCTCACAAGAGCAAATGTTTTCAGCTAGCATATCCAAACGATGTAAGTTGTTTTGAGAATAGTTTGAATTTCGCTGCAGGTATCTGCCACGTACTATTTGATGCAAGCGCAGTCAGTTGGGCAGCGCTTACGAGTGATGATGGTTTTACTAAATCATAAGCAGAAGATGAAGAAATATTATTTTTCTTAAAATTTGTTTAATCTTTTGAAAAAAGTCTAACAATGATTGAGTCATGCACTCATCAAGTGAGATGCCAAGTTACCATTGATTTCCGTAGGCATTTTGCATCCAGTCTTTCGATCGAACTATCTTGTTCAACACGACAACCACCTTCCATCCCCCATCCTCACCTCCACCCATCCCGCATCCCGATCCCCCCACCCCCTTCTACGCTCCTCACTTCTACCCCCATTCTTCTGCCCTTTCAAATCCAGAGAGAGAAAAAAATACAAAGTCGTAAATTCTCTTTCTATCGTAACTTACGACAACAAACCCAACGTGTCTTGTCACCTCACGAGAAGGCAATAAATAAAACAGACCGTACATCACTTGACTTGCTTCGTTATTTATGTACACAAAAAGCCATAAATTAAATACGAACTGACTGCGTTTGTACATAACGTGGTACGCGCGTATGCGCGTTCTCGTGTGTGTGTGTGTGTGTGTGTGTGTGTGTGTGTGTGTGTGTGTGTGTGTGTGTGTGTGTGTGTGTGTGTGTGACTGTGTGTGCAAGTGAAAGAGTGTGTGTGTGTGTGTGTGTGTGTGTGTGTGTGTGTGTGTGTGTGTGTGTGTGTGTGTGTGTGTGTGTGCGCGCGCGCGCGCGCGCGGGCGCGTGAGCGCACGCGCGATATAAAACAATTCTTCCTAGAGATCTCTACTTTCCAATTCCCTATTATTTGTTGTTTTTAAACACAACATATTTTGCAATCATTTCCTACTTTTCTTTATTACTTCCAAACTGATCTTCGGTCTTTTGCAAACAGTTAGTACTTCACACTACCGATATCAGAATGGCCCCTGGAGAAGTATGTCTCTGGAAAGAAATGCTAAACTACAATTGTTGTTGGTGCTGTTATTGTTGTTGTTGTTGTTGCTGTTGTTGTTGTTGAGTAACGGCTGTGGTCATTAACTGCAAAATTAATAGTCTCTTCACAACGCTGTCAGCGAAGAGTCAGGAGCATGATCTTAGGTCAGGATCTGGATGGGTGAATCGGGTTTCATTTCAGATTGGTCCGGAATTTGGCTTCGTATTCTCATCCACTGTCTTCTATACTGAGTTTGTTCCTGGTCATGGATCTTCAATGTTATGTCCATATACCGCTGTGGTCAGAAACAATACTATAAGTGTTGTCAATGCTCAGCAGCAGAAGAAAAAACACCCGTAAAGACAGCTTAGTACAGATCTTCAGAGAAGACACCCGGCCCACCTCCCGCTCAGACAAGTGTTTTTTGCCCTGAACTCCGGGACGCTTCCAGATCTGAGTCCTAGTAATACCCTTCTGATGTTGAAAATGTTTTTGGCGCGCCAGGATTCGAACCTGCGTCTCCTACATGGTTAGAGTTCTCATGGCGTGATGGCTCCTCTCGTCTCGTAGCGTGATGGCTCCTCTCGTCTCATGGCGTACTGGCTCCTCTCGTCTCATGGCGTAATGGCTCCTCTCGTCTCATAGCGTGATGGCTCCTCTCATCTCATAGCGTGATGGCTCATCTCATCTCACAGCGTGATGGCTGCTCTCATCTCATAGCGTGATGGATCCTCTAATCTCATAGCGTGATGGATCCTCTCATCTCATAGCGTGATGGATCCTCTCATCTCATAGCGTGATGGCTCCTCTCGTCTCATAGCGTGATGGATCCTCTCATCTCATGGCGTGATGGCTCCTCTCATTTCATGGCGTACTGGCTCCTCTCGTCTCACAGCGTGATGGCCCTCTCATCTCATGGCGTGATGGCTCCTCTCATCTCATAGCGTGATCGCTCCTCTCGTCTCATAGCGTGATGGCTCCTCTCATCTCATAGCGTGATGGATCCTCTCATCTCATAGCGTGATGGCTCCTCTCGCCTCATGGTGTACTGGCTCCTCTCATCTCATAGCATGATGGCTCCTCTCATCTCATGGCGTGATGGCTCCTCTCATCTCATAGCGTGATGGCTCCTCTCGCCTCATGGCGTGATGGCTCCTCTCGTCTCATGGCGTGATGGCTCCTCTCGCCTCATGGCGTGATGGCTCCTCTCGTTTCATGGCGTACTGGCTCCTCTCGTCTCATAGCGTGATGGCTCCTCTCGTCTCATGGCGTACTGGCTCCTCTCGTCTCATAGCGTGATGGCTCCTCTCGTCTCATGGCGCACTGGCTCCTCTCGTCTCATAGCGTGATGGCTCCTCTCATGCCATAGCGTGATGGCTCCTCTCGCCTCATGGCGTGAAAGCTCCTCTAGTCTCGTAGTGTGATGGCTCCTCTCGTCTCATAGCGTGATGGCTCCTCTTGCCTCATGGCGTAATGGCTTTCAGATGGCGTTCGCTGTATAGCGTCATTGTCTCTCGAGTCAAAGGCCTGCTCTCACCCAAGAGTTGTACTGTACAACGAGTTGTCGGTGCTTCTGTCGCGTTAGTTTTGTTTTAGGTGAATGAGCCGTCAGCTCTTTGCACAACTCGCAACCTGGACGACCAGTGCACATCCCATATCTGGTCTCTAGCTCACCCACGCCTCTTTGTTTTTGTTGAACTTCCAAGAGCACAAGTTTTTCGCTGAGTTGGCTGAGATATACAAGCTGTTTTCCAACATCACAGTATATTTGCCTCCAGAACACGAAGGAGAGGGCAGAGACATTCAAAATGAGTCACAACTGGATCTGGTCAAGACGGAACAAAAATGAACTTCATGTGGCCTGAATTTTCTAACTTTCAAAATGTGTTCAGTGACTAAGCTGTTGACATCCGTTACATGTTGGTTTGGCTCTGAAGTGCTTGGTTGCCTAGGAGACGCAAGTACAGATCCCAGCAGCGCCAAAATGTATGAAAAGACAACAGCAGGAGGACGTTCAGGTGTCATGACTTGGGTAGCTTCCTTAAAGTGTGGGAAGTTAAAGTCAAAATGCTTGCACAAGGAGCATTGTTCTCCGAAAATCTTTGCTGTTAGCGATCTTGAGAGTTTCTTCCTACCTTGAATGAATTGTACAAATGTAAACAGAGTCATGATACGAGAGTTTCTTCCTACCTTGAATGAATTGTACAAATGTAAACAGAGTCATGATACGAGAGTTTCTTCCTACCTTGAATGAATTGTACAAATGTAAACAGAGTCATGATACGAGAGTTTCTTCCTACCTTGAACAAATTATTCAACTGGAAACAAAGTCATTAATGACTGTACTAGTTGCTCCTCACCTCCCACCCCTTCTTTCCCCTTCCTCCATTCCCCTTTCTCTCCATCCTCTCCTCCTATCCATTCCATCCTTTCCTATTCTCCCACTATCGTACCATTAGTGCCCCCTCTCCTCTTTCCTTGTTTCCTTCCGCCCCTTTACACCGCATGTCCTCCCTCCCCCCACCCCTGTTGCCCCTTCTCTCACCTTATTTTCCCCTTGCCACGCCTCCTTTCAGTTGACGCTCCCTTCCTCCCTCCCACTTCCCGTTTAAGATCAATATACATAATGTCAAACTCAAAGAAACAGTGCGTGAGTATGCTCCAGCGTGAGTGGGTATCTGTATGTGTATGCATGTATGTGCATGTTTGTATGCCTACACATTCATATGCATGTGAACATATATGCACGCTTTTATATGTGCTTGCACGTGGTCACCTGCATATGGATGTATAAGAGTAGCGTATGCATGGACATATTGTAGCTTCAGAGTGATGTATAACGGCAGTATATGTATGGGTATATGACAGAAACAGCAGTCCAAAGTCAAAGTAGAAAAAGTCGAAAATATGTTGGCTTTTGTTGACGATAGAAATAGATATATTATACCATTATAGCTCTAGGGAAGTATACACGAAGAGCCAAATCCAGAATAACGGAGATAATAAAATATAGACACTAGGAATTACAGATAAAATGGTATTCTTTAAATTGTTTGACTCTCGGGTATATTCTATGTTTCTGTACCCACCAGATGTGTTTGGGGTATGACTAAGTGCAAAGCTAAAACTGTTTGCCTGAATGTATACCCCAAACACGTCAGTGTAGCAGTGGATAATGGACTGGTCGTAATAGTGTTGATATAGACTGTGCATTGGTAGACTGGATGAGATGACTCTCAAGAGAATATACAAAAAGCTTTAAGTTGCTGACAACACTGACAAACATAAAGAATATATACAACTAGATCATTTGCGTAAAAAAATATCGACAGGTTTGGTTTTTCTTAGATTTTTACTGGTTGACTTGAAAACTTTATCAACAACGTTTAACACGCGAGTTTTATTCGGTTTCAAACCTACAGGTCTTTTGAATTACCTATGCAAACAAAACCTTACCTGACATGTTCAACGATAAATGAATTCTGGGTGAATTTTGCAAAACTTCGCTTTGTATGTTAAAAGATTGAGATTTTTTGCGTCAGGCGGAGGATGAACTTGGGAGAGGGGGAGTGGGGGGACAAACATTTGATTGTTTATTTGCTTGCATATTTTTGTTTTGTTTTGTTATTTTGCTGCTGTGTAAACATTGCTTTGCGCTCAAAGAAGTATTGTTTAGTAAAACAAAAAAAGAAGAAGAAAGACGAGGACGCCAACAGAATTTAGACAACAATACAGTCAAAATATACAGGTTAAATGAACTATATACAAAAGTGCACTCCAAAGAAGTCTTAGCTGTAAAAAAAAAAATGAAACACGGCACTTGGCTCTTCAGAATCATCTTCATTATTAGGTCGTCCTCCTGCTCTCAAACGCAGATCTGATGGTTAAATGGTGAAAATCAGAAGGATGTTCACTCTGCAATGGAAAACAAAACGGATAAAAACATGGTGGAAAATATCCCGTGTTCATGCAAAACACAGCTAATCCGACGAAAGTACATATCGATGCACAGCCAAGTCCTTGAAGAGATCGCAATGCGATTAGCACTGCCAGATGAAACATTACGCAACCAAAAGCTCCGGCAACATCGTCCTTAAAAAAAGAAGGTTGGATAAGGGTTTTTGTGGGTACAGCAAGGGGCTTTGTGGGTACGTTTGTCTGTGATCTCATATAACAGCTCTCATTTCTAGGAAGTAAAGGACCAGAGCTAGAGTAAGATACTGTTGCTTATAGCCCAGCCGACGCAAAGGGCCATATCAGAACTGTCACTGCGTTCAAGTCAATTCACAAGTCATTATTTAATTTCTAAAACCCTCATTTACACAACCCTTTAAAACACACCTAAAAACACACCCGTTTTTTGTTTTTTTTTAAAGCTTTCCTCTGTAACATCTTAGATCAGAAGAAAAATATTAATCGCTTTCAGAAATTCAGAGATCACATCAGGTGGGACATCTCTGAACAAGGTTTTCATGGAGTCTGCTGTAAAATGTTTATGCCTCACGGACGAAGGAGTGCATCAGAGCCTTATACCACTATTCCACACAAGCTACGAGTCCAACGAATCGCCACGAATTGATAAATTTTAGAAATCGTAAGGAATCGTGGATTTTTGCAAATTTCTGTTCAAAAGCTTGACGCTGTACGAATCGGTTACGAATCTGGTAAGATAGACTTAGGAATATTCGTGGGTTTCTTCTCAAATCGGCGGGAACCATATGAAGACTGCCCAGAAATAACTACGATTTGCAAGAATCGCTTAGGAATACTTAAGGAATGTTAAGATTCAGTCAAGAATAAGCTACGAATCTTCCGAAGGCATCACGAATCTGGTACGGTTATAATTTAAATCGTGACTGTTCTTGAAAATTCGTGGAAGTTTCCCTCAATACAGTATAAAAAGCCCTCATCTCTGCTGGGGCATCAGTTCCAAAATGGATTGCCAACGTAGAGCAGCTATTGCTCTGGCCCTGGAACTGGGGTATGAACAGCAGCTGGTGATGAATAGAAGAAGACTGGTTCGAAGAAGGTGAAGGGCCCCCAGGTGGTGGGTAAGACCATGGCTGACACCAGCGAGAAGACTAGAGTGTGGGCACTATAGCAGACTGATGCAGGAGCTGAGGGTGGAAGATGAGAATGCCTTTGCCAACTATGTGAGAATGCCACCCCACCTGTTTGATGAGTTACTCAACAGGATCGGCCCATTCATCCAGAGGAAAGATACCCACATGAGACCAGCCCTTGATGCCGGAATGAAGCTGGCCATGACCCTGAGGCATCTGGCTACAGGAGACCGGTACCATACCCTTCAGTATGACTTCAGATGTGGCTACAGCACTGTGGTATGCAGTGTGCAGGAAGTCTGTCAGGCCATCATACAGGAACTGAAGGATGAAGTCATGCCACTGCCACGGACCCAGGAGGACTGGAAGGCCATTGCCCAGCAGTTCCAAGACCGGTGGAATGTTCCTCATGCGCTGGGGGCCTTGGATGGCAAGCATATTGCTCTCAGGAAGCCACATAACTCAGGCAGTGTCTTCTACAATTACAAAGGCTTCTTCTCTGTGGTCCTTCTTGCCTTAGTGGATGCAGACTACAAGTTCATCTGGATAGACACTGGTGGAGAAGGTCATCAATCCGACGGACAACTGTTTGGTGTTTCAGAACTGATGGAGTGCATCGACGTCAACACTATAAACTTTCCTGACAGTGATCCTATGCCCTACGATGACAGAGACACACCCTACTTCATTCTGGGAGATGATGCTTTCCCCCTCAGAACTTTTCTCATGAAACCCTATAGCAGGAGGGGTCTGGACAATGAGATGATGGTGGCCAACTACAGAATTTCCAGGGGCAGACGTGTGGTGGAGAATGCTTTCGGAATATTGGCCAACAGATTCAGATGCTTCCTGGGCACTCTGGAACAACGACCTGAAATAGTGCGGTTACTAGTGGAAACAGGAGTCCTGCTCCACAACTTGCTGAGGATCAGGTTCCCTGTCATTGGAAATGCCGAGGTGGACCGGAAGGATGAGGACCACAACATCATCCCTGGTGCCTGGAGGGCAGATCAACAGTTGGAGGAGATACCCCAACACCAGGCACCAAACAGAGATAATCGTGTGGGAAAAGTGATGAGGGACTACCTTAAGGCCTATTTTAACAGTGAAGCAGGTTCAGTTCCATGGCAAGAAAGACTAGCAGGACTAAATGTTGATTGAATGATTACTGTTAACATTTTGATGTTAAGTGATTGTCTATTTTCTTACATTTTATTATCATAACAAATCATATATATGCATCATCACATCATATACCAAAATTAAAAACAAATATGTCACTAATACTAATAAGAGACTAACTGAAACTTTTATTTTTCTTTGTTTTATATTTTCTTACATTTTATTATCATAACAGATCATATATATGCATCATCACATCATATACCAAAAATAAATACAAACATGTCACTAATACTAATAAGAGACTATCTGAAATGTTTATTTTTCTTTGTTTTCTATTTTATTATCATAACAAATCATATATATGCATCATCACATCATATGCCAAAAATAAAAAACAAGCATGTCACTAATACTAATAGTCATTCAGTAGCACACAGTTTAAGGGGTGGACAGTGTGTCACTCTGAATGGTTTTCACCGAGGTTGAGGTGACTGGGACCGGAGTGACTACTGGTGTGGATTCCATAGGCCCCATGTCCCTAAGTATGTATGACAGGTTGAAGGACCCATCTTCCTGGGACAGAGGGCCACTGGAGGACCTCCGGGGCTGCTGACTCTCTGAAGATGGCGCTTGGGACGTGGAGGTTGCCAGATGAGAGGTCCTCTGACGGGCTAGTTCCTGTTGGCTGGGGGACTGGCTGTACCCTGGAAACTGGCTGTTGACCCAGGCTGCATCCTGCGAATGCCACACCGAAGGCGCTGGGTTGATGGGTCTGATCTGCCACTGGGAGGGGTCTGGCTGCCACTGTTGGTACTGTTGTCGGGTTGCTGGTGATGGAGTTGGCATCACACTTGGACCAGGGGCTGTCTGCGAGTAGAAGGTTGCTGCTGCCGTTTCTGGTCTTCCTGCAGCTTGCAGATCTGCCTGCTTCTCAGCGTTGTACAGGAGGTCAAACATGGCTTTCTGTACGTCACGATATATGGCCTGGGGCGGGTTCTGGAAAGCATGCCCAAGGTACTCGGCAAACTTTAACCTTTCTGGGTGGGGGACCTCGGGCACAGCAGGGGCTTGCAATATCTGCAGCAACTTTTTTTTGCGGTCCCTGCAGCAGTGTAGCTCCTCATCCAAGGTTTTGGACTCCATGGCTCGGCTTCTCTTACTACTGGACGCCGTCACATCGGAGCTCACAGTAGCGCCTGTAGTGGAGGATGTGATGGTTTCTGGAAGCTGCGGCTCCTCTTCCCGGGACGGCTCCTCAACCTGGCTGGTGGTGGTGCCACCCCGGAAGCTCTGCACTGTACGGCGGGTGACTTGTCCGATGTGGGGCAGCAGAAATTGAAACCTTTCCCAGATCCATTGCTGGCGGTCAGACATTTCAACAGCTGCCTGGCCACTTGACTTCTTTCTAAGCTTCCCTATTTGGGTTCTGATGCTCTCAAAGAAGGTTGTTAGTGCCTTCACATCCTTGCTCAGCTCCCGGGCCAGTTCTTCCCACGCCTTCGTGTTTTTTTTGTTTGTTTGTTTGTTTGTTTGTTTTGTTTGGTTTTTTGCAGCAAAGGTGTGGTCCGTTCTCCTCTTATTATAGATCAAATCGTTCCTCTCGAGGAAGAGGGCCACCTCTTCTTGTTCGGTCTCAGTCAGGTTGGACAATACCCTGGCCTTCTTCGGCTTTGCCTGTGAACCTGCTACTTCATCTGCATCACCCACAGACTCGGCAGCCACTGACTCTGCTGCTGAATCTGCAACATCCTCCTCATGCACTTCATGAACAGGTATTGGGGTAGGGCCGCTGCCTTCTTCTCTGCTTTCTTCTTGCTCTTCTATTGTTCTCTTAACCTTTCCTCTCCCCTTGCTCTGCCCTCTGGCTGCTGGTCTGGGCATATTGACTGACTCGTCGTAGTCTGTCTTGTTTGGATTGTTAGGAGCAAATGACATGAATCTAATCGCAAACACATTATATACCCATGTTGACTGGATTTAGATCTCATTTCTGATTGGTTCATGGTTCATGGACATTGCTGCATTCGTACCTGATTCTTACCCTATCGTAAATTCGTAGACAGTTCTTAATTGTTTCTTTGATGCTTCGGCGTGCATTCGTGGCATTCTTGACAGATTCGTAGCCGATTCGTTGTCAAGACACCGCTTCACGATTCCCAGAATGAGTTAAGAATACATAGGAATGCCTACGAATCGATTAGGACTCAGTTACGATACATGAGAAATCACTACGATTTTGTTGAGAATTGACTAAGATTTTTTTTTTATTCGGGAGTTCGTGGCCAAAACTTTGAACAGCACAAACGTTTGCCCCGAATTCCAGAATGCTCAAGAATTGCAAAAACTGACTAAGAACAAATGTGAATCAGTTACGAACTTCAGGAACTTATTACGATTTAACTAAGAATCCCGGAGTTTATCAATTCCTGGCCATTCGTAGGATTCGTAGCCTCTGTGGAATAGTGGCATTACGAAGATGCCTCTGTGGAATAGTGGCATTACGAAGATGCCTCTGTGGAATAGTGGCATTACGAAGATGCCTCTGTGGAATAGTGGCATTACGAAGATGCCTCTGTGGAATAGTGGCATTACGAAGATGCCTCTGTGGAATAGTGGCATTACGAAGATGCCTCTGTGGAATAGTGGCATTACCAAGATGCCTCTGTGGAATAGTGGCATTACCAAGATGCCTCTGTGGAATAGTGGCATTACCAAGATGCCTCTGTGGAATAGTGGCATTACCAAGATGCCTCTGTGGAATAGTGGCATTACGAAGATGCCTCTGTGGAATAGTGGCATTACGAAGATGCCTCTGTGGAATAGTGGCATTACCAAGATGCACAAGAGTTTTCTTATTAGCGCCCCAGCCTCACAATAGTCAGTGCTTTCTGACAAGCAGTTTTTCAGAGTTGGATGTGACTATTAAAGTTCAACTTCTGATTTTAAAAAAGATAACAACCTGAAAATTGCCTTCTTTCACAGCTGGAATAATGGTAAGATAAGGTAATGTTGCTTATAGCCCAGCTAACTGTAAAGGGTCATATCAGGACTGTCACTGCGTTCAAGACAACTCAAGTCATTAAAAAAGAAGCCATTTACACAACCCTTTAAAATACACCTTGTAAAAACACACCGGAACCTTTGTGAAAAATCTTTTTTCCGTTAAATCTTAGATCAGATGAAAAATGTTAATCTCTTTTAGAAACTCAAAGATCATATCAGGTGGGACATCCCTGAACAATGTTTTCATGGAGTCTGCGGTACAATGTTTATGTCTTACATCATGCAAACCCCAACACTCTACAAGAATATGTATCATTGTGAGTGGTACATGACATGGAATGCACCACGGAGCTTCTTCACCGTAAAAGGAGTGGCATATGTATGCAAATGGCACAAAACTGTTCCTTCTTTACGGCCACCCTGGGAACATGGTAAAAACTCTTATCACGTTTGGACGGATTTTGTACATTTTGTTCTCCATCTGCGAGTTCTATTCCTCTTGCAAAAGGCCTTTGACATAAGCCTGTGTTTTGGATTTCAGATCAGTGTGAGGGGCAGACAATCTGCTCAGCGTTGTTTGTGGAACTCTTGGCAAGTTCATCAACCAATTCATTACCTTGAATGCCCACGTGGCTGGGGACCCAAGCAAAAACTATGTTGTGTCCATTTGATTTCAGAGAGGTGTACAGTTCGAATAATTTTAACAGTTGAGGGTGCTTTAGGCTACGGCTGGCAATAGTCTCCAAAGCAGAAAGCGAGTCCGACAAAAGAAAGAAGTCTTGATGTTTCAATTTGGAGACCATTTTAAGAGCTAGGACCAAAGCTGTCAACTCAGCAGTGTAGATGGAGCTGTCAGTGGAATGTGTTTAGAACATCTCAGAGGGAAATCGGTTGCACAAAACACAGCAGACGCAACTCCCTCCTCAGATTTGGAACCATTGGTGAAAATTCTTCTGAACGATGGAAGCTTCGAACACAGTTCGGCAAAAAAGGATTTGTATACCAAGGAACTAGTGGTATCTTTATGGTGCGAAGTTAAATCAAACAGGATCTCTGGAGTGAAAAAAGTCCATGTGGGTCATCGGGAAACTTAGATAAATCTCAAACTACTCCAAGATCTGTATCTGCATTGTTCAATTGGGGAAGAATACGAATTTCCAAGAGTGGAACTGGGGTGGTCATCTAACTTCTAGAACTTCGGATCATAAACACAGTTATATGCAGGGTTTGGGGGTTCAGACGACAGACTCAAACAGTCGTTCATGCGCAGTTGCAGACGACAGTTCGAGAGAGATGGTTCTCCTGCCTCAGGACACAGGCGATTAAAAGGGGTGGATGGAATCTAGATTTTTCAGGTAGGAAGGTCTGGCCGAGCCGTACACCACACATCCATAGTCCAGTTTGGAGCGGATCAAAGCTGGAATAGTGGATTCGTCCAGACGAATTTCTGGATCGGCAAAGTACTGACGAAAGTTCTGAAAATGGATACACTGCGTTTTGGTGCTTGAAAAGGTAAACCCGTTTTCCTCAGCCCACTGTAGAATCTTATCCACACAAAATTGGAGTCGACGCTGTACACTGGCATAAGAGGCTCCAACTGCCTACAGTGCAAAGCCATCAATAAACAGAGAGGACTCGGAACCCTGATTTACTGAACTGACAATGTCGTTATTTTGATACTGAAGATAGCAGTAGAAAGAATGCTCCTTTGAGGTACACCTAAAACCTGCCCATGGATGTCAGACAGCGTGGTGCCAATACGGACTTGGAACTGCCGATCTGCCAGAAAGTTTTGCAAGAAGGAAAGGCAGATGACCACGAAAAACAAGTTTATGAAGAGCCATGAGAATTACATATTTCCAAGTAGTATCATACGCTTTTTTCCAGATAAAAAAGATAGCAACCACGTCTTGTTTATTAATGAAGGCATTTAGGTAGTGGTTTCCTGATGGACTAAATGGTCAACGATGCAGTGGTACTTCCGAAACCTGCACTGTTTATTGGCCAAAAGGCCATCAGTTTCCAGCTTCCACATCAGACGGGAGGTGACCATCTTTTCCATTAGCTTGCAGAGGCAGCTGGTCATAGCTATTGGGCGACAGATTGAAGGATTGGTAAGGTCTTTTCCAGGTTTAGGAATCGGAATACTCAGGCTTATCACCAGGAGGGCGGAAAGCACCTTGTGGTCCTTATATGGTTGTAGAATTTTATAAGGGTTGGAGACAGCTCTCTGGGAGGTATTTCAAAAGTCGATAATGAATATCATCCAGTCCAGGTACAGAATTGATGCAGGTTTGCAGAACTGAGTTCAGTTCATCAATTGAAAAAGGTAATTTGTACATTTCAGAGTTGTCTGAAGTGAAGTGGTTGAAAACGTTTTCCCTGAGTTGTTTGTTTAAAAAACAACAACAGATTTATTTGAGAATGATGAGTTCTGTTGAAAAAGTGTAGGCCAGCAGATTGGCAACAACTTGTTTGCGAGTTATCAGAGCAGGCAAGTTTCAGGTGATGAATTTTTGGGTTTGTGTTCTTCCCTTTGATTTTCTGGATGATGCTCCACACTTTCTTCTTGGGTGTTTTAGATGGTAGCCTGATGCGGAAGTTTCTCCAAGACTGACATTTACTGACTTCAATAGTGTGTCTCATTTTGGCTCAGAGTTTTTTATGGGCTCGCGCGTTGGGAGCTAAAGGTCTTTGGCGCTGCGTTCGTTTGCGTTCTCTTAAGATTTGTTTGCAGTCAGAATTTAACCAAGGTGCTTTGGGTAGTTGCAGTTTACAGCAAGGCATCGGAATACAGGTTTTTGCAGACTTAATCGAAGTGTTAGTTAAAGATTCTGCTGGGTCCTCAGTTCAAAGAATGTCAGTGTCCAGGAGCTCCTTTGAAATATTTGCAGCAATAAGAATCCAATTGGCCTTTTATAATTAAGATGTTCGGGAACAGAGGCATTTTCAGTTGTTACTGATTTTAACAGAACCCTGGAAAATGGTCACTTTCATGCAGATATTCAAATACAGACCACACATACTCCAGGATCAGCGAAGGATCACAGATCGGCAAATCTAAACATGAAAGTGTACTTGTGGAAGGATGGAGATATGTTGGAGATCCACCATTTAGACAGCACAAACCAGCTCTGAAAAGACGTCTTCAAGAAGAAGACCTCTGGATGAAGATTTCACACTACTCCAAAGAGGACTGTGTCCATTGATCTGAAATCACCCAACAGCAAAAAAGGTCGTGGAAGTTCTCTAATCAGGCTGACCAGCTCTTGTCGACTGACCGAGATAGATGGTAATACCTTCCACAAGTCTCAGGAATCTAAAGCCCCAAGGAAGACCTCCAGCTGAGGTCATCTGGAACTACTTTCATCAGCCGCACGACTCAGGAACCCAAGGGAAGGCCACCAGCTGAGGGAAGCGTGATCCATCATTACAAGGCTCTGGACTCTGAGGCACCAGGGGAAGTCAAACAGTTGAGGTCACCTGGAACCACTACCACCAGATTTCGGAACCTGAAGCCCCGTAGAAAGCCACCAGCTGAGGTAATCAGACTCACCACTGGCAGCCTCAGGACTCAGGAACCCCAGGGAAGGCCACCAGCTGGATGAGGGGTTATCTGGAACCCACCACCGAAAGTCTTTGGATTCTGAAGCCACAGGGAAAATCTCCAGCTGAAGGTAATATGGAACCAGCTCCACCAGCCTCAAAACTTTAGAACTCCAAAGTAGACCTCCAGCTAATATCATCTGGAAATACTTTCACCAGCATCCACACTCTAAAACCCCAGGGAAAGTCGCCAGCAGGGGTAGTCTGAGGCCAACGCCGCCACCAGGCTCAGGGTTCTTGAACTTTAGGGAGGGCCAGCAGCAGAGGTAATATGGGATTATCAGACCAGTCTTGGGACTTTAGAACAGTGGCCATCCCAAGAACCCATGGGATGAACTTGTAACAAAAAAAAACAGAAGTAAACGAGCCAGACCACAGGCAGACGTAAGTAGATCTGGACTGAGTGAGGGAAATGACACAGAGTGCGGATGCTACAGGTGGATATACAGATGGGATACAAACACCTGCACAGGAAAACATCAACCAGACCACACTGTGATGAGAGGGGGTACAAAACAATAACGATTCAAAGTCTGATAGCTGATCAAACCTAAACGAGAAGACATTCAACAGCAGAAAAAAATAACGTAGACACGACAGGACAAAAGAAAACACCTTGCATCACAAACAAAAAGAAAACAAGTACACAAGCATGCAAAAAAACTGCTCGATCCAGTCTGAAGTGTTTTTCTCTTATGGTATTTGTACATACACGCATATACACACTACTTCACCTAACAGGTCCTGGGAAGGGAATTGATTAGTGATCGGTCACCTCTGGTGTTCATCTGGTGTGGATGGCTATCTCGTTTAGGTGATCGACACGTCTCGGTGATTGTCACGTCCGGGTTGTTGGTCTTCCTCATTTTTTTCTATTCTTTTTGCGAGTAGTGTGAATCGAGGACCCTGCAGCCATCGTGCAAAGGTGTTTATCACTGCTCTCCTCTGAATGGTTTCTTGGCATCAGACCAAAATGAGTAAATCTGAAGCATGACATGAATGTGCTTCTGATTGTGTTCAGAACCAGATATATATGTTCAGAGTGTGTGCATCACTATCCCTCCAACATTTATGTTAAAAGCTCCCCCCCCCCCCTCCATAAAGTTGCGGTGGAGGTGGAGAAAGAAATCCTTTGTGGAGCAATTCAAGTCGCTTGAGTGTTCAACTTGACAACAAATTTAGCAAAATTTGGCTAGGCGTCTGGTCATCTCCTGAGTCACAGTTCAGAGCATCCTGGCAAATCCACAAGTCATCTCCACTCTTAACGTTAGAGGTGTTCTTCTTCTTCTTTTCTTCTTCCTCGTTCGCTTCCCATTAAACGAGCAGCCCGGTGTCCTCGATGAAGGCTGCCGTCCACCACAGCTCCTCCAGGATGCCGTACAACTTGGCTTCCACTGCTGTCGGTGTTGGCCTGTACTTCCTTCTGGATGCTGCATGCGTCATACAGTCTTGAAGGATGTGGTCGGTTGTCATTGGTCCCTCACCACAAGGGCACTCTCCACTCTGCCCAATTCCAAATTTTGTGTGCATGTGGTGGCGCAGGCGATTGTGTCCAGTCCTCAGGCGGAAGATCTTGACCTGTTCCCGTCGTCCCAGCAAATGGTGTTTGTCTTCTGGGTTGTGTCTGGGGTGCTGGAGGCGCCACTTTATTCCTTGCTGTGCCTTGATGATTGTCTTGATTTCATAGTATGACACCAGGTTGTTGGCCTGCTCCTTCTGTGCACCGTCTTTCGCCAGAATATCCGCTTTTTCGTTGCCTCTGATGCCACAGTGTGCTGGTGCCCATTGTATCACCACTTTCTCCACTCTGGCACTCAGGGCAACAAGGGCTGAAGTAAGATGGTTCTGTTCTTTGTAGCGGGAGTTCTTGAGGGCTTGGAGCACGGAGAGTGCGTCTGAGAACACCACCACCTGCCCTGTTGTTCTTATGGAGTTCTGCGAGACTGTTGTGGCTGCCTCACAGAGAGCTTCTCGCTCAGCTCGGAAGTTGGTGGAGTATTTTCCTGTTGGGATTGCAATTTCTTCATCTCCGTCTTTGTATCAGAGGAAGATTCCAGCTCCACCATCCCTCGTTGCTTCTGTGGCAGCGCCATCTGTAAAGACATGGGTCCAGTCTTCCTGGGGGTACTGGTTGCAGATGTACTCCATGGCCAGGCTTTCCTTTGGGTGGCTGACTGTGTTCCTCTCTTCTCCACTCCGGAATGCTGGTGACGACTGTTGGGAACACCTGCCTCTTTCAAGATGGGTGGGTGTCATTTGCAGCGATAGGCTTTGCTTCGTGTTCCATCAAGACTGGGGTTTGTCTTTCAAGGCGTCTTGACTGGTGGATGAAGCTGCCTCTTTTCAGCCGGCTCTTGGTGGGTCTGCTCATTCTGTCGTTCATTGGATGGTTTTCAAGGCGTTTGAATTTTGCTGCCTGGATGAGGATCTTTGTGTCCCTTCTGTCCTCCAGTGACTGTAGCCCAGTGGTCTCCTCCATCTTCAGGATTGGGGTGGATCTCATGGCGCCAGTTATGACACGCTGAGCTTGGTTCTGAATCTTGTTGAGATGGTCAAGGTTAGACTTTGCAGCTGATGCTCATGCTGATGTCCCGTACTCAACTACAGGTCGGACTCTCCCCGTATAGAGTCTCTTCAGGATAGGTTCGTCAGCCCCCCAGTCCATTCCTGCAAGTTTCCTCATGATCGCCAGTCTCAGCTTGGCCCTGCTACAGCATCTGGTGATCTGCTGTTTCCAAGTGAGCCTGCGGTCAAAGGTCACTCCCAGGTAGGTAGGTGTGGGTTCCTCTGCACGCCTTTGGTTGTTCAGAGTCAGCTTCGTCTCTTGCTTCTTGCTGGATAGGCTGAAGACTGTGTAGGTTGTTTTGCTTGAGTTGACAGAGACAAGCCATTCCTTGGTCCAGTCGCTGATCTTATTGAGCGCAGTCTGGAGGCGTACCTGTGCTGTAGTGGTGTACTCTTCAGAGCACCATAGTACCAGGTCATCTGCGTAGATCGCTCCTCTGACCCCTCTTGGCAGATCTCTGACGATGTCATCTATGAAGATGAGGAACAGCGTTGGCGAAAGGACTCCTCCTTGTGGTACTCCCTGTCTCAGCACCTTCTTCTTGCTCTTTTGGCCCTGAATTTTTACTCGGGTTTGGCGGTTGTGTAGGTACTGGCTGATCCAGGTGTACATCCTCCCAGACACACCACATCGCCGTAGTTTAAGCCCGAGTCCGTCCTTCCTGACTTTGTCGAACGCCTTCTCCATGTCAATCCAGACAGCAAGCGTGTTCTTCTTTTCTTGGAAAGCGTCCTCTATGCCTTGAGTGATGAATGTGATCTGATCTTCTGTTGATTTGTGTTGGCAGAAGCCTGCCTGTTCAGGGCTCAGCAGCTGATGCTCTTCAAGGTGCCAGACAAGCCTTGTGTTGACAAATCTCTCCATCAGCTTTCCTAAGCAGCTTGTAAGGCTGATGGGTCTGTAGCTGTCAGCCCTCGACTTGTCCTTTCCCTTTTTGTGAATGGAGATCATGTCTGCGTCCCTAAAATACTGTGGTACTGATCCTGTCTTCCAGCTGGAGTTAAAAATTGTTAGAAGGACTGTCTTGCTCTTCATCCCAATACGCAGAACCATTTCATTGGTGATTCCGTCTGGTCCAGGTGACTTCTTCAGGTTGAGGCTCTGCAACGCTTCCTCCAGCTCTTTCTCTGTGAAAGCTGTTGTCATGACTTCTTCTTGGGGCTCTTTCTCATGAAGTTCACCTCTATGTTCAGGAGGGACATCCAGATTGCTGATGTTTTCATAGACGTCTATGAAGTGGTCTGCTGCTTTCTTTCCAGAGAGGTAATTTCCATTCTCTTGTATTGTTATTGTGGACTGACTTGTTTCGTTACTGAGGGTTCTAGCCAGTTTCCACAGCTTGCTGCCATCCTTGTCGAGATTCAGACTTTCAGTTTTCTCTTGCCAGCTTTTCCTTGCAGCTTGTGCGCAGTACAGCTTGTATCTGGCAGTTACTTCCTTCAGCGCTATGTTGTTCTCCAGTGATGGCTGCTTTTCTGCTCGGTCCCTGGCTTCCGTAACAGCATCTTCCAGATTCTGGAGCTCCTCCGTCCAGTATGGCTTGTAGTCTTTGCGTGCTCCTCTTGGGATGGATTCTGTAGCAGCTTTCAAGATGGCCTTTGTGAACTCTTGAACCATCTTGTTTGAGTCCTTCTGCCTGATTTTGATTGGCTTTGTGTATGTATCTGTGAGGGTCTCGAAGAGAGTCCAATCCGCCTTTTTATAACTCCAGCGGGGAAAACACTTTGCTTGTGGAGCATGCAAGTTGAGGTTGATAGAGAGTTTGACAGGCTTGTGGTCACTTCCTCCAAGCTGGTTGAGGACTGTTCTTTTGGTCCTGAAGAACAAGTCTTTGGTGGCGAACGCTAGATCTGGTGTTGATGTGGTCATCCAGCGTCTAGGGTAGAAGGTGGGTTCATCATCTTCTTGGATGATGAGATGAAGATGTGTGTCAATCTCCCAATCCTCAACTTCTTCGCCTCTCTTGTCCGTCTCCTCATAGCCCCATCTCTCTGAGTGACTGTTAAAATCTCCCACCACCACGCAGTTGTTGTCTCGGATGTTCATGTATGTGAGGGAAAGATCACGATCTTGAGGGCAATAGACATTGTAGATCCTGATGTTGTGTTCTTTAAGGACTATATCAACACCTTGGATCTCTGCCTGTTGATTGGTGTTGAGTTCTCGTGCGGCGATGGAATTCCGCACCAAGACAAGCACCCCTCCTTTGTTTCTTTCCTCACGGTCCAACCTGATGGTCTCGTAACCCCTTACTTGAAAACGATGGTTTACGGTCAAATATGTCTCTTGGACACATGCGATGTCAATATTTTCTTGTTGCATCCTTTCTGCCAGGCCAAGTTTCTTCTTATGCACCACTTCTGCATTCCATGGAGAATGATGAGCATTCTGGGTGATATTGTTTGCTTGGCACCAGCAGGAGGATGTCTCCTTCTTCCTCGCATAGGCATGCGGAATTTCCTTGTCCGACCACCGACTGTTTGGGGTGGGCCCCTTTGAGGCATAGGGCCCGGCTCCCGACCTCCCCGGCGCGTCTCCGAAGGTTGAGCGCCACATCGAAATTCTGTGGACTGCATCATCATGAAAGCGTAGATGCGTGGTATCGTGGTTTAAGTTGCGCCAGTGGCCCGATACCTCCGTCTTCAGCTGGAGTTTTCTTTCGGGGTGCCTCACCCTTAGCTCATGGCCCGTACGTCCTACCCTGTGAGCACAGGGGGGAGGGGGGGGGGGTTCTCCGAGGATCCCACCCCGTGTGTAGAGGTTATAACGCGCCTCTGGACAGCATGATGAGCCCGTTTTAGGACACATGGGTATTTCAGTGAGGAAAACAGTGCCACCTGTTGACCCATCCCGTCCTGGTAGGAACATCGCCAGTTGGTCCGGGACTGCTTATTCTGCCAGGCAAGCCTGACTTATATCGCAGCTAACCCCCATATCTGAGGGCCGTTCCCCTATCCGCCACCCGAGGACCCGCCGGGCTGGAGATGGTCGCCCCACTACTGAATTGGAAGCAGCCTGGTCCCGGAGAGGTGTTCTGAATGCACTGTGATATCCAGCAGAGCCTTAATTGGCATTTGGGTGAGTATCCACACTCTCAGCCACAAGTTGAAGTGTATTGAGCACCGACCACCACTCTCATGGTGAAGGAGGTGTCCAGATCCATGAGGGGCAGGTTACCATCGCCTGCAGTGCTGCAACTGCTACTGGGTATAGGAGTTCACCAGAGGTGCAAGACGTGAAGTTAAGGTGAGGAATGGTCTACATTTCCTACAGTGCCGCAATCTGCTACTTGGTATGGGAGTTCACAAAAAGTATAAGACCTGAGCTACAGGTGAAGGAAGGTCTGCTTCCACTGGTCACAGACACATTCATCCAGGGAGAACCAATGTCGGCAGATATGATAGTCTGTGTGCACTTTCGTTCTAACTACATGTCGCATCATTAGGTAAACTTCAGTTCTGATGTCATTAAGAATCCAATGGCACTGTAGAACACAGATGTATCAAAAGACGACCACGGACAGGACCTTTTAATGAATTGCTGCCCTTGAGGATCAGGAATCCTTTATCATGTCGTAGTCCCATCCAACTTTGCCAATAACAGCCAAACATAGCGATTAGATGAGGCTGGTGAGGATACCATGCTGGTAGACCCTGGGACGGCAACAAGAAATACTTTGGGTGAAAGGCAACTGCCATTACTATTTCTACAGGAAACTGCTGAGGTATCTACGGAAGGACAGGTAGTTGGGTCAAAGGAGGCACAAATGCTGATCACATGGATGTCTTTCCCAACTTTAGTACGAGTTCGTTCTAGCACAATGTAGCTCTAAGCCTGACGTGGATGGATTGTTCTAACCATCCTATCCATGTAAAATTGGGCGTCAAACCATCCACTGTAGTGCAGAGGTTACGTCGCGGATTTCCGGTATGAGTTCATGGGTTTGTTTCCCATATGAACTATTTTTTTGGTTGGGTTTTCTTTCCCGACTAGCTACCACCCAGAACTGAATTTGCTATGGGCTCAGTTGTGAAGACTGAAAGTTTAAGTCAAGTGTCATCCGCATAACACATGTGTCTCGGAGAGTGATAATCAACTTTCTTGAACAAGCCTGCAAGAATCTGTAAGTCTCTGGCGTGAATGACGCCGCACTATGTTATGAAAAAAACATAGATATAGCCCTGTCTCAGTTTATAATGGAACTTCGTTGCATTATTTTCAACATTCGCATCCTCACCAATTAGCTTTTTTCATGCCTCAGATACGATTGCCCTTCGTGCCCAGCTCTACTGGTGACCTCAGCTTTGATCTGCTCAGTGTCTGGTATCAGTTGTCTCCCCTTTTTGGTGTATATTAGAAGGCTTCTCCCTTGAGTCATACCGATCGGGCTGTGAACCCTTTTAATCTGTGCGAAAGGTTCATTGTGGCACACACCCCAATTGGCGACTCTTGAGTTCTGGCATAGTAATGTGTGAGCTGTACAAGGGTAAGAAGCTTGTATTCCCAAGCTGTCACTTAACCGGTCAGGCAAGTCAAGGTGAGTGCCTGTATATGGGAAATGGCCTGTAGCGTTTTATTGAAGAACTGAAAAATCTGGGATATTTTTTTCTTCTCCAAATTAATTATTTTACTTTACAGGAAGATCGAAATATTTTCCAATAATATTTTCAATCAACATATCCTGATCACTCTTGCCTCTGACCTTTGAAGAAAAACGAAAAAATATGGTCATGATCTATGATTAAAAAACAGAACTTAGACTGGAACTGTGTTTTCTCAGCCCTGCTTTTTTTGCCCTACCATATGGCTAAATGCGCCAGATGTGGCACCTCGTTCGTCCCCTGTACTACGAGAGTTTTTTTTTTTTTCAGAAACACCTCCCCTCTTCCCCTCCCCCTCCTCCCGAATACGCTTTGGCCAGCTGAGCAGGAGCGGCCAATTTCTGGAGTGTATGATTTTTTTATTTTTTTTTTTTTTTTTTTTTAATTTCTTTCCTCATTCTGTCTTCCATTCCACAGTTCCTTCTTTCTCTCTTCTCCATTCTTTCATCAACATGATCTTTCTCTTTGCTGTACATTTCCGGATGCAAATTACTACATATTTTTTGTTATTAATCATATTTGTACATGTTTGACAATATCGTAGTAAATAATCTGTGAAACATATTAGAACTGAGTTGTCTTTTTTTTTTTTTCGGTTTGAATGGAATTGAGTGAGAGTTCAATGTATGCCGAGGAAAGTTTTTTTTTTTTTTTTTTTTTGGTTGTTGTTGTTGGATATACAAACACATACACAAACAGACACAAATCCTAGACACAATCCTCTGAGTTCTTATAAACTACAAGCACATAATGGCAAACCAACGCACCCACTCACTCCATTTACACCCCCTCCCCTCCCCACCCACCCACACCCCCACTTTCTCTCTTCTTTTGATTTAATGATACACATACACATGCACATATTAAATCCAGGTATCTTATAATTCTAATTATCAATTTTCAAATAACACTTCATAATTATTCCAGTTAGTGTTAAATTTTGGCAGATTCAATTGCACAATTGCTATGTATTTTTCAAGAATATATCTTCTCCTTAGTATTTTTAGAAATACTGTTAATGAAGGCTTACATTTGTTTATTTTACAGCTAAAAATGTAGTGTTTGGCTATCAGAATTATAAGATCGAATGTTGTATCAGTTGTGGAATTGTCATCTGCTCCAAATATTATTGTGTTTTCAGTCAGAGACAGATTATTCGCTATTAAGCACTTTCCTTTTATTAATTCTTGCAATGATTTCCAGAATTCATTGACATGCACGCATCTCCAAAACATATGTTCAATGCTGTCTTTTTCCTCTTTACAGAAACTACAGTTATAACTTTCTACTATTCCCATTTCTTTCAGAACTACATTCGTTGCAATTATTCGATGCACTATTCTTATTTGCATCCATTTTAGCTTAATATCCTTAATTTGATGAACTTTTCTAAAGCATTTCTTCCAAGGTATCTGCCGATTTAGCTTCTCCGTCCATTTTGCACAACAGTTTGGTTCCCAGTTATCTTTTACTAAAAGTCTGTAATAAGTTTTGGAACCTTTATCTACAGAATATATTTTCTTTAGAGCTGTGTTGACTTCTGCTTCAATGTTATCTTTTATCTCATTCTCAAACCCTTGTTCTCTGATGTATTTTTTAATGGATAATATGCATCCACCATAAGATAGGAAATCTATTTTAATATTATACTTTGTTCTGAATTCCTCATGGGATAGTGAATCTCCATTGGCTTTGAAAAAATCAGATACTCTAAATACATTTCTGTTGTTCCAGCTTTTGTGTTTTAACAGTTTATTTCCTATTTTGATATGTTCATTGTAAAGAATTGGTTCTGCAAGTAGCTCTCTAGCATTTTCTGGTTTTATTTTGTAGTAGAACTGCTTATATGACATGAATACATGTTTCCAGAAAACATTGTCTTGAGTGGTGTTGCACAGATGATTTGGGGAGTATTTCTCAATATTCTCAATAATTGGGTATGAAAAAATCAACATGTCTCTCCATCTGTGTGTTGTTTGTCTCAGTCTTTTTATCCATGTTAATTTTAATGCAGTGATGAGAGCATTTATGTCAGGTAGATTCAACCCACCATCCTGTACATCTTTAATAACTGTTTTTCGACTAATTCTATCTTGTTTTCTATTCCATACAAACCAGTAACATAAGTCTTGTAATTCTTTAACAAATGTGTCAGGTGGATTTGGAAGCATCAACCATAGGTAAGTTAGTTTTGACAGAATTAATGATTTCAAGACAGCAATTCTTCCTAAGGGGGTAATGATTCTCTTAAGCCAAATTTTAAATAGTGCCTTCACTTCTATCATTCTATCTTTGTAGTTTCTTTTTTCCATGTGTGTTAAGTCCTGAGTAAACCAAATTCCTAATATTTTGAATTCTTTTGGATTCCAGATCATCTTTAAATGTTCCATATATCTTATTTCACTATGCTTTTGTCTTCCAAGCCAAATTACTTGTGTTTTCTCTTTGTTTAAGAATAAACCTGATGTTTTCCCAAACCTATCAAGAATCTCGATAGATTTTTCAAATGATTTCTTATTCCCTGTGTTCATCAGTTGAGTGTCATCAGCAAATTGTGATATCTTGTGTTGTTTCTCCCCGATTTGTATACCTTCAATACTATTTTCTTCTTTGATCATTATGGATAATATTTCTGCACATAATACGAAGATATATGGTGAGACTGGATCTCCTTGCCTACAACCCCTTTCTATTGAGAACCATGATAATATCTGGCCATTTACGATAACAGTAGACTTAATGTTTTTGTAGAATACTTCTATCCATTTACATATATCTTTACCTAGACCTACAGCCTCTAGCACTTTGTGCATAAAATCCCAATCTAACGAGTCGAATGCCTTTTCGAAGTCTAAATTAATTAGCATCCCTGGGATATTTCTTATGTTAAGATGGTGTATTATGTCATAAATTAACCTAATATTACTACCTATATACCTATTTGGGACAAATCCTGTCTGGTCTTCACTAATCAGTGATGGGAGAACTTTTTTAATTCTATTGGCAATACAAGTCGAGCCAATTTTGTATATAAGGTTTAAAAGTGAAATCGGTCTCCAGTTTTTTACATATTCTTTTGGTTTTCCTTCTTTGGGTATACAAATTATAATACCTTCTTTCTGGGTGTTTGATAGTTCACCTTCTCTAAAACTTTCATTTAAAGCTCGGGTTACAAACACACCAATTTGTTTCCAAAAACATTTGAAAAACTCAGCTCCAAACCCATCCGATCCAGGGCTTTTTCCGTTCTTCATATTTTTCAATGCAATCCCTGCTTCTTCTATTGTTATTTCACCTTGTAATGATTTAGTCTGTTCTTCTGTTAATTTCGGTATCTTATTCACTAAATCTTCAATATTGCATTTCACAGTTGATCTTTTTCGGTATAGATCTTCATAAAAGTGTTTTACTGTAACTTTTATGTCTTCTGGTTTGTCCAGTGTATTACCTTGTCCATCCAGTAGTTTTACAATCTGTTTGCTAATGAAGTTACGCTTTTCTAAACTGCAGAAATATTTACTAACCTTTTCCCCATCTGCAACCCATCTTGCTTTTGATCTTAGTAGTACACCATTCATAACCTTTTCTCTTAGTAATATTAATTCTCTATTACTCTCTTCAATTGTCTTCAAATCCTCCTCTGATTTAAGTGCTTTACTCTCAATATCTTTAATAGTTTGCATAAGGCTGTTTTCTTTACATTGTGATTCTCGTTTTTTAATTGTAGCATACTGGATGGATTTTACTCTTATCTTCATTAGTAAGAAGTCAAGAAAGACCCGATCACACACTGTTAGTTTAGGGTCTGGGCTTTTCGACTGGTTTTCATCTTGGCTATTGTCAGCATTAATATCACTCCCCTCATCTTTATCTGTGTATTCCTCTGTTATTTCTTTTATTAGATTATTGATTCCGTCTACATATTCTTTATCTTTTAATAGAGATGAATTAAATTTCCAAAGAGTTTTGTGTTTAATCTCCTTTCCGAATTGAAGCTTTAGTGTAATTAGTGAATGGTCAGATCTATAGCCTGGTAAAATGTCAGTATCTTCAAAATACCAGATTAAATATTCTGACAGAAGGAAGAAGTCTAGCCTACTTTGTTGCAAGGGAGTAGGTCTACGCCATGTGTATTTCCTACAATCAGGGTTGTTTTCTCTCCATATATCTGCTAAAGACAAATCTTGCATCATATCTTCAACTGCTTTTTTAGCTTTGGGGTTATTTACATGTTTATAATTGTAACAATCGATTTCCTGTTCTAGTGCTATATTAAAATCCCCCACCACAATAATGTTATTATTTTTGTACTTTTTAATCGTATTTGTGAGTTCCTCATAGAATGCTGGGTCGTCTTTGTTTGGTCCATATACACTTACTAGCAACAGTTCCTTTTCATGTGTTGTAAATAATATGATGATAAAGTTACCCAGCATGTCTGTTTCCACCTTGTTTATTTTGAATTCGAAATTATTATTAAATAGTATTGCTACTCCTCGAGCATTAGATCTGTATGAGGAGAAAAAGCAATCATACCCCCATTCCGCTCTTATATACTTTTCTGTATCTGTTTCAAAATGAGTATCTTGTAGGCAATATATAGAGTATTGTTTTTTTCTTAAATAATGAAATACATCTCTTCTTTTCTGATAATTCCCTAGACCTTGACAGTTCAATGATGAAATTGTTAACCTGTTTGCCTTGTTACCTACTGAATCCATGGTGTTTTCCTTGTAGTCAAAAACATTACATAAAGGATCATCAAGTGCCACAGGAGGAATAAAAGCAACACACAGGAATCCAGTTCAATGTCACAATGGGCAGGCAAAAAGGAATATACTTTACAACAGCATGCATTTGAATAATCATTGTAATCATGGCTTGCATAATTACCCCGATGTGTATGATTTATCTACACGCTGTGGTTGGCGTATGTGAGGAACGAGAATGAGCTGGGTGAACTGGAGTGCGAATCAAACTTTAAACCTCAACCTTGAAAAGAACTGGTGATGTTTTCCCGAAGATTGTGCTGTGAAGAGTGTCTTCTTTTTGTGTGACCGAGAAAAGAAAATCAGTATCTGTATTCTTAGACCAGGACGGTGGAGTCTTGGAGTTTGTATTCTTAACGTGAAGTTCTTTGCTTCTTTTGCCGTGAACTTCACTTGGACGGCTGTAGGCTGATTGTAAACTCAAGAACGTATTCAGTGACAGCAAAAGAATCCTGCCTAAGCTTTCAGTAGCCTTCCCTTTAGTTTAACTCAGAGCTTATGACTCCTCTGGAGAGGGTGAATCTTGGGAATAATTGAGGAGCTTTGGCTCTTAAACTGGTTTCTCCTTTGTTTTGGGGATCTGTTTTATCCTGGAGAGTCTTTTGACGAACTATAGGGGTTTTGAAATTTCAAGTGTTTCCCTTGCTTCGGGAGTTTTCCCCCATGAAATGTTTTTTGTTGAACTATCTGCGAGTTCTTAATGTGAGGAGCGTAACTGAACGCTTTCCCTCGTATTGGGCGAAAACTTCTGGTAGATAATGTGCAGCTTTAAGATATTATAGTACTAACACCCTCCAAAGTATTTAGTCTTTGCAATTTACTGGATGGTGATCTTTTTCAGGCCATTCGCCTACTTGTGCGTTTGTGAGAGATTTGTCTGAAAGGGATATTTATTGACATTATTTATGGCAATTGTACTGTCAGATTTTGTGTTGATAGTCTATCTGTGAACAGTGCATAGTAAGATTTCTTCCATATTCTCTCCCTTTGCTCACAATTTGCTTTCTCTTCATGCGCAGGCACTCATCCAGACAACCACCCTGCGACACTCTCCACATCCTAGCTCTTGATACCCTCGTGTCGGGGTTGCCGGTATTGGTGGGTTGGTGGGGACTGTCATTAGATGGACATGGTGGCACCCTCCAGGGGTAATACTTATTCACGCTGGCCCGACATTTTGCAACTATTGTCGTCAGTATGGGTCTCAGAAGGTGGTGTCCTGCATGCTTTAATCAGAAATGGCACCACTGAATCACGCCAAAGCGCAGTGTCTCCTCTAGTGGGTTGCTGTATTACAACTTCACATTCACTTTTCCTTGTGGATAGCCAGAGCCGGAACTCAAGGGGAACAAGATGGGCTGTTGCTGTTGATTGGCAGCTAGAATGAATGGCATGGAGCTGATGCCACTTAGGTGGCCCCGAAAATAATTCGGACAAAAATGGGAGTCCAAGGTGCATGAATGTTTGGATTTGTTGAAGTGTAGTCGCTGTACTAGGTCAAGGCCGTGGGTTTTGCCTAGATTTCTCGTCACTTTCGGCTTTCCTAGATGCATACTTGCAACTCGGTGCGACCGAGGATCAAATACTCCCTATACCTGTGCTGCTGCTTACCGAGACGCCTTCATGTTCAGCCCTGTCGATGTAGCTGTCGGGGTCTGCTCCTCCTTCCTCTTGGTTTCTTGTGTTTTATGAACTGTAAGGGGCATTAATTTTTTCCTTCTGTATGCTTTGATCTCCAAGTTTGTGAAGCGAGATGGGCTCTACTGAGCACTTTTCTGGGATGATTTTGATGTGGTGTGGTTTCACGCTTGCAGGATTAGTCTATTTTCCTGTGACCCTCGGGACAAAATACCCCTGGTAAAATATGATGTTCCTACTGTCACCCCCTGGAATCACCTGGCCAGAAGCCTGATATCTTGTAGCTTTTACAGAAAATTAGAAATGCCCTCGTGAACATATGGGTGAACAGCTCACCCTACATGACCACCTGGGTGATAAGGAGGATCCCTGGGTTGGTTTTGTGAGTGATTTCAACATGAAATGATAATTCTGCGGATGAACTGTATGAAGCAGAAATCAACCTTGGAATAACCACCTTGACCTCCATTAAGCTCAGGGACTCAGAATGCTTCATCCAGGACAATTCATCCCTACAACAGATTTGTTCTACTCAGTGCTCCACGGGCCTCATTGACCGTCAGGAGAATTAATCCACATTTATACTGTTCAAATTTCCCACCTGCTATGTGATCTGGGCCACGACCTCCATGATACACTATTTTCCATGCAACTAGAAAGTTTGCAGAACTAAGGTTTTTGCCGCAACTTTTTATTGAGCTTCTCTCGGCGCTTGGCAACAGCAACTATCTTTTGCAAGCTTTCCTCACACTCACTCTCAGACGTTACAACTTTCCACTGGCTTGAAAATTGGCTTTTGGCTGAAAAATTCTCAGTTACGCCCATTATGCTGATTCCGGGTGCCATCCTGAAAAACAGGGGTTTCAGTTCTGGCTGGCCGATAATTGCGAGACTTGAACGTGTACCTTAAAAATTTCTAGTGCAATAATGACAGTCACATTCATACATAATCCATGCTATCGTTCCTGGCAGTTGTCACACTGGAACGTGAAACACCTGTCCAAATTTATCTTGCAAATACAACAAAGATCGTACTTGGTGGTTCCTTTCTTGCCTTTCTTTAATGTTTCTGGCCGGTGGGCGCTGGTGTTGAGTTGAATGAGTACTTTGATCATGAAGAAGACGAACCACTTTCTGATACTATGAAGTTTCATTGACTGTTGCTTAGGACTGCATCTAAATTTAATGACTAAGTTTTGCTAACACATATGGAAATTCTTATACAGTTTTTATCATAACGTGAACATACATTCTTCTGTCACACACCAATCTATGTACCAGCTACTCATGAACAGAGCACACAACAGGTTTTAAGATTCCCTTTAATAACCCCTGACGTTAATAAAGTGTTTGATCTCCTCTGAATTTAGACACGTAACAGGTCCTGGAAGTGGAGGTGAGGAATGGTCATATCTGGCGTTACTTTTGTCTGGGTGATCCTTTCGTTTGTGCGACGATCACATCTAAGGTGACTGTCTTTCCTTATAAGATCTGTTTTTTTTATGAGTAGTCTGGATTGGAAACTTTCGGTCGCATATGGTTAGTGTCCTCTTTCAGCATTTGGAACTGATCTGTACTCTTCTCTGGCTCGTTTTCATGATCTTAGGCCATAAGTGATTTCTCCCCAAGCAAGGTGTACTTCGAGGTACAAGGAGCAACAATTCCTTCAATTGTAGGCCACATGTAAAGAGCACATATCATGAAAACAACTGAGTGCAAAAACAGGCACTATGCTAAACGCCTTGTGGTGAGCCAGTACACAACACTAAGCAACCGGCTAGTAGGAAGCACCAGCAAAGAGAGACTTTCTGTCAACCTGAAGCAAACATGTAATTACAGCAGTTAAAGGAGCACAATATTTTGAGAACCTCACTAGCAATAGTTTTCCTATTTGAACTGCCAACAGTCTCCCAAGTTACTATTTCAAGATTTCTCATCACAAAGATACACGTTGTTTTGACAAAGATCAGCAGGTTCAAACTGACAACTTGAGGTCGAACATCCCTGTGAATGGCCCCTTCTTCCAATCTTCCGTTCTACATATTCTTCCCGATTCTCAGTTAACTGCCATACCTGTCTTTCCCTTTACCCCATGCCTGAATTTGTACACCCTGAAAGAATCGACAGTCAAATTACGTGCAGCTTACGCTACACCTGCTTCCGTCTTTTTGTTATGTGTTCCGTGACTTCTTCCAGCCATTACCAAAATCATCAGCCCACCTCTTCTTTCTGGAGTATTTACTCCTGATTTCAAACTGCAGTCGTTTACTTCCTTTTGAAAAAATCCAACCTTGATTAAAACATCCTGATAAATGGACCTGTTTCAAACCTTTCGTTTATTTCCAAACTTCTATAGAAAACCAACCTAAACCATTTCATCGACCATGTCGACTGCAGCAACCTCTTCCAGCCGTTTCAGTTGGCCTGTCCTTTTGACCACAGCACTGACGTTACTATACATCAATCTCGTTATCGTCCTTCTCTGTAAAAAACATTGCTCCTAGCTTTTCTTTACCTGTCTGCTGCTTATTTGGGTTAGCATGTTTTCTAAACACATAGGGAACCTAGGGTACTGCCAGAACCTGGCTCGAGTCCAAAACATCTGACAGACTGCCATTCGTTACAATCGATGGTACACTCTGAATCTATCCAATTCAAATGCAGTGTCCATTCTCACTCCTATTCTCTCTACACCATACACTGTTTCTTTTGCAGATACTATCGGCAGTTACAATGCAAATCATATTCCTATGTAGGGGACACTCAACCCAAAATTAGTGGCACTCCTGAAACTCTGTCTTCTGTTCCTCTTGACATAGTTTGCTGCTTTCCTCAAATGAAAATGGGATAACTCAGAATCAATTCCAGTGAAATGCTTACAAAACCAAATCCATTGAAAACCAGATAAAAACTCTCTTTCGCACCAGCCGCCGTGGCGAAGTGGTTAGCGTCGCGGACTCCTGGCTGGGAGGTCGTGGGTTCGAATCCCATCAGAGTCATGTGGGTTTTTCTGCCCCGACTGGCTCCTACCCAGTTGAGTTTGCTGCGGACTCAATTGGGAAGACTGGGACCACACAGTCAAGTTTCATCCAGTCAATGGATGCGTTTCTGAGAGTGTTGCTCAAATTTCCTGACCAACACTGCAGGTGCCTGTATCTCTCGGGCCTGGTTGACGCCGGGATATATTATGAAAGGAAGCGTAGAGTACAGCCCTGTCATGTAGTCTCAGACCGAAATGGAAATCCGTAGCATCATCTTAATCATCCTCATTCTCATCGATCAGCATAAAAAAAGTCTCAGATTCTGTGGCCCTTCATGCCCTGCTCTCATGGTGACCTCAATTTCGATGTCCTCTCCACGTATATGGCCTTGGTTTGGTTCCATCGGGTTCATCGGTATCGGTAAGTCCATGGGGGCTGTCGTTGGATGGACGTGGTGGCGCCCTCCGGAGGGAGAGCTCACTCATGCCAGCTCCGCGACTAAGCAATTATTGTCGTCAGCAGGGGGCTTAGTAGGTGGTGTCCTGCATATGTTAGACTAGAACAGGTGCCACTGAACACCACCGAAGTGACTCGGCAGCAGTGCAGCGTCTCCTCCGGTGGGTTGCCTCTTGACATTGACTGCTCCCTGTGGATTGCTCGTGCCGGGGCTGCGGCAGGGCCGACGGGGCATAGCTGTGGATGGGGTGTCGGAATGAGCGGCGTGGGTGCACTGCCTCTGAGGTGGCGCAGAGGTTGGGACAGCAAAAAAAAAAAAAAAAGAAAAAAAACTCTCTTTCGTCACCTTTGCTTCAAACGAACTCATCACACACACACACACACACACACACACACACACACACACACACACACACACACACACATATCTTTTTTCCAGTCCAGTTAAAAATCTTATTTTTTTATCTATGACAACATGCAAATATTCAGCACTCAAACTTGTCAATCATGCTACTGTCAATTACAGCACACCTGTAAAATTTTGAAATACTTGTCCACAGACTCTACATCTAAATGTGGGTTTCTCTCACTTTCTTGCACTGACCATTCCCCCCCTCTCTCTCTCTCTCTCCCTAGTGGTCTTCCTATCTCAACTCCTTTCAATGAAAACAATATTCCACCACTTGGCTTGTCTTTAGAAAGAAAGGATCTGGATGCATTGCTCCTCTCCTGTAGTTTTTCAGTTGTCTGCCAGTGCCACTAAGAATACAGAGCCAAATGAAGCCCTTATTCAATTCGTTCACAATTCTGCCTTTTTCCTATCCCTGCGACGTCTTCACGTCTATGCACTATTCCCTCCTCTGTGTTCTGCACTCTCTTTCTGAACCCCCAGATTTAAACAATCCACTATTGGAAGCCACTCTTCCTCTATCCCCTGTTTACATTCGTGGAACGAGCATCCCCTTCCTATCTTCAAAACCCAACACCGGACTCTTTTAATCCTGGACTGAAAACCTCTCTTACGTCCTTTTCTCCTTCCGCCTGTTCACTTTGGTGTCCTGACCTTCCTGCCCTGGTTTACTATGTGTCTGCCCACGACATATTCAGTAAGCAAGAAAACCCCTTACTTCTTATATTTGGCCCCATAGTCTATTTCTATCCACAAGAAACAACAAACCTTTTCGCAACGAGTACCAGATTTCAACAGGTCACTCAGCTAGGAATAGCACTTACTTGGAGCTTTCGACAGACCTCCGTCCCGTCTTCTTCAGCGGTGGTGTGGCTACTGGGTGAACTGGCGTTCAGTGCACACGACCACGGGTCGATCCCTGGTCATGTGACTGAACAATGAGGGTGTTGTACACCGATGGCAAGGTGTGTCTGCCCTGGTCCCGGTTGAGTGTGGGGTTGTTGGCGGCAATATGTATAGCCTCCTTAACCCCACGCTGAAACCATCTGTTGTCACGGTCGAGAACGCTGATGTTTTCATAATCGAAATGACGTTGCTGGGCGTGTAGGTGGGCGCCTACTGGTGATGATTCCCTTTTGTGTTCTGTCAAGCGTTTTCGAAGGTTTCTCTCAGTTTCCCCGACATAGTTCTCTTCACAGTCACGACAATCTATTTGGTAGATCACTCCTGACTTGTCCAGTGTTCGCAACGCCCGTGCGATAGTTACAGTAATCAGTCAACTCGTTCACGACGAGCAGTTCCGTGTTCACGGCAACCCTACAGTACTCCCTAGACGTGCTGTGGCTCCGTTACGGCATCACTATGAAAAAATACCCTGTTCTCTCGTTTACGGTCTAAGGGATGCAGCTACCCTAAATATTTAGAACAGGGTTCTAGCCATTGGAAAGAGTAAATTTGCATGACCTTTGTGACCCGAGAGCAGTCCAAACAAAGAGACCCATCTGGCACTGGGAATTTCTGCAAAAGGCACATGTGGAATTTCCTGCCTTGTCAACAAGAAGAAGAAACGTGGCATTACATGAGGTGTTAGAATTGGTTCAGCAAAGTCATTCAGAGGATGAGAGATGTAAATATGTACAAGTTCATTGAAAAGAATCTGAGCTTGATGTATTTGCTCTGCGTATTTAGCAGTTTTATACGTCGTATCGTATGAAGCCAAAACAGTGAAAATTCTGTACAGTGTGCAATGATTTATTTTCATTTTCTATATTTTTCACTTGGATTATGCATATTGAATATTTCAGGCTTTCTCTGCATCTGCTCAAAGTAAGAGTTAAATTTTATGCCCCTTTTCTTCCTCATTTGCTGTTGTCATACTAGCAAAACAAACGTAAACAAGATTGTGGTCTCCTACGTTTAAGTTATGTTGTTTCTGTTACTGTAGTGTTGCTATTTTACCCAAAATATATTTAAGTCTATGCTCGTTGCAAAGTCGCGTTTTACCCTTTCCGTTGACATATAACAATTGCTTGTAACGTTTATATTAGGGACGTAAAATAAAATCAGAAGGTGGAAAGAGTCGCGAGTCTGCAACAGTTGTTAGCACGCAGGTTTTGGATACTCATTACAGTTGGTTACTTCATATTGAGCAATAGCAGTTGCATTATCAGTAATGAATGAATGTTGAAAAAAAAAACACACATTTTCATCTGCTCAAAACTTAAACCCCTCTGCATGTCTTTTGATGCAGGACACTAATAAAATATGAGGCACCAGACAGTTTTCCTACACATGCAGGCAACACCAACAGGAAATTTGGTGTTCGTGTGTCCCACTTTATTTTGTTTTTACTACAGCCAGGCGTTGAAAGTGGATGGGCAATGTATACGACTTTTCACAAAAATATCTTTTAGATATGCTGTTTTCCAAACCTAGAAGTATACCAAATATGTAAACTGGCAGCGAAAGAATGTAATGATTTTCTTACATTCCTGTGCTCCCAGTTTTGCACAACTGCCTGCTATTTCATTCCATTTTAGACCACAATTTGACTGTATTCGACAATAGTTGGTGAACACTTATTAAAACTCATTAACATTGACTGCGGTTTTGAATGACAAGCTTCAAAATGATGTATTTAAACTAGTTTGTTCGCAAGAAAGTAAAACATTTGTCGCTGTGCAGTACCTGTATGTATTGGTATGCACTGAAACATCTAAGCCAAGTTAACCACTTTGTGTTCAATGCTTTGTATATAATCTGGACAGAAAGATACACCTCTGGTCCATACTTAGGCTTTGAACGAACTAAAGAAAGAGGAGAGTTCAAGGGTTGGAATATTATTCTGACCGCAGTGTTGACACTTAACATTTAAACAAACTTCATCCTCCTTCTTGCTTTATTTATCAGATTTTTACACACATTTTCCTGCTCAGTTTCAGCGTTGAAGGGACTTCTAAAAACTTTACACTTTGTTGATATTGAAGGACTTTCTCCACTGTTGAACAACATAAAAAATGTGCTTTCCCCCTATGATTCTACTCCATTTGCTTTAAGGAAGTTGTTCAATTCATGTAGATGTAACTGCTGTACATGCTAACAGACCTCTTGCCTGCTTTCTCAGAACAGTTTTCTTTCATGTTGCAAGACCATCCGCGTGTTGAGCCACATGGGTATTTCTTGATTGCACACTCTGAACATCATCAAGAAATAAGGAGACAATAATTCATTCCTATATCCGTGAAGGACGGATTCCATCTTACCAATCGTTGCAAATCTATATCTATAGGAAGATAGATAGGTAATTAGATAGATAGATTGACTGATTGACAGATAGATTGATTGATTGATAGATAGATAAATGATTGACAGATAGATAGATTGATTGATTGATAGATAGATAAACAGATAGATAGATAGTAAGATAAAGAAAATAGAAGATAGGTAGATAAATAGATAGATCGATAAATAGATCGATAGAAGATAGAGAGATTACACACACACACGCACACACACACACACACACACACACACACACACACACACACACACACACAGATAGAGAGAGAGAGAGAGAGAGAGAGAGAGAGAGAGAGAGAGAGAGAGATGTATATGTATTGTTGTTGTTGGTGTTGTTGCTGTTAGTGTTGTTGTTGTTGTTGTTGTTGTTATTTTTAAGAAGCTGCTCGTCAAAGAATATGTGTTGTCAGAAATATCACTTGTAAAGTAACATGGAATTCTAAATACTGTCGTGCACTTTTTAAACGTCAAAAAATGTTGCCAGTGTGGTTTTCTCCTGTAAAGTTGTTGATTTTGTACAAGATCATCTGTTGTGCATTGTCCTTTCCTAGATGTAGTCTGTTGAACTGGAAATGTATAATCGTTTTCAATGTGTAGCATCAGAATTTTCAATTCCAAATTTTTTACGAGTTTTCCAACATGAGAGGCTAAAGAATTACATATGTGGATGCTTATCGCGTTCCTTGTCTCACCCTCTCTGAAAACTGATGGAAGCATTGAATTGCACCAGACTGTTGGCGGAAAGCCATTATTTCAACATTTTAATAAAGAATTAATAAACCTCCCAGAAAGAAGGCAAATGCAAAATATTTGACAAGAAGTGCATCCAGTCTAACTGCTGAGTTTATAGGTAAGATCGATGTTAGAGCTTCTGATAATTCTGAAAACTGGATCAAACTTTTGCCGATTTTTTTTTTCTCTCGAAATTGTCGAACACTTCGTAGGCAGATAATTAACATATCAGATGCAAGACGTTTTGGGCTCTTGACTTGTGTATTAACGTCTTTTATCAAAATGTTTTCTTAGATTGAGTGTGTTGAATGTGTGGCCATACCTTCCTTTGCCATACCGATCACATAGCAATCTGCAACACATGGACTACATACAGCAGTGCCTTTATCACAAGACCTTCGATGATATTCCGTAAGGTTGAGCTCCACAGGAACCTGCTTCTGTTTACTGTGTTGAGAGCAATTGGGTTTCTCTTGGAATAAACAATCACTAAACTACTGGGTAGTATTACTGAATGCATCATCCAAATAATAAGACAAAACATTCTAGGATTTTGTTTTTTATTTGTTTGTGTTTGTTTTTGCTTCTTTTTGTTTTCTATCATACTTGCGTGCTCGATTCGTTCGCTTTTTGTTCTTTGTCTTCTTTACCTTGCTGTTTGAAGGCAAGTAGTCCGATTTGTTTAATTGTATATTTCAATCATACATTGATTTTGTGGATATTGCAATAATATGATTCAGTATTTCTCTCGGACAATGCGCATTTGCTTGTTTAACAGGTGTTGAGTTCGTTGGTTCAAGATATTTGGCTCAGGTTAAGGTCTCTCCCACTTTAAGTTATATCACAGTGAAAAGAGATAACCGTAGTGACACAGGTTCATATATTATGCGGAAGAATATATCTGTACCCGATAAAACTTCAGTAATGGTAAGTTTTCAACAGACAAGACCAATCTTTGGAACGATAGGAATGTACTATATTATTAAGATAAACGATCCTTCCATGAACAAATCAAAGGAATACAGACGTCTGGTGTGGGATAAAAGAACGGATCGTGAGAATCTGCATTTTGCTAGAGTCATCAAGGCTACAAAACTAGATATAGAGGTGTCCAAACACAAAACTGTCGCGGTGGATAGCTTCCATTTGTTCTTTTCTTTTCTTCCTGAGCCAAAAGTTCCTGAAAGAGTAGCAACTAGGTTTTGGAATTGTTCTGTAGATTATTACTACACTTTTCAGTATCATTTGGCGTGTAACCTAAAGACAGAGTGTGAAGGTGGGCAAGATGAATCAGAACACTGTCCCTTCAGCAGTTCTGATTGTGAGGGTTTGATAGCATTCTGTAATCATTGTTACAAACTGGTCATCAGTCTACGTAGACATGAAAGCAATCAAACAGATACAAACAAAAGAGCTGATGAGTACTGCAAGTCACTTGGGGGTAGGCTAAGTCTTCCCAGGTGTAGACCTGATTGGTGCAGTAAACTTCTTAGTATGAGCAAAGTGCACCGTAGGCTTCTGCGGAATGTGCTCCTGGGCTTGTACTATAGAAGAATTATCTGGTATACCATGTATACACACAGCTTTGTCCAGGCAAAGACAGTAGTCTTACATCACTATACTGGTTTGGCTCTCGCATTTGACATTATTTTCACTGACGAAAAACTGTGCATAAAACAACAATCGTGTCATGATGTAAGTTTTGGTTCATGTTCGGCACTCGTTTACCCATCAAGACAAGGAGCAATTTGTGAATTTAAAATTAACAATTCAGACACTTCTTTCCATCATCCACAGTCAATTCCCTTGACGAGTGTACACTTCATGTCACCTAACAGACAAGAATTTGTGGCAAGTTGCAGTGATGGTCATGTGACACACACATTTTTCTTATATGGATCCATTCTGCATTCAGAGCACAGATCTTGCTACCTTCCAGACCCACTGTCACATTCTGACTGGTTTTCTTCTGCAGCGTTTCATCCCACATTTGCATGTGACGATCTATTCAACACCATAGCGTTCACCCTGGTCTGTGACTTCCTCTCCGACTGTCAGGATAACAGTGATGAATCATTCTGTAACTATCCTCCGTGTATTAAAACATTCACCTGTTCTAATCGTCAGTGTGTATCGTATGGCAAGGTGTGTGACCTAACACCGCACTGCTTTGATCAGTCAGATGAAGAAAATTGTGAGGTGTTTAGAACTCTTCGTCTTAAAACACGTTTTATACCATCGCCAGCTCTGGTCAATTTTGATGGTAGGAGCCAATTCATTTCAACTCACATGAATCCGAATGACTCCTGCCCTGACAGCCACTACCGTTGTCCTGGAGACCATGACGACTGCCTGCCTGTCTACACACGATGCAATGGGATGCACGACTGTATCGATCTCCAAGACGAGGAGCGATGTGAAGAAATAACCTGCCCCGGATTATTCAGGTGCAGAGCTTCAAAGATCTGTGTTCACACCGATCACCTGTGTGATGGATGGCCGTACTGTCCACTGCGTGATGATGAATTATTGTGCGCCATGTCCTGTCCTACTGGCTGTCAGTGTCATGGTCAATCCTTTCTTTGCCTTCAGCCTTTCTCTGTAGCCCAGTTCCCTACAATCCGCTATTTAAACGTCACAGGTTCAGGTATGACGCTCTCTGACATGAATGAAAACGTCTATCTTATACATCTTGTTCTTTCTCACTGTTCCTTGACTAACTTGCCTTCGGTTCATTTGTTTAATGTGAGAGTACTCGATCTCTCATATAATGAACTATGGCTTGTCAATATGACTTCTTTCCTTGGTTTTAAAATCTTACAAACATTATCTTTATCCAACAACCCTCTCACCCAGCTGCACACTGATGTCTTCTCTTTAGCCATGCAAAATGCCCTGACCCAGATTGACCTGTCCTTCACCAAGCTGACCTTGCTGGACACCAAAGCGTTTTCTCTGTTCCCTGGAGTCCAGAAACTGAACTTGACTTCTACTTCCATACACACAATCAGTCCCGCTGGGTTTCAACACACGCCAGCGCTGAGTAAATTATATTTAGATAGAAGTCCTGTGAAAACATTTCCAGATGGCATTTTCGAGTATCTTTTTCAACTGTCTGTTATACATGTAGACAACTATAAACTGTGTTGCAGTAAGATGCTCCCTGAATATTTTGATGAATCATCTTGCTATGCTCCAAAGGATGAAATTTCTTCTTGTGAAGATTTAATACAATCATGGGCTTACCGTGGGCTTCTGTGGCTCATCGCCTGTCTGTCTTTCACTGGCAATGTCTCTTGTTTCTGTGCACGTATCCTTGGCAGATCCATGACCTCTTCCAGTGGCTTTAGTGTTTTTGTCGTCAACCTGACCATAGCTGACTTTCTGATGGGGATCTACATCGCTGTGATTGGAGTGGCTGATGAACGATTTCGTGGTAAATACCTTCGACATGATGACAAGTGGAAAAGCAGCATGACCTGTAAGGTGGCTGGTTTTCTGTCCCTGTTGTCAAGTGAGATGTCAGCTCTGGTCATCTGTCTCATAACTGTGGACCGTTTCATTGTCCTTCATTTTCCATTCAGCACTGTGAGGTTTGAGAGGACATCAGCAACACTGGCTTGCCTGTTAACTTGGTTAGTTTGTTGTTTTGTAGCCGGTTTGCCTTTACTGCCAGTGACCGCTCACTGGGAGTTTTACAGTCAGACAGGCATCTGCATTCCACTTCCTGTCACCAGACGGGTGTTCGGAGGAAGACTGTATTCTTTCAGCGTATTAATTGTCTTTAATTTCATCCTGTTTTTGCTCATTTCTTCTGGCCAAGCCATTATCTACTGGTCAATACAAAGTAATACCTTACAAACAAACACGACAAAAGTGTCACGTGATATGACAATTGCACGACGATTGATCAGTGTTGCAGTAACAGATTTCCTGTGCTGGTTTCCTATTGGACTGTGCGGAATGTTAGCACTTATTGATATTCCAATCCCAGGGGAAGTGAATGTTGCCCTGGCTATATTTGTACTGCCATTAAATTCCGCAATTAACCCTTTCATGTATACCTTTAACACCTGGGCGGAAAAACGAAGAAAGTCATATGAGAATAACCTCATGAAATGGCTTGTTACTCATCCTGACATACTGCTCAGATCAGAGTACATATGACTTACTTGCTTATACACTGTATAAAAGTTTAGATTCACTCTCATCTTTTTTAATGCCATCTACTACAGAGGGATACGACAGTTGAGTAGAGGGGATAGGGATATTGCAGATTATGTAACAAACATGTTCAAAAATGCAGTCCAAAGGGTTCTTGTTAAAATCGTGTATTCTCACTCATACCAGAATTCACTGAACAGATGAGTAAAACACAGGTTTAGCATTTTCAGTCAGACAAAATGATCTTACATTTTTTTACCATGACGTCCAGGAAAGTCCAGATAACATTGCCAAGAATCCAGACTTATGGGGTCAGAGTGCCAGCTCTTTTCCTTTTTATTCTCGGACTTGTTCACAGACCAAGAACTAAAACTGTACCCCCACTGACAGGTAGAGAGCATGATGAAATCCACTGATAGCAACCATGTTATGACTGGAAACAACGGACTACTAGTATAGAAGGAGTGGAATTTCCGTGAGTGTGTGGAAATATTAACCACTGATAGTGACAAGAAGATCAAACAGGAAAAAGGGCAGAGCAAAGCTTATGATGAACGAGCACTAATGCACAGCATCGGCAGATAAAACGTCAAAACGTTAAGGCACAGATGCAAATTACATTTCAAAGGACACGCTAATCATTCTGATGGGGAATGTGCAAACACTTGATGCCTAATGCCAGAAGCTCAATTTGCCATTCAAAAGTGCGAAGGGGAGTAGAAGATAATAGATTAAGCAACCGTTTACAACTAGATGCATTGAAAAGAAAGAACACAGTGTAGTACTAATCGGCGACATTTGCCAACACTGTATATGCCACTTGTATGGACAGCTGAAGACACCTAAAAAATTCAGACATCAGCAGTAATGGATAACTTCTGAAAAGAAAACAGGAATCTCAAGAAACAGATACTGCCTGCCTCGGAATTTCTCCACAGATTCATATAAAAGCCCTGGGAAGATCTGAAATCAAAACACAGTGCCCCCAGAAATGAATAATCAGCGAAGAGGAGAAAAAATGAAAGAAAGAAGAAGAAAATGGTGAAGAAGATTCGGATGTACTTCTTCAGAGACCCTTTCCAATTTGCCAGGAAGCTACCTGAGCAAAGACAGGTCTCCCACATTGCTTGTCGAAGCTGTCACCACACATTCTGTGCACGCATCGGCTTGATCAGCCTCCTGCGTATCCACTAATCATCTTAACCACCCCCACTGCACCACCCCTCATCAACCTCTAGATGACTGAAAAAGATCCTTGTCGATTCGACGGTCGAACAACAACACTTGAGCAAAGCACTTATCAAAGTCTAGGATTTGGTATGGTCTGCATGACCAGCGAAAATGTTCAACGACAAGCCACCATTATAAACATGAGAAAGTGGTTAAGACATTCATATCCGTATCATGGCCTTAAAGTAATGGAATTGTTATCTATCCATTGCTGTCTGTCCCAACGTTCTGAATGACTTCACAAATTAATACAATCAGCATGATGAACTTCAAGATCAGCGTCAATTCTATGATTGTTGATAGGGAGTACGTTTCAAAAGAACAGAAATCGAGTCACGTCTGTTAGTCCAGACGAATACCACTTTGGAACGTCGATTGTGAGGATCATTTCTCTTACTGCTCTAAGATGTCTAGATACCCAACAAAATAATGGCTGCTTGAATTTGTTAATCTAGAAACAAGGGAATCCGGGAGTCTTCTTGTCTAAAACATGTCATAATGATATGGGAAATAGCTCCGCACAGGATGTTCCAACAATCACTCAAAATTATTATATATCTTCCTTTTATGGGGTTCGTGGCCTTGTGGTCAGATGGCTTGTGCAACAGACTGGTACTTTAGGTTATGCTGATGAGGGTATTATTATTTCAGTGGAAAGCTAGTTTTATCAAATGCTTCTAGACCTGCACATCCAAGATGCTAACTGGCCTATGTGCCACATGGAAGGATTTGATGTACCTTGCAGGATCTCTCACATTAAGCAGACTTGGATAAGGGCCCATATAAAGAGTGGCCCACCTTTATTTCATTCTGTCTACTGTTTTTTCTCCCAGACCTTATCTACATTCAGCAGTCCTTCCAGGCCCCTTTTCCACAATTCTCTGGTTTCTGTGATCTTTAAACCTGCTACTATCCCTGTACAGTGTGACCTTTGTTGGAGGGAGATCAGGTCCAGGGGATTAAGAGGGCAGTATTTATTAACATGTCTCTTCAATACAGACCTCTCCTAAATGGAAGATATGCTTATAGGCTTATTAATCAGCTATCTCTACGCAGGGCTGGGTCAAAAGAAAACGTTTCTTTTCTTGCCAAGTTAAATTTTCCAGTGTTCAGTCTTCTATCTCAAGGAGTTGGTCATAGAAAGGATGAATCCTCGGTGAGTGGGTATGGCAGAAATGAACAACAAAAACGTAAACCATGGCTATTAACTCATGAACGGAAAGCCCCAAAACGGTGATAATGATCAGAAGCAGAGGCAGAAGTCACCACACAGACCAGTTCGAGGGCTTCATTGCTGATGGTGGAGACAGCCGAGTAGGACAAACCTTTGCTCTCAATCCCTTGAGATCCAGAAAGGTTTTCTAGTTCTGACAGTGAATGCCATGTCCATTAAGAGATTGATAACATGTCATTTCTGGTCAATTTTAACTCACAGAAACCGACAAATCAGTTTTGGGGCGCAATTTCACTTTTGGCCAGAGCAATGAAAGTATTGCCACACAGTTCAGTTTCAGTTTCATCAAGGAGGCGTCACTGCGTGCGGACTAGTCCATATACACTACACCACATCCGCTAAGTTTTCAGACCATACTACGCATGATTTTAAGCTGATGGATAAATGAATTAACAACTCAGATGAGAGAACTGAAGAAGAGGGTGCAACTTGGATGTGGGCATTGCAATGGGCTGTGCAATTTTTCCAATACTGTTCGTGTTGGCAATGGAAGTTATCTTGAAAGCAGCAACGAGCAACGCAAGACAAACAGACCTTGGCGATGGATACAAGATGCCCCCTCTCAAGGCCTTCATGGATGACACTACAGTGATTTTATCCAGAAAAGACGAGACACGTCATGTGCTGGAGAGGCTGGACGACATAGTTGCTTCATCCAGAATGAAGTTCAAGCCAAAGAAATCACGGAGTCTCTCACTGAGGAAAGGAAAAGTGGCCGAATCTGTGGTTTTCAGTGTTGCCAACCAGGCCATTCCAACAGTCACAGAAGAGTCAGTCAAGAGCCTTGGAAGATGGTATAACGATACCCTGAAAGACACACAAACAGCAAAAGAAACCAAACAGATGTCGGAAGAAGGCTTGGATACCATTGACCAGTGCGGGTTCCCTGGCAAATACAAGGTCTGGTGTCTGCAGTTCATGCTGATTCCAAAGCTCCTATGGCCTCTAATAATATACGACATCTGCACCAGCATAGTGGAGGCAATGGAAGCCAAAATCAACAAGTTCACAAGAAAATGGCTTGGTGTCCCACCCTGTCTCACTGACATAGCGCTGTACTTTCACCAAGCAAAGCTGAAACTACCACTGAAATCCATCCTGGAGGAATACAAAGCAGGGAAGATCAGACTTCAAAGCATGCTGGAGGACTCAGGAGACAAGGTGGTAGAAGCAATCAAGCCCCAGCTGAAGACAGGCAGAAAATGGAAAGTTCAAGAGGCGATGGATTCTGCAAAAGAAAGTGTCAAGATCAGAGAAATAACAGGACACACACAGACCAACAGACAAGGACTGGGGGTGACCAAAACTGAATGGTGGTCAAAGGCCAAAGGAAAAGCCAAAAGAGACATGATGATTCAGGAGATGAGAAAAGAAGAAGACCAAAAAAGACTCCAAAAAGCAGTCCAGCAGAGCCAGCAAGGGCAATGGACAACGTGGGAGAATGCACACCAAAGAAGTCTCACTTGGAATGACATTTGGCACATGGCCTCTCTCAGGATCAGCTTCATTCTCAGATCTGCATATGACCTTCTGCCCTCAAATGCAAACCTGGTGAAGTGGGGAAAAGCAGATGATCCTGCATGCCCCCTCTGCCATGAAAAACAAACAGTGGAGCATGTCCTAAGCTCATGTAAAGTAGCCCTGGCTCAAGGAAGGTACACATGGAGGCACAACCAAGTGCTCAAAGAGATTGTACAAGCAGTCTGGGCTAGTACCAACACCACAAAAGGGAAAATCAGGACTCCTAAAGCACCCGCAACATTCTTCACGGCAGGAGGTAGCAAATCATGGCCAAGAACAACAGTGCCACTCGGAATATGCAGGCAGAGTCTGCTGGACGGGCCAGATGACTGGGAGTGCACTGCAGACCTCCCAGAATGGAAGAGTCACCCAGAGATCATCAGCAAGAGTGGCATGAGACCAGACATAGTAGTCCACTCTCATTCAACTAAGCAGCTGATCATGATCGAGCTCATGGTGCCATATGAGAACAGAATGGAGGCAGCTCAAATCTACAAGACTGAAAAGTATGCTGATCTGGCCAACCGCCTGAGGACAGAAGGCTATCAGGTCAAAGTCCTCACTGCAGAAACTGGAGCTAGGGGGTTTATAGGAACGTCTGCATACAGCCTCATGAAACAGCTCTCAGTTGCAGGGAGGGAAAAAAACAGAGCCCTGAAAGCAATGGCAGAAGCGGCAAAGAGGTGTTCAAGCTGGATCTGGTCAAGGAGGAACAAAAGTGAACTTCATAAGGCTTAAATTTCCCTACAAGTATCAGGTGCCCCAGTGGCTCAGTGGTTAAAGTGCGAGTCATTAAGTGGAAAATGAGCATGTCCAGAGGGTCATGGGTTCGAATCCCAGCCATGGCTCGTCCCAAGATGGGAAAAAAGCGGCAGCAGAGGGACATCCGGAGTCATGAACCGGGTGTGGCCCAACCCCCTTAAAGTGTCAGGAGATTAGGGCCGAAACACTTGCTTGAAGGGGGCTTCTCTTCTGAGGAATCTCTGCTGCCACGCTCTCCATGAGTTTCTTTCGACTGGTCCAGTGAGTGCAAAGTCAATGGCACTGTCAGTGTCACCCTGCCTCCCTGTATGTGTTGGGGATGATGATGTCAGTGCACTACAAAGAATTACACTGATTAAGTACTGCCACACAGTAACCAGATCTGAAAGTGCATCAAACACAGGAATTCAACCAGAACTTGAATTTAGAAGAGTTGGTGTTGTAAATAAAGTTTAGGTACTAAGGGTGTCCGAGAGAGCGCCTTCAAACGCCCACTTTCTGACTTTTTGTACCTTTTGCTGTCACAGATTATCGAGGTGGGATATCTAAAGATCCCAGTGGACCTTTCTGTTCTATTTCAAGTGCAGTGTTTCAGATGTTAGAACTTTTGACATGTACGGGACTGATGCTCTGTTAGGGGGAGGGGCGAGGTTGTCAAATTTGTTGGAAGGCAATCCTTAGGGGCCTGTGTGAAGAACTATCTGTCTGTGTGAACTGCCGTTACGGCCAACCCCTTCTCTTCACAGAACAGCCCAAGGCAACAACTGGTGAAATAACCGTCACCGTCAGGACAAACCTCTTTCGAGGCTAAGAAGGTGGTTGTAAGTGGTCACCCTTCATCACATTCTGCAACCTTTAAAACGGTAAATTTCCCTAATTCAGACATTGCCCAATAGTCTGAAAACGAGTTATCTTTGTGGTTGAGTGATTTAGGCGTAGTAAATTTGAATCCAAGCAGTGCAAAAAGGCCGCAGTCAGAAAGCATCCAGGTGACATGACTTAAACGTAGTCCTTTTCCCGTAGCGTGTAAGGAGTTTAGGTCCAGAGCACTGGTATGAGGGTGTTTTTCTTCCGAAAACCTTTCCAGCACTCTGTAGAGTTCTTTCTTACCTTTTATTAAACATAACGACCTTGATTATCTATTGAAGCAGTTCTTGAGCCATGTTTTGCTATAGTGTCGCTCTTGGTTTCATCAAGATGTCACTGTTTGCAGACTGATCCAAAGCTGCTGTGCAACACCTTCTTAACCACAAAAGGAGTTACAGTTAGAGTAATAGATATTTAAACGAAAAAGTGAATTGACGAGACTATCAGATGCTTGACCTGCTCATGAATCCACGTTTGTCAGGCAATTGGATACCTAGCTAATATGGTGTGTGTGTGTGCGTGTGTGCATGCGTGCGTGCGTGCGTGCGTGCGTGCGTGCGTGCGTGCGTGTGTGTGTGTGTGTGTGTGTGTGTGTGTGTGTGTGTGTGTGTGTGTGTGTGTGAGTGAGAGAGAGAGACCTATCCACCACCGCAATATCAGCCCTCCTTCAACACACACATACTACCATACCTCCCACTATTTATCTCGCATATAATTTACAACTAACACACACACATGCTACCATACCTCCCACTATTTACCTCAAACATACGTTACAGCTGTCTTCCTTTCCCCTCTCACTACATTCTCTCTACTTGCCACATCAATCTATTGCTTACTCAGATACTTATCCACTACCTTTTCTTCGGCTGGTTTTCTTTTTAATTTCATATAGTATTTCCTCTACAAGAGTGTTTCTTCCCTCTTTCCTGTGCATATGTATGTATATAGATGTAGATGTAGCATGCAGAAAAGAGACCTAACTGACTCGCACTAACTGGGATCCTATATTGTCCTTCGAATCAATTGACGACTCAGCTAAAGCATTTTCTGACTATCTTATGCACGTTGCTAAACTATGTATGCCATTGAAAATAATTAAGGTAAGCGAACGTGATGCTCCATGGATCACGATGGAAATAAAAAGCTTAATAAAAAAGAAAAACAATATTCACAAATTAGCTAAACATTTTAACTCAGACTGGACCTGGACACTTTTTCGGCGAATTCGTAACGACGTAACCGCCACCGTTAGACGCAGGAAAACAGAATTTATGGTTGAACTGGATCAACAGATTTCTTCAGATGACCAGTTAGGATCCAAGCAATGGTGGAGACTAGTGAAAACGTTTATTTCTAAAAAGGGTATGCCTCAAGACGATATTCCTCCTCTAGATATTAATGGTCACATTTATTACACTTCTGTTGACAAAGCCACTGCGCTCAACCACTACTTTGCTACACAATGTTTTGTTGAAAATCATAACGATGATGTTCCTTCAATGCCAGAATTTGCAGGCACTATCAATCCTCTAGTCATTACGAAAGAAATGGTTTTAGAAATTTTGAATGCTCTCGACTGTAAAAAGGCTGTGGAGCCCGATTTAGTTCACAATAAGATTCTAAAAGCAGCAGCGAACATTATCTGTGAACCTTTAATGCATCTCTTCAATCGTTCTTTATTTGAAGGCAAATTTCCATCAGTCTGGAAAATTGCTTACGTAACACCTATATTTAAAAAGGGTGATAAACATAAGTGTGAAAATTACCGGCCTATCTCTTTGCTGAGTTGCATCTGTAAAGTTTTAGAGAAGTGTGTTCAAAAACATGTGTTTAAGTACTTAATGGACAACAGCCTTTTGACAGCCGCTCAGTCTGGTTTCGTTCCTAACGACTCGACAAGTTTTCCAGCTGCTTAGTATTTTTGACGACTTTGGTAAATTTTTAGATTGCAAAACAACCGCACAAGCGATTTTCTTCGATGTGTCTAAAGCCTTTGATAAAGTGTGGCACCGTGCACTGATGTACAAACTGTCGGCCTTGGGTATTCGTGGACAGTTATTCCACTGGTTCAATGATTATCTACATGACCGTACTCAAGCAGTTGTACTGAAAGGAAGTAAGTCGTCCTATCTCCCTGTTTCAGTGGGTGTCCCCCAGGGCTCTGTTCTCGGCCCGCTATTGTTTTCAATATATATAAATGATATTGTAAACAATATAGAATCAGTAGTTAAACTATTTGCAGACGATACGAGTATGTACCTGGGGCTAGACAATACTCGTATTCGAACTGAAATTTTGAATTCCGATCTCCAAAAGATAACTGAATGGGCATCGAATTGGAAAGTTAAATTTAATGAATCTAAAACTGAACTCATGACTATTTCTAACCGAACTGTGCCAGAAACACTTCCGCTTAAATTTGGAGATATAATCCTACAGGAAACAGTCACCCACAAACATCTTGGAGTCATCATTCAAACCAACTGTAAATGGGATCACCATATTAAGTCGGTTATATCTACATGTCGCATTCTTGTTGCTTGTCTCCGTTCGTTTAAGTATCGTCTTAGCCGTAAATCTCTTGAAACGATGTAGAAATCATTCATAATGCCTCACTTTGATTTCTCAGACATTGTCTGGGACAATTGCACTGACAAGTTAGCTCAGGACCTAGAAAACCTTCATCTGGATGCTCCTAGAACAATCGTAGGAACAGTTCGCGGTACGAGCCACCAGAAGCTTTGCACCGAGTCAGGATTTACATCGTTGAAAGAACGACGTCGTCGTCATAAAATTATCCTGTACTACAAAATCGTTAACGGCATTGTTCCTCCTTATCTTCTAAACCGCTTACCTCAACTAGTCTCTGCTACAAACCCCTACCACCGTCGGAATCGCTTGGAGAGACATATGCCGTTTTGTAGAACAGAACTTTATAAATCTTCATTCTTTCCTTCAACAACTGCCCTCTGGAATGACTTACCAGACGATATCAAACAATCAGATTCATTAAGCCGTCTTAAACGATATCTAAATAATACAGATAACCCAGTACCTATGTATTACTATTTGCCTTGCAGATCAACAGAAAGAGTTCTGAGTAGACTTAGACTGGGAATGAGTGATCTGAGGGATGATTCTTTAAACGACACCTTTCAGACAATTCGTCATGTATCTGTGGATCACCAGTCGAAGACGCTTTACATTTTCTGCTAGAATGTCCTTTGTACCATCAGTCTAGAGCTAGACAATTGATCATCTGCCAAATGATGTTAGAAACGATGTTTCAGCCCTCTTATTTGGAAGACAAGAAAAAAGTATAAATGAAAATCAAGAAACGTTCGCGGTGGTGGGACGATTTATTGGCATGACTGCACGTTTTGAAAAGGATTGAACTATAATTTGTCCATTTTTATCCTGCAGTTTTTGTTTGTTTGTTTGTTTGTTTTGTTTTTGTTTTTTGTTTTACATGCACGCAAGTGCACGCACGCTCGCACCCTCATGCACACACACACACACACACACACACACACACACACACACACACACACACACACACACACACATACACGCTAGATGACCTGGTGTAGTGCTCTTAACACTCTCCCAGTTTGTTCAGCATGTTTTCTTTTTCACCACCTTGTATTTTGTCTTTGTACCCCCTATCTTTCTCTTTCTCCTTTTTTCTTTCTTTTCTTTTTGATTCTTTTCTTTACGTTTATGTTTATAATATTTTCATATTACACACCATGATCACGTACTTGCTATATCGCAGCCAGTCTATTAGTATATCAATAGCCATGTATTGCACGTTCATAAGCTTTAGCTTGTTGTGCTAAAATACATTATGTTTCGCTGCAAAAGTAAACCATGTTTGAATAAAACTTGTTTAAAACCAAAAGAGACCTACACACACACACACACACCACACACACACACACACACACACACACACACACACACTTTCTTTTTTATCTTTGAATCCTTTTTTTTACTCAATAGGAATGCTAGCCCATTACTCACTGATCAATATTACTACACTTATCGTTGATATTATCATTATTATCATCCAGTAGTACTCTTTACTATCTGTTCATTGACTGTTTCTATTCCTTTCCACCAACTACTATTATAACTAAGATTACTTCTACCATTGTTACCATCTTTACTATTATCACCATATCATTTTTATTATTACCGTCATCATCATCATCGTCATTCTCATCACTATTGGTATCATTGTTGTTGTTGCTATTAGTATCATTATCATCACTACCATGACGCATATAATTACTACATCATATTACCACTGAGCCCATCACGAGCAGGAAGTTGTAGTAGTTATAGTAAAAATACTTATATACAATAACTACATTAAGAGGAAAGAAGAAGAAAAAAAAAGTGTGCGTGTGTGTCTATGTATAGGTATGTGTAGGTGTAGGCGTCCCCCCCCCCCCCCCTTTTTTTTTTTTTAACCCTCCTCTTTTTCCCTGCTCCAATGATACTGTTAACCTTTCAATCATTCATCATCCCTATTCCTTTACACCTACCGTTACCATTATTACATTAATACTACATTTATCCCCACCACCTTCTCCCTGCTCCAATGGCATTGTTAACTTTTACTCATTGACCATCTCTATTCCTTTCCACCAACTGCACTATTACCAATATTACTTTTATTATCATTGCTATCAGCGTCACTGTCATCACATCATCATTATCGGTCTATCATTGTCATCACCATTAAGGAAAAAAATATTACCAACTTTATTATTCTTACTACCTCCATTAGTATTAACATCACCATTAACATCACCATTATCTTCATAGTTATCTTCATACCTCAGTTTTTGCTGAGGTAAACCTCCTGGGGAGCCAGTGCGGCTTCAGAGCAAATAGAGGAACAGCTGACATGATCTTCATGCTGAGGCAGATCCAAGAGAAGTGAAGAGAACAGAATAGGAACCTATATGCAGCATTTATAGACGTCACGAAAGCTTTCGACACAGTCAGCAGAGATGGCCTATGGAAAATAATGACCAAACTGTGATGCCCCCCAAAGTTCCTTGCAATCCTACAACAACTCCACACAGGACAGATGGGTCAAATCAAGTACAATGGTGATTACACTGAAGAATTCCCAATCAGCAATGGAGTGAAGCAAGGCTGCGTATTAGCCCCTACACTCTTCGCAATCTTCTTCAGCGTGATACTGAGAGAAGCAAAGGAGGATTTAGACGAGGGGATTTATATCAGATTTAGGACCGACGGCAGCGTATTCAATTTACGAAGGCTTATGGCCCACACGCAGACCTCAGAAGAAGCTATCGTGGACCTGCTCTTTGCAGATGACAGTGCCCTCCTGGCACACACAGAAGAAGCTCTGCAGGTCACCGTAGACCGTTTTTCACAGGCAGCCAAGGCATTCGGTCTGACTATAAGTCTGAAGAAAACTGAAGTCCTCCACCAAAAAGCACCAGGGACCGCGTACACTGCTCCCCACATAAGCATTGATGGCCATCCCCTTAACACGGTAGAGCATTTCACCTACCTGGGCAGCGTCATATCGAACAACGCTACGGTGGCCAAAGATGTGGACAACCACCTCTCAAAGGCAAGCAGTGGATTTGGCCGCCTCCAGAACTGAGTATGGAAAAACCACTCCTTGCTACTCTCTACAAAGATGCAAGTCTACTGAGCTGCTGTACTGTCCACACTGCTATACAAATCAGAGGCATGGGTGTTGTACCGGAAACAAATAAAGCGGCTGGAGCAGTTCCATCAGAGATGCCTCCGGTCCATCATGGGCATCAAGTGGAAGGACTACGTAGCCAACATAGAAGTCCTAGAAAGAGCTCAACTGCAAAGCATCGAGTCAATGCTCATGCTAAAACAACTTCGCTGAGCAGGGCACATCACCCGGATGCCTGACACTCGCAGTATTCTATGGGGAGTTGGTCCAAGGCAAACGCAATACAGGCGTACCACAGAAAAGATTCAAGCACAAACTGAAGAAGCAACTATCCCAAGCGGACATCAACCCCAAGACTTGGGAGCAGTCAGCATCAGACAGAGGTAGCTGGAGAGCTTCAACGCTCAGGGGAGCCCATCACTTCGAGGAAACCAGGCGACAGAAAATCCAGAAGAGAAGGAGAAGGAAAGATCCAGGTCCGCAGCCCAACAACGCAGGCCAGATCTACACCTTCCCACAATGCCACAGATCCTGTAGATCATGAATTGGACTAACTAGTCATCAAAGAGCGTGCCGCCCACCCCTGGCGGGAACTTCCCATCAATCTTCGCAAGCGAAGAACTAGCCAATCCAATCCAACCCAATCTTCATCACTGCTGTCACTTTTACTATCATTATTATTATTACTATTGTTATGGTTATTGTTATTATCATTACCACACACACACACACACACACACACACACACACACAATATATATATATATATATATATATATATAGAGAGAGAGAGAGAGAGAGAGAGAGAGAGAGAGAGAAGAACTGTTGTTACAGCTTCATAACTGTTACAAATATCATATTTACTACTATTATTGATATAATTATTATACTTCACAATATTGCTGACATTCCGACCTACGTTTCCAGCCTCCTATATCATCACCATCATTACTGTATATATATGGTCACAATCATGCTTATTATTAAAACTATTCAAATACCTATTCATAACTATTAATGTATCTATTAGATTCCATCCTTCCCATAATATGTACCCTCCTCTTCTTTTCTTCCTTTCCTTCCCCTCCGCCTCCTCCTCATTTTCTTCCTCCCATTTCTTATTGTTATTAGTATTAGTGCTATCATTATCATTACTATTATTCATATTATTTTTTTTATCATATTTTCATACCATACTTTTATTAGTGGTACTACTACTATTATCAACATTACTGTTATGATTGTTGCTAGTATTATTATCATTATTATCATCACCAGTGTTGTTATTCATATTTCCATCATTACCATTATCATCACCATCATCATCGCCACTAACACCGTTGCCACGACAACCATGCTGCTCGACAATCCTCTAACTGCTCTTCTAACTCCCATACTACAACTGCTGTTCTCATATTATCACCAAAAGTGGCTGTAATCCTCTCTTCATTGTTTTCTTTTTCATATTTGCATCATCATTATTATCATTTTTATTATTGCTATCAGTATTGTTATTACCATCACCACTACTTCAACTCGCATTGTCTCCTTTCCGACGGCCTCGTTTTCATTCAACGCCCCTCCGGCGCCGAATTCGACAAAGATAGCCTAAGTGATTGCTCGTTCTTTATTTTCATTGGCCTGAGTGTTGTTTATCTTGCCTGAATAAGAGGTCAAAACGCGTCGTGTTATGTCTTGTGATTTGTTTGTCCACGTTGTTCGGTGGAGTCACAAAAAGTACTTTTCTTAAATTTGTTTAGATCTCTGCCTACAGTTTTCTCACTGTGCAACTAATCATTACCTGTAGACGGCTGCGAACCATTCCATTCCAATACTTCAACGCAATTACATAATAGTGTATGCCTACCTTGGTCCAGTGTGAATCGCTCCCGAAGAATAGCTCAGCAGCACAAGATACCACGGCCCTGGGGTTGTGTCCCCGCTGTACACCGACTGTCCCCGAAGGTCTACCTGAAGCCCTCGCCCCGTTGATTAAGCGCATCCGCTGCTTGAGCCTCCTTCTCCTGGCATTCAAATTTCTTGCATCCAAGGACGCTGAAATTGTGCCTCTAGTCTCTCAACTCCTTTCAGGATGGCAGCAAATCCTTCGTATGGATCTGTACTTCTGCTCCTCCTTCCCTTGGCTAATGCCGATGCTGCCCAGCTTGATCCACATAGCGACTTTTCCGCACAAACGGTCTCACCCAACTATTCCTAATTTGTAGTTTTGTTCTCATAGCAGCAGAGCTGTCGTTGGCTGGAACTTCTCCTGTTTCCAAAACTCTTGTTGCCAGTGAATAGAATTTCGTATAAACATTTTCATGATGGATCCCTTTGCTGAATTATCCAAAACATTGTCAACGTCACGGATATTCTCTTAGTTTTGCAATTTGAACCTTAAGTGGACATCCTTCCACTAAAAAAAAAGAAAACGATAATTCTTCGTTTCACCAGCTTGTCGCGTCTGATGGTGTTGTTGAAGTATTACGTCATGGTTTTTTTTTTGTTTTTTTTTTATGACGCCATTAGTTTAGTTCTATTATTTGATGTCTCCTTTTTGAGTCGTTCCGCAAGTCGCAACAAAAATGCAAAGCGACGTCAGAGTCAAAGCTGGTCTAAGGGAAAGAACTGTGATCAGACCCACGGCACATTCAAGGACAACAACTTAACTTGTTGCGTTAGCTGACGTGGACGGGGATACGAGGGACGTAAGAGGAAAGCATAAAAGCATGGACATGCATGATAGGATGAATGGGTGACCGAGTGGTTTCAGGACGAGACTGGCAGAGCAGAAAGAGAACGCAGCACGTTTGCCGGACTTCAACTAATTTTTGTTTGCGGGACTATGACACTTGCGCGACTCTTTTCAGCTCATAGGCTGCATTTGAAATAAAAACCAGAACCCATTCCATCAGTCAGTTGTATGGAGCTGTTGCCCCCTAAGCAGAATAAATTAACATTTATCATTACTAACCCCTAAGAGTAGATGGAGCAGAAAATACGCTTGTACAACAAAAGTAAAAGATTTTTTTTTCGCGTAGCTGAGGAGCAGGATAAAAACTATTGTCCCATATAAGTAGTACTAGTTACATTTCACTCAATACTATTTCAAAACTTTCATGAAGAGGGATTTACGCACGTCATCAGCTGTCCATGCTGCAGTCGTGAAATGTGACAAATGAAACTCAAGCCGGTAGTCCTGAAATGTGATCAGTGCCTCCTAGTGGTTTCAGCCTATAGCAAAATGATAGAACAAAACATGATATAGAACTAATGAAATCCGAGGAAAGTGGAGATTGCACATATCGAATGGTCTGGGACCAAAGAGACCCCCGAAAAGATATATCCTAAAACGATATTGTAACGTAGTCACTCATTCCTGCTAGAGTCGCGCCAATGTAATAAACGTGAGCTTTGAGTCGCGCAGGTGACATGTCGCCCCAGAAAGGTGCCTGAATATTTTCTTTTTTCAGGTATGTCACAGAAATGCAACGGGACGTCACGTGATAGGTCACATGTAATTGAACGTCAAGGATAGCATGGGCACTGTAGAGGAAGAGAGCAAGAAGTAAAAGGAAGCTGGGGGACAGTGTGTGTGTGTGTGTGTGTGTGTGTGTGTGTGTGTGGTGTGTGTGTGCGCGCGTGCGTGCGTGTGTGTGTGTGTGTGTGCCTGAGTGCGTGCGCGCGCGCGTTTGTGTGTGTGTGCGTGCGTGCGTGCGTGCGTGTGTGTGTGTGTGTGTGCCTGAGTGCGTGCGCGCGCGTTTGTGTGTGTGTGTGTGTGTGTGTGTGTGTGTGTGTGTGTGCCTGAGTGCGTGCGCGAGCGCGTTGTGTGTGTGTGTGTGTGTGTGTGTGTGTGTGTGTGTGCCTGTGCGTGTATTCATTAGCTGAGCATTTGAGGGAACCATTACATGTTTTCAAACAGCTTTTCACAGCCACTCACAGCCAGCAACAAAGAAAAAGGGCAACCCACAGGAGATGTGTATTATAGGATACCAATCCATCCATCCAAGTCACGTGAAACAAAGAAGGCAACCTCATTGGACACATCACTCACAGTTTAATATACATTTTTTCAAGAAAATGTAAGTGACAGAATACAATACATTCGAAGCAAAAACAGATCACCATGAAGGAAAACAGGAATCATGTGTGTAAGCAACCAAACCAAAACACAAACAAAACCCCTTCCAGTGCCATTTTGTTCAGTGTATATATACAGTATACTGTCAGAAAAAAACTGTACATGTTATACACATTTCGACACAAAAACACAACACCTGTAGGTTACCTCTGCAAACGCATGTGTATGAGATAGAGGGGGACTTCGGGGTGGGGGAGGAGTTTAGTACAATGTGCCCGTGTTGGTGAGTGTGTGTGTGTGTGTGTGTGTGTGTGTGTGTGTGTGTGTGTGTGTGTGTGTGCGTGCGTGTGTGGTGTGTGTGTGTGTGTGTGTGTGTGTGTGTGTGTGTGTGTGTGTGTCTGTCTGTGCGTGCGCGCGTGCGCACGTGTTTCTGTGCGGGTTTTGTTTGGTTTGTTTTGGTGTTGATTTGTTGGGGTTTCTTTGTTAGTCTTGTTTTTGTTTTGTTTTGCTTTTGGGGGCCTTTTTTCTTTTCTGTTTGTTTTTCCTGGCATGCAGTACTTAGAAGGAAAGCATGTTTTCCATTTACAACAAAGTTTCCACTCTGGCTAGGGAATTAGATTCTTAAACAAATTTCAGCTGGGATGTGACTGGTTTGTGTTCATCCCCCTAAACGGAGGGTTCTCTATTCTGAGGATCCCTGATCATTGTAAAGGAGAACATTACTCCAGCAAAATGGCCTGTCATAAGTCATACCACGAGGTGTTGCATCACTTTGTCTTCCTTGAACTGCACCTTTCAGAGCTCAAACCAGTGAGGCACCAGCACGGAGTCTACATCAGGATGACAGACAAAGCCACGGCGTAGTGTCTTGTGTCTGATTCCTTTACGGGCTTTGCCAAATGCCTATACAAGAGACTGAGACAAATTGCAGCCTTACTGTCAACAGGCCAAAATACAAACAAGCGCCCAAGTAAAGCTCACAGAGAACGCATTACAAAAGAGACCAGTGAATTCTTGGCAAATTCGTGCTGAACAAGATCTTCGAAGCATTCCTTTGCGTATTTATTCTGTGTGTTGTTCGTAAAGAAGAAAATTTGTTTTGTCTTGTGTATTATTTATTCTGGGTGTTTATTTGTGTTTCGGCTCGAAGATTTACACAGTTATCATTACAATGGGCCACAATGGTTATCTGTACGATGTCAGTGGGAATTCCTTCGCACTTACGACTCATACTGTCTATCTTTGTAATGTACTGAATGTGCGCCGGTTAAAGAAAGGGAAGAAAGAAAGGTAGACAGAAAGAAAAAAGAAAGGGGAAAAAAGATCAAATGTTTATAAACAACAACAGCAAAAACAGTTTCGATGAAAAAGCAACAGAAAAAAAAATGTTTATCGTGAAAATTCCAAAAGTAAATGTTTAGGAGATATGTTACATCATTGCGCATTGGATTTGAAATGAATACAGAAATACTGAAGAAAATGAAAATTACCTTATCTCGTTGTTCAGCATTAAGCTGACTGTGTGAGAAGTAAAGCACAAATCTGAAAACTTGTCGGTTATAATTCTTACTTCAAAATATGTAAAATCATTCAACGCAATACCACCACATGAGCTGACACACTGACACATTGAAGCAAAGAAGAAGAAGAAAGCGAAAAAGGTCTTCGCTTTTTTTTCTCCCTTTTTTAAAATTCTTTTTATTGTTTGGTTGGTTGGTTTGATTGTAATTTCTCTTTCCGTGTCATGGTTATTTTACATTGTTTCACACATACAATAATCAGTCAACTACATAGAAATGGAATAATATGCTGCTTACAAACTTACGAATGCTATGTTATATTCCACAAATATTATGTTAAGCGCTATGTTATTTTCTTTATGAAATATGCATTACATTTTACTGTTTCAAGCTGTTAAAATGCCTTCAGACACTTCAACCTATGCTTCTCAATACATTAAGCAGTTATTGAATAAAGAGCAACATCAGTTATATACCAGTTACAAACAACTATTGAATAAAGAGCATCATCATCAGTTACGTACCAGTTACACGCAGTCTCCGGAGAAACTCAGTACAACGTGCACCCCTTTGTAAATCTATGTATTTTGGCGGAATTTCTTATTACTATATTAAATATCATTATAATGGAAGCAGTCTTGAGTTTCTGAGGCACTGGGTTTTTATATATATATATATACAATAATATTAACGATACGCTGAAAAAGCAGATTATTACTTGAAGGCCTTCGCTGGCATGATGCTGAAAAGGGCTAAAGAGGATTTATTAATCTTCATTAGTCTGTCGAAGTTTTGTTTTGCCAGCCTTTGTAATGGCCGGAAAAAAACTAAATGTCACAGTTTTAAACACACACACACACACACACACACACACACACACACACACACACACACACACACACACATTCGCGCATCTGTGCACCTGCACACATTATGCACACAATTTGTCTCTCTGTCTCTCTCTCTCTCTCTCTCCCTCTCTCTCTCTCTCTGTCTCTCTGTCAGTAAATAGAGGAAAAGTTTCCACTTTGATGACACGACACAACGATAGATTTCACCCTCATATAGACTGCTAAAACATCTAGATTCTTTATTTTTTAAACAAACACACAGACACAAACAATATAAGCATAAAATGAGTTATAATGCCTGTGCATAAACACAAGCAATTTGAAAATGATTATAATTAACAGATAAACAAAAACAAAAAAATAAATAATAATTCAGCGACGATAGCAAATTTCCATTTAACAGAGTGACGGGCGAAAACAAAACATTTGAAACAACAGAATTCATTCAAGAAAAGAACGGATGAAACTGCTCTCAATTCAGACCCCCGGTATGTATTATCATTTAGCTTCCTGTTTCCGGTATTGTCCGTAGGTTTTAAAACAGCAGATTGAGTAAAGAAAAGCATGGGAAACATAGACTGAAGAAAGAAATGTAGGAAAAGAAAAATGCAGACTGACAGACAGCCACAGCATTGACATCATAGTCACCACCGCATCAGTAAACAAAAGCATCATGTCAATTCAAAGAGACAACCCGCAAAACAGCCTATGAACAAAAAGCATCCAACACCCAACCCAGAACTAATACTAAACCACCCACCACTCCGCTCAGCTGTAAGAACAACTTACAAACTATCCAACACCCGGCCCTCGCCTAAGAACTAATCGCAAACCCAGCTCTGGCCATCAGAACTAATTAATACCCTCTAATAGCCAGTTCTAACGCCGAGAACAAATGACTAGCCTTTCAATACCCAGTTCTAGCCCCACAACTAATCAGAAACCTTCTAATACCCATCCATACCTCCCGGAACTCATTAAAAACACCATAACCTCAAGCCCCACCCCTAAAACTAATTTTTAAAAGACCTCCAATACCCAGCCCTAGCCGTCATAACTAATCACAGACCTCCAACACCCAGCTCTAGCGTCAACTACAAACCCTCCAATACCCTGTTCTAGCCCCACAATCAATTACAAACCCTCCAATACCCTGTTCTAGCCCCACAACTAATCACAAACCTTCCAATACCCTGTACTAGCCCCCATAACTGGTCACAAACCCTACAATACCTTGTTCTAGCCCCCACAACTAATCACAAACCCTCCAATACCCAGTTCAGGCCCTAATCACAAACCCTCTAATACCTGTTTCTAGCCCCCACAACCAATTACAAACTTTTCAATACCAGTTGTGGCCCTAATTACAAACCCTCCGATACCCAGTTATAGCCCCCACAACTAATCACAAACCCTTCAATACCCAGTTCAAGCCCTAGTCACAAACCCTCCAATACCCAGTGCTACCCTAATCACAAACACTCCAATACCCAGTTCTACCCTAATCACACACCCTTCCATACCCAGGTTTACCCTATCACACACCCTCAGATACCCAGTTCTACCCTATTCACACACCCTCCCATACCCATACCCTATTCACACACCCTCCCATACCCAGTTCTACCCTATCACAAACCCTCCAATACCCAGTGCTACCCTAATCACACACCCTCAAATACTCAGTTATATCTTAATCACACACCCTCCAATACCCAATTCAACCCTAATCACAGACCTTCCAATACCCAGTTCTACCCTAATCACACACCCTCCAATACCCAATTCTACCCTAATCGCACACCCTCCCATACCCAGTTCTGTCTTAATCACAAACCCTCCAATACCCAATTCTACCCTAATCACAAACCCTCCAATACCCAGTTCTACCCTAATCACACACCCTCCAATACCCAATTCTACCTTAATCAACACACCCTCCAATACCCAATTCTACCCCAACCACACACCCTCCAATACCCAATTCTACCCTAATCACAAACCCTCCAATACCCAATTCTACCTTAATCACACACCCTCCAATACCCAATTCTACCCTAATCACACACCCTCCAATACCCAATTCTACCCTAATCACACACCCTCCAATACCCAATTCTACCCTAATCACAAACCCTCCCATACCCAGTTCTACCCTAAGCACAAACCCTCCAATACCCAGTTCTACCTAATCACAAACCCTCAAATCCCAGTTATATCTTAATCACATACCCTCCAATACCCAGTTCTACCCTAATCACACACCCTTCCATACCCAGGTTTACCCTATCACACACCCTCAAATACCCAGTTTTACCCTATTCACACACCCTCCCATACCCAGTTCTACCCTATTCACACACCATCCCATACCCAGTTCTACCCTATCACAAACCCTCCAATACCCAGTGCTACCCTAATCACATACCCTCAAATACCCAGTTATATCTTAATCACACCCCTCCAATACCCAATTCTACCCTAATCACAAACCCTCCAATACCCAGTTCTACCCTAATCACACACCCTCCAATACCCAATTCTACCTTAATCACACACCCTCCAATACCCAAATCTACCCCAACCACACACCCTCCAATACCCAATTCTACCCTAATCACACACCCTCCAATACCCAATTCTACCCTAATCACACACTTTCCAATACCCAATTCTACCCTAAGCACAAACCCTCCCATACCCAGTTCTACCTAATCACAAACCCTCAAATACCCAGTTATATCTTAATCACATACCCTCCAATACCCAGTTCTACCCTAATCACAAACCCTCCAATACCCAGTTCTACCCTAATTACAAACCCTCCAATACCCAGTTTCTACCCCAATTCACACACCCTCCAATACCCAATTCTACCAACCACACACCTCCAATACCTTCTAATCACACCAACACCCTCCAATACCCAATTCACCTACCCTAATCACACACCCTCCAATACACCCCAATTCATACCCTAATCACACACCCTCCAATACCCAATTTACCCTAATCACACACCCTCCAATACCCAGTTCTACCCTAATCACAAACCCTCCCATACCCAGTTCTACCTAAGCACAAACCCTCAATACCCAGTTCTACCTAATCACAACCCTCAATACCCAGTTTATCTAATCACATACCCTCCAATACCCAGTTCTACCCTAATCACACACCCTTCCATACCCAGTGTTACCCTATCACACACCCTCAAATACCCAGTTTTACCCTATTCACACACCCTCCCATACCCAGTTCAACCCTATTCACACACCCCCATACCCAGTTCTACCCTAATCACAAACCCTCCAATACCCAGTCTACCCTAATCACATACCCTCAAATACCCAGTTCTATCTTAATCACACACCCTCCAATACCCAATTCTACCCTAATCCACACCCTCCATACCCAGTTCTACCTAATCACAAACCCTCCAATACCCAATTCTACCCTAATCACAAACCCTCCAATACCCAGTTCTACCCTAATCACACCACCCTCCAATACCCATTCTACCTATTAATCACACCACCCTCCAATACCCATTCTACCCCAATCCACACACCCTCCAATACCCATTCTACCCATAATCACACACCCTCCAATACCCAATTCTACCCTAATCACACAACCCTCCAATACCCAATTCTACCCTAATCACAAACCCTCCCATACCCAGTTCTACCCTAAGCACAAACCCTCCAATACCCAGTTCTACCTAATCACAAACCTCAAATACCCAGTTTACTTAATCACAATACCCTCCAATACCCAGTTCTACCCTAATCACCAATTCTCCAATACCCATTCTACCCTAATACCAATTCTCCATACCCAGTTTTATCCAAATCACAACACACCAATACCCAGTTTTGCCCTAATCACAAACCCTCCAATACCCAGTTCTACCCTAAGCACAAACCTTCCAATACCCAGTTTCTACCCTAAGCACAAACCTTCCAATACCCAGTTCTACCCTAATCACAAACCTTCCAATACCCAGTTCTACCCTAATCACAAACCTTCTAATACCCAATTCTACCCTAATCACAAACCCTCCCATACCCAGTTCTACCCTAATCACAAACCTTCCAATACCCAATTCTACCCTAATCACAAACCCTCCCATACCCAGTTCTACCCTAATCACAAACCCTCCATACCCAGTTCTACCCTAATCACAAACCTTCCAATACCCAGTTCTACCCTAATCACAAACTTTCTAATACCCAATTCTAGCCATAGTCACAAACCTTCCAATACCCAGTTCTACCCTAATCACACACCCTCCAATACACAGCCCTGGCTACCAGAACCAGTCAGTATTTTCCAACAACCAGTTCTGACCCCGAAAACTAATGGCTAGCCCTCCAGTACCCAGTTTTAGCCCCCAGAACTACTCCAAAACTTTGTAATATCCAGCCCGTGCCTCCAGAACTCATCAAAAACCCTACAACACCTAGTCCTACCCCCAGACCCAATTTTTAAGAATCTCCCATACCCAGTCCTAGCCCCCATAATTAATCTCAAACCCCTTCAATAACCAGTTCTAGCTCCCATGACTAATCACAAACTCTCCAATACCCAGTTCTAGCCTCCACAACAAATCACAAACCCTCCAATACCCAGTTCTAGCCCCCACAACAAATCACAAACAGTCCAATACCCAGTTCTAGCCCCCACAACAAATCACAAACCCTCCAATACCCAGTTCTAGCCCCCACAGCAAATCACAAACAGTCCAATACCCAGTTCTAGCCCCCACAGCAAATCACAAACCCTCCAATACCCAGTTCTAGCCCCCACAACAAATCACAAACAGTCCAATACCCAGTTCTAGCCCCCACAACAAATCACAAACCCTCCAATACCCAGTTCTAGCCCCACAGCAAATCACAAACAGTCCAATACCCAGTTCTAGCCCCCACAACAAATCACAAACTCTCCAATACCCAGTTCTAGCCTCCACAACAAATCACAAACCCTCCAATACCCAGTTCTAGCCCCCACAGCAAATCACAAACAGTCCAATACCCAGTTCTAGCCCCCACAACAAATCACAAACCCTCCAATACCCAGTTCTAGCCCCCACAGCAAATCACAAACAGTCCAATACCCAGTTCTAGCCCCAACAGCAAATCACAAACCCTCCAATACCCAGTTCTAGCTCCACAACAAATCACAAACCCTCCAATACCCAGTTCTAGCTCCACAACAAATCACAAACCCTCCAATACCCAGTTCTAGCTCCACAACAAATCACAAACAGTCCAATACCCAGTTCTAGCTCCACAACAAATCACAAACCCTCCAATACCCAGTTCTAGCTCCACAACAAATCACAAACAGTCCAATACCCAGTTCTAGCTCCAACAGCAAATCACAAACCCTCCAAACCCAGTTCTAGCCCCACAACATATCACAAACGTCCAATACCCAGTTCTAGCTCCACACAAATCACAACAGTCCAATACCCAGTTCTAGCCCCCACAACAATCACAAACCCTCCAATACCCAGTTCTAGCCCCACAACAAATCACAAACAGTCCAATACCCAGTTCTAGCCCCACAGCAAATCACAAACCCTCCAATACCCAGTTCTAGCCTCCACAACAAATCACAAACAGTCCAATACCCAGTTCTAGCCCCACAGCAAATCACAACATCCAATACCCAGTTCTAGCTCCCACAACAAATCACAAACGTCCAATACCAGTTCTAGCCTCCACACAAATCACAAACAGTCCAATACCCAGTTCTAGCCTCCACAAAATCACAAACCCTCCAATACCCATTCTAGCCTCCACAACAATCACAAACCCTCCAAACCCAGTTCTAGCCCCACACAAATCACAAACTCCAATACCCAGTTCTAGCCCCCACAACAAATCACAAACCCTCCAATACCCAGTTCTAGCCTCCACAACAATCACAAACCCTCAATACCCAGTTCTAGCCCCCAGCAATCCAAACCCCAATACCCAGTTCTAGCCCCACAATCCAACCCCCAATACCCAGTTCTAGCCCCCACAACAAATCACAACCCTCCAATACCCAGTTCTAGCTCCCACAACAAATCACAACAGTCCAATACCCAGTTCTAGCTCCACAACAAATCACAAACCGTCCAATACCCAGTTCTAGCCCCCACACAAATCACAAACAGTCCAATACCCAGTTCTAGCCCCACAACAAATCACAAACCCTCAATACCCAGTTCTAGCTCCCACAACAAATCACAAACAGTCCAATACCCAGTTCTAGCCCCCACAACAAATCACAACCCTCCAATACCCAGTTCTAGCTCCCACAACAAATCACAAACAGTCCAATACCAGTTCTAGCCCCACAACAAATCACAAACCCTCCAATACCAGTTCTAGCCCCAACAACAATCACAAACAGTCCAATACCCAGTTCTAGCCCCCACAACAAATCACAAACCTCCAATACCCAGTTCTAGCCCCAACAACATCACAAACATCCAATACCATTCTAGCCTCCACAACAAATCACAAACTCTCCAATACCAGTTCTAGCCCCCACACAAATCACAAACCCTCCAATACCCAGTTCTAGCCTCCACAACAAATCACAAACTCCAATACCAGTTCTAGCCCCACAACAAATCACAAACTCCAATACCCAGTTCTAGCCTCCACAACAAATCACAAACAGTCCAATACCCAGTTCTAGCCCCACAACAAATCACAAACCCTCCAATACCAGTTCTAGCTCCCACAACAAATCACAAACCCTCCAATACCCAGTTCTAGCCCCACACAAATCACAACAGTCCAATACCAGTTCTAGCCCCACAACAAATCACAAACATCCAATACCAGTTCTAGCCCCACAACAAATCACAAACCTCCAATACCAGTTCTAGCCCCAAACAAATCACAAACCCTCCAATACCAGTTCTAGCCCACAACAAATCACAAACATCCAATACCCAGTTCTAGCCCCACAACAAATCACAAACCTCAATACCCAGTTCTAGCCCCCACACAAATCACAAACCCTCCAATACCAGTTCTAGCCCCACAACAAATCACAAACAGTCCAATACCCAGTTCTAGCCCCCACAACAAATCACAAACCCTCCAATACCCAGTTCTAGCCTCCACAACAAATCACAAACCCTCCAATACCCAGTTCTAGCCCCACAACAAATCACAAACCTCCAATACCCAGTTCTAGCCTCCACACAATCACAAACAGTCCAATACCATTCTAGCTCCCACACAATCACAAAAGTCATACCATTCTAGCTCACAACAAATCACAAACCTCCAATACCCAGTTCTAGCCCCACAACAAATCACAAACCTCAATACCAGTTCTAGCCTCCACAACAAATCACAAACCCTCCAATACCCAGTTCTAGCCCCACAACAAATCACAACCTCAATACCCAGTTCTAGCCCACACAATCACAAACTCCAATACCCAGTTCTAGCCCCACACAAATCACAAACCCTCCAATACCCAGTTCTAGCCCCACAACAATCACAAACTCTCCAATACCAGTTCTAGCCCACACAACTATCCACCCCCACCAGTTCTAGCCTACACAAGCAAATCACCAAACACCCCAATACCCATTTCTAGCCCACCAAATCACAACAGCTAGTTCTAGCCCACAAATTCACAAGCCTTCTAATACCAGTTCCAGCCCATACAGTCACAAACCCTCAATACCAGTTCTAGCTCCACAAATCACAAACCCTCCAATTACCCATTCAAACCCATCTAACCAAATAACAAACCTCCAATACCAGTTCTAGCCCCCACAAAAATCACAAACCCTCCAATACCCAGTTCTAGCCCCACAACAAATCCCAACAACCCTTCACAAATACCGTTCTAGCCTCCAAACAATCAAAACCCTCCAATACCAGTTTTAGGCCCAATCACAAACCTCAATACCCGTTCTAGCCTCCAAACAATCAAAACCCTCCAATACCAGTTTAGCCCCAACACAAACCCTCAATACCCGTTCTAGCCCCAAGCAATATCACAACCTTCCAATACACCTAGTTCTAGCTCCCACAACAATCACAAACTCCAATACCAGTTCTAGCCCCACAAAAATCACAAACCCAATACCAGCGCTAGCCCCACAAAAATCACAAACCCTCCAATACACAGTTCTAGCCCCACAACAAATCACAAACCCTAATAACCCAGTTCTAGCCCCCACAACAAATCACAAACCCTCAATACACAGTTCTAGCCCCCACAAAATCACAAACAGTCCAATACCAGTTCTAGCCCCCAGCAAATCACAAACCCTCCAATACCCAGTTCTAGCTCCACAAGAATCACAAACCCTAATAACCAGTTCTAGCCCACAAGCAAATCACAAACCCTCCAATACCCAGTTCTAGCCCCACAACAAATCACAAACCCTCCAATAACCAGTTCTAGCCCCAAACAAATCACAAACCGTCCAATACCCAGTTCTAGCCCCCACAACAAATCACAAACAGTCCAATACCCAGTTCTAGCCTCCCACAACAAATCACAAACAGTCCAATACCCAGTTCTAGCCCCCACAACAAATCACAAACCCTCCAATACCCAGTTCTAGCCCCACAACAAATCACAAACCCTCCAATACCCAGTTCTAGCCTCCACAAGCAAATCACAAACCCTCCAATACCCAGTTCTAGCCTCCACAACAAATCACAAACAGTCCAATACCCAGTTCTAGCCCCACAGCAAATCACAAACCACTCCAATACCCAGTTCTAGCCCCCACAACAAATCACAAACCTCCAATACCCAGTTCTAGCCTCCACAACAAATCACAAACAGTCCAATACCCAGTTCTAGCCCCACCAACAAATCACAAACCCTCCAATACCCAGTTCTAGCCCCACAACAAATCACAAACCCATCCAATACCCAGTTCTAGCCTCCCACAACAAATCACAAACCTCCAATACCCAGTTCTAGCCCCACAACAAATCACAAACAGTCCAATACCCAGTTCTAGCCCCACAACAAATCACAAACCTCCAATACCCAGTTCTAGCCCCACAACAAATCACAAACCATCCAATACCCAGTTCTAGCCTCCACATACAAATCACAAACTCCAATACCCAGTTCTAGCCTCCCAACAAATCACAAACCTCCAATACCCAGTTCTAGCCTCCACAACAAATCACAAACCTCCAATACCAGTTCTAGCCCACACAACAAATCACAAACTCCAATACCAGTTCTAGCTCCCACAACAAATCACAAACATCCAATACCAGTTCTAGCCTCCACAACAAATCACAAACCCTCCAATACCCAGTTCTGACTCCCACAACAAATCACAAACATCCAATACCAGTTCTAGCCCCCACAACAAATCACAAACCCTCCAATACCCAGTTCTAGCCCCACAACAAATCACAAACTCCAATACCAGTTCTAGCCCCACAACAAATCACAAACCCTCCAATACCAGTTCTAGCTCCACAACAAATCACAAACCGTCCAATACCCAGTTCTAGCCCCAATCACAAAACCTCTAATACCCTGTTCTAGCCTCCATAACTAATCAAAAACCCTCCAATACCCAGTTTTAGGCCCAATCACAAACCCTCTAATACCCTGTTCTAGCCCCAAGAATTGATCACAAGCCTTCCAACACCTAGTTCTAGCTCCCACAACCAATCAAAACTCTCCAATACATAGTTCTAGCCCCCACAAAGAATCACAAACCCTAAAAAAGAACAGGCATGGGCCCCCACAATGAATCAAAACCCTCCAATACACACTTCTAGCCCCTACAAGGAATCACAAACCCTAAAAAAATAACCCAGGCCTGGGCCCCCACAATGAATCAAAACCCTCCAATACACAGTTCTAGCCCCTCCAAGGATCACAAACCCTAAAACAAACTCAGGCCTGGGCCCCCAGAGTGAATCACAACCCTCCAATGCACAGTTCTATCTCCTACAAGGAATCACAAACCCTAAAATAAAAAGGCTTGGGCCCCAGAGTGAATCCAAACCCTCCAATACACAGTTCTAGCCCGCACAAAGAATCACAAACCCTTAACAAAAACCAGGCCTGGGCCCCAGAGTGAATCAAAATCCTCCAGTCCCCAGTTCTTGCTCAAAAAACTAACCAAAGCCTACCAATAACTCAGACATAGCCCATAGAACTCATCACAAACCCTCCAACACCCAACCCTGGCCCCCAGAGCCAATTGCTAACCCTCCAACGACCCAGCCCTGGCTGCAGAAACAGTCAAGCGATTCTGTAGAGGCCGAAGTAGCTGGAGTGCAGATCAGTGGTGAAGATAGTGCGGCGACAATCCGGACTAGTCGGAACTCGGACCCGCACCTGGCTCTGCCGTATCAGCCGGAACATGCCCATTTGCAGAGAGCTGTCCCTCGGGAAAGGTATGCTGCTGTTCTCATAGCGACCCCTGAGTAACATCAAAGGACACGACAAATGCAGCTGGTTGTGTGTTCGTTGAAACTCCCGAAATAATGAAAAAGGCACAACAAAAACAGCTCATTTGATAACAAGTAATGCTTTTGAGTAACGACAAACAGCACAACAAATATGCTTGGTTTGATAGAAGAATCTCACTGTCGACCTCCCATCACTATCAATCTGTAACCCACCCCCACCCCCCACCCCCCACCCTTCCCCAGTCCCTTTTCTTTTTTTTGCGAGGCCAAAATATTAATCAACCATCTGACTTTTTTCAGTCTTGGATTTTATGTGCACATGAGTCCAGCGGTCATAGGGCCCCTGCTGTCGGCTGATGAATAAACACAACTTGATCTGCAGTCATCACAATCATCACTTGAACTACAGCTCACATAATCTACAGTCATCTACTGTTAGCATCTGATCTGCAGTCATCACTTGATGTGTAGTCATTACTTGATTTGTACTCATTTGATCTGCAGTCATCAATTGATCTACAGTCCTCACTTGATCTGCGGTCATACCTGGTCTGCAGTCCTCATTTGGTCTGCATTCCTAACTTGATCTGCAGTCATGATTTGATCTGCATTCCTCACTTGATCTGTGGTCATCATTTGATCTGCAGTCATACTTGATCAACAGTCATCATTTGATCTGCATTGCTCACTTGATCTGCAGTCATCACTTGATCTGTAGTCCCAAAGTGATTGCAGTCATCATTTGATCTGCAGTCATCACTTGATCTACAGTCATCACTTGATCTGCAGTCATCATTTGATCTGCATTGCTCACTTGATCTGTGGTCATCACTTTATCTGCAGTCCCTAAGTGACTGCAGTCATCATTTGATCTGCATCATCACTTGATCTACAGTCATCACTTGATCTGCAGTCATCACTTTATCTGCACTCCTGACTTGATCTGCAGTCATCACTTGATCTGCAGTCCCAAAGTGATTGCAGTCATCATTTGATCTGCAGTCATCACTTGATCTACAGTCATCACTTTATCTGCACTCCTCACTTGATCTGCAGTCATAAATTGATCTGCAGTCCCAAAGTGACTGCAGTCGTTTGATCTGCAGTCATCACATGATCTGCAGTCATCACTAGATCTGCCGCCATCACTTGATCTGCTGTTCTCACTTGATTGGAAGTCATCAATTGATCTGTAGTCATCACTTGATCTGCAGTAATGCTTGACCTGCAGCCATCCCTGGATCTGTCGTCATCACTTGGTCTGCAATCATCGCTTGATCTGCAGTCATCACTTGATCTACGGTCAAACCAAAATACAGGAAACCAGAAAGGAGGCTCGATGCAACGCTTATTGCAACACAAAATACCAAACAAACAAGTTAATCTTCCAAAAATGTGTCGTCTTCAGGTATTCCATACAACAGGCAGGAATCACGCGCAAAAGATTACTCCCCATATTACAGACAACATGAAAAAAACAGATTATGCTGGGTGTGACTTGGTGGGATGGGGGGGGGGGGGGGGGGGGGGGGGGGGGGTAGCGGTATTCTTTTGTGGCTTATTTATATCAATTTCTTGTCCCGTTTTAAGAGGTCGACTTGTCGAAAATATACCTGTTTCGTATTTTGAATTACAATAAGCGTTCATGTGCACTTTGTTTTGGTTTCTCGTATTTCGGCTTGTTCTTAGTAATGCTGCTATGTATTCAGTCATCGTGATCCATAGTCATCACAGTCGTCACTTGATCTACAGTCAACCAGGCACTGTGTGGCCGATCAAGCTGATTATCTCCCTTCCCTCACTGAATTGCCGTGTTCTGTTCCTATGAATTTACCATCAGAGTTGACTGGGCCTGAGTAATTTTTCTTCGGTCAGCAGCTCTTTCGGATTATCACCAAAAAAATCTGAAGAAATCCACAGAGTCACATTTTACACTTCAAAACATGGTGAGCTTTCTTGAGGCCTGAGGCCAAAATCAAGGAAGACTTTTTTTTTCCAAACTACTTACCCACTCAAAAGTTTCAAGGAACACCTACGTTTAGGGTATTGAAAAAAGAAGTCGTTTACATAGATGATAACTTGTTATGTTGTCTGCTACAGTCACACCGACGGCCACGTGTATTTTCTGATAGATGCTGTTGAAGAGGCACCTGCATGCCCCTCTCCTACCCCGTCCATTGTGTACCTTTTATCCTCCTGTTGCATGCATTCATCGCATCAAGAAAAGAACAAAACTAATCGCCTCTCTTGTTCCGTTTCATGTTGTTATCGTACTGACTCGCTTTGTGTTTCAATAAACACTGAGTGATGTAGCATGGACAAACTGCAGTTCTGGACACTGCTTTGAGTATTCTGGAGTAATCAAAATGGTTCGTCTTGAGATTCAACCCCTCTCTCTCTCTCTCTCTCTCTCTCTCTCTCTAGCGCACGCATGTGTGTGTGTGTGTGTGTGTGTGTGTGTGTGTGTGTGTGTGTGTGTGTGTGTGTGTGTGTGTGTGTGCGCGCTCACTCAGAATCCTGGGTTAGAAACCCTGAGAGGAGGACCGTGGCCGAAGGTGGAGAAATATCATCACGGTTGTTGTCATCGTGGTAAGGCAGCACCACAGTCTGCTGGGCACAGTCACGACGCCAGGTACTACAACATCATCATCATCATCATCATCATCATCATCATCACCATCATCATCATCACCACCACAATCTGCTGGTCACAGTCACGACGCCAGGTACTACAACATCATCATCGTCTCATCATCATCATCATCATCATCATCATCATCATCATCATCATCACCACCACCATCCTCCTCATCATCATCATCAGCAGCAGCAGCAGCCTCCTCCTCCTCTTTATCCTCCTCCTCCTCCTCATTTATCATCATAATCATCACCACCATCCTCTTCCTCCTCCTCCTCCTCCTCCTCCTCTTCAGCTTCTTCTTCCCCTTCGGCTTCTTGTATTTCTTACTCTTTCCTTCTTTTTCCATGTTGGCGTGGTTGTTGTCACTGTTGTTGCTTTTGTCCTCCTTCTCCTCCTCCTCCTCTGTCTTTGTCTACTCTTCTTCTTCTTCCAGCTCGTCGTCACCTTCATCATCCTCACCATCATCACACTCTCCTTTGTCTTCCAGCAGATGCCGTTGTCATCAAGATGCAGTAGTTGCACAGATCGTGAAGGTCACAGCTGCAGTGTAACGACAATCAATCATAACTGCGCTCAGCATCAACAACTCTCATTGTAGTGTTAATAAGCGTAGGTGACAACGGCACTGTAGGGATTTATCAATTATAACCCCACTGAGCATTAGCAAATCTCGCAGTCATTCTTGAGAGTGTAGGTGACAACTTCACTGTGGTGACTTATCAATCTTGACTAAAACATCGACACTCTCAACTTAGTGTTAATAGTGTAGGTGACAGCCGCTCTTTTAGTGACTAACAATCATGATCTCGGCAACAGAAACTCTCATGGTAATGTTATCTTGTACGTGGCAACTGCACTGTAGTGACTATCAATCCTAACGACTCTATCCCCAACTCATACTGCAGGGTTAGATAGTGTGGGTGACAAACTGCACTGTATTAACAATCAATCATAACTACATCATCACCGACCTACAGTAGTGTAAATAATGTGGGTGACAAACTGCACTGTATTGACTATCAATCGTAATTACAACATCACCGGCTCACGGTAGTGTAAATAGTGTAGGTGACAAACTGCACTGTATAGACAATTAATCATAACTATAGCATCAGCAACTCACGAGTTAGAGGTGCCATTAATGATGACCTGAGAATACACTATGTACACGCCCGTCTGCTCGATCTCAATGGCCTTGACCCGGTTGGGCTGATGATGCACGTGCCTCAAGGTTACACTCCGGCGAATAAAGGCCTCTGGGTCTGGCTGCCACACCAGGTATTCGTCTGACAGACATTATCATTTATCATCATCGTTTGACAAACATCATCCTTATCATCATCGTCTAATAGACATTATCATTGTCATCTTCGTCTGAGAGACATTATCATTATCATCATCGTTTGACAGACATTATCACTATTATCATCGTCTGCCAAGACATTATTATCATCTTCGTCTGATAGACATTATGATTATCCTCATCGTTTGACAGACATTTTCATTATCTTCTTCGTCTGAGAGATATTATTATTATTATCATCATGGTCTGACAAGACCTTGTCATTATCATCATCGTTTGACAGGCATTATCATTATTACCATCGTCTGACAAACATCATTATCATCATCGTTTGAAACACATCATTATCATCATCGTCGTCTAATAAGACATTACTATTATCGTCTTCGTATGAAAGACATTATTCTTATCATCATGGTCTGACAAGACCTTATCATCATCGTTATCGTTTGACAGACATTATCATTATCATCATCGTTTGACAGACATTATCATCATTATCATCATCATCGTTTGACAGACATTATCATTTATCATCATCGTTTGACAGACATTATCATTTATCATTATCGTTTGACAGACATTATCATTATCATCATTGTGTGATAGACATTGTCATATTCATCATCGTTTGACAGACATTATCATTTATCATCATCGTTTGGCAGACATTACCATTATCATCATCGTTTGACAGACATTATCATCATTATCATCATCATCGTTTGACAGACATTATCATTTATCATTATCGTTTGACAGACATTATCATTATCAGCATTGTGTGATAGACATTGTCATATTCATCATCGTTTGACAGACATTATCATTTATCATCATCGTTTGGCAGACATTCCCATTTATCATCATCCTTTGACAGACATTACCATTATCATCATCGTTTGACAGACATTATCATTATCATCTTCGTCTGATAGACATAATAATTATCATCATCATGTGGCAGACATTATCTTTATTACCATCGTCTGACAAACATAATCATTATCATCATCATTTGACAGACATCATCATTATCATCATCATCGGACAAGACATTATTATAATCATCTTCGTCTGAAAGACATTATTATTGTCATCATGGTCTGACAAGACCTTATCATTATCATCTTCGTTTGACAGACATGGCCATTATCCTCTTCGTCTGACAGACATTATCATTATCACTTTCGTCTGAAAAGATATTATATCATCATTATCATCATCGACCCACAACATTATCATTATCATCTTCGTCTAACAGACTTTACCATTATCATTATTGTCTGACAGACATTGCCATTATCATCTTCGTTTGACGGACATTATCATTATCTTCATCGTCTGACAGACATTATCATCAATGTCATCATCGTCTGACAAATATGATCATTGTTGTCATCATCGTTTGGCGGACATTACTATTGTCATCATCGTCTGACAGGTATCATAATCGTTATCATCGTTTGGTGGATATTTTCATTATAGTCGCCATCGTCTGACAGGCATTGTCATTATCGTCATCATCGCCTGACAGACATTATCATTATCTTCTTCATCCACTAACAGACATTATCATTATTGTCATCATCTTCTGAAAGACGTCATTATTATTGTCATCGTCATCTGACAGACATTATTATTATCGTCGTCATCGTCTGACAGACATTATCATTATCGTCATCACCGTCGGACAGACATTACCATTATTGTCATCATTGTCTGAGAGACGTTTTCATTGTGACATTATTACCGTCATTATCGTTTGACAGACATTATCATTTTCGGCATTATCGTCTGACAGGCATTAATGTCGTCATCGTCTGACATGCATTATTACCATTTTCGTCATCATGGTCTGACAGGCATTATTATTATTATTGTCATCATCGTCTGACAGGTATTATCATTATCGTCATCGTCATCCGACAGAAATCATCATTATTGCCATCATCTTCTGACAGACATTATCATTAGTGTCATCGTAGTCTGACAGACATTATCATTATTGTCATCGTCGTCTTAAAGATATCATCACCATTGTCATATCCTTTAACAGACATGATTATCGTCATCATCGTCTGATTGACATTATCAATAGTGTCATCATTATCTGAGAGAGATTATCATTATGACAGCATCACTATTGTCGTCCTTGTTTGACTGAGTTTATCCTTATTGTCATCAACATCTGACGGGCGTTATTATTGCCATCAATGTCTAACAGGTATTATCATCATCGTCGTCATTATTCCACAGACATGATCGTTATCGTCATCGTCGTCTGACAGATGTCATTGTCGTCATCATCGTCTGACAGACATAATAAAAGTTGTCATCATCGATTGACAGACATCATCATTATCGTCATCGTCTTCTAACAATTATTGTCATTATTGTCATTATCGTCTCACAGTCATTATCATTATCATCATCATTGTTCAAGGTCAGTCTATTTAGTCGTAGCCGTTATCGTCACCACAGCTTACACTGTTAATTCAGTTAATAGTGTTTATAAGAGGTTGTCACGTCATCAAGATCGATTCCATGTATGTTTTGTATAAAAAAAAATTTAAAAAAAGAAAAAAACACATAACCGTCATCGTCATCACAAGGTGGTCCGAAAAACAAAATCATCATCGCCAAAAAAAAGTCGCATATGAGATCATTATTGTTATCAAAAGCTCGTCTAATAGACATAATAATTATTTTCGTCACAAGCTGCTCTGACAAGCATAATCGTCGTAGCCGTCATAAAGTCGCCAGCAGATAAAAATCATCATTTTTGTCACAAACTTGTCTGATCGATGAAATCATCATCGCGTCCGACATCAAGATAAAAATCGTCGTAGCCATTACAAGCTCGTTCATCTTCACATGCACTTTTGACAGATACAGTCGTTATCACAAAGTAACCTGGTAGACAAGAACCTTCATCGTCATCATAAAGTGAGCTGACAGACAAGAACCATCATCGTTATCACAAAGTGATCTGATAGACAAGAACCATCAGCGTCATCATAAAGTGATCTGATAGACAAGAACCATCATCGTCATCAAAAAAGTGCCCTGAGAGAGAAAAAAAACTAAAGAAAAGAAAAAAAAAACATCACGGTCATCACAAAGTGATCTGAAAGATAAAGTCGTCAGCGTCATCACAAAGTGATTTGATAGATAAAAAAAAAATCTTCGTCATCACAAAATTATCTGATCGATAAAACCGTCAGCATCATCTGATAAAAATAGTTATAACATTATCGCATAATCATCACTGTCACCGCCAGCTCGTCTGATGAGTATAATCATCATGGTCACCAACAACTCGTCTGTTAGATATAATCATCAGCTCATCTATTAGACATACCCATCATAATCAACACCAGCAGTCTGTTAGAAACAATCCTCATCCTAATCACAAGATCGTCTTACGCACAAAATCATCGTCGTCATTACAAGCCAGCGTAAAATGCATAAACATGTCGTCATCTCAAGATCATCTTAAAGACCTAATCCTCAAAGTCATCACAAGCTAGTCCGATGACACCATCATCATCCTAATCGTAAGTTCTCTGAAAACATGATCACTTGTTGTCATCACCAACTCATCCGTTAGACGAATCCGTTGCCCTTCCATCCCCGACATATCGTCCCATATCTTTCAATTACTGACTAGTATCAAATACTCACTTATCCTAAATTACCACCCCAAGTGTTTTATTTTACTGCATGATGTTCAGTTTCTCAACACTTCCGAGCGACATTGAATGACACATCAATTTTTTTCCATGAAGGAACTGACTCATGGCGGAACCTGAACATTGTTTCACTCGAAGATCCCGGGGTACTTACTCTGAGGCCCTCGGTATTCACTGTCGTGGGAGATGTTGTTGATGCCCTTCAGGTGAACTTTAGGCATCCGACGGAGAAAGTTGATAACCTGCAACAAACAGCACGGCAAGTGTCCCTTCAGTTACGATCGCCCGCCTTTGGTATTATAGTGAAGGCCTAATCACAAGGAGGCTTTTGAAAAAGCGCACCTTTCTCATGCCCGTGCCTCGGCTTCACCACCCACCCCCACTTCCAACCCAACTCTATCTCTCTGTCACTATCTTCATATTTCCCGTCATCTGTTTCTTTGTTTTTTTTCTGTTGCCCTGCCATGCTTCTAGGAAGGTATTAACAGAGGTGCCCCTCAAGCTACCCACCAAAAGAGACGCCGCATGCTATGTGTCTTCAGTGTCAGAGATGATTGGGGATCCATCTGACTGGACTCTCTACCACAGACAGTCAAGTGCAGTGAGGAGTGAAGGCCACAATAAGATTTACAAAAGACTCGAAGAAGCTGCCCAAACTCAAGATCTCAGAACAAACTCAACACGCCCGTAAAGCTGAGGAGAAATCAGAGCCAAAGTCAGAATTACGGTGTTGCCTGAGGGGCTTCACTTGATGACACAACTTGTCTTTATTTCTGGGCACGCAATGCCTCAAATGTTCACACAACTTGTCTTTATTGAATGTTGGCATCATCTATCTTTATTACTGGGCACATGATGCCTCGGATGGTGACACAATTTGTCATTATTATTGGGCATGATGTGCATGTAGTGCCTCAAATATTGACATAAATTGTCTTTAATACATGGCAATCAGGATTCAAAATGTCGACACAACTTGTCTTTATTACTGGGCAGGCAATACTTAGCGTGTTGACACAACTTGCCTTCATTTCTGGGCATGTAATGCCTCAAATATTGACACAACGTGTATTTATTATTGGGCACGCAAGGCCTCAAATGCTGACACAACTTCTCTTTATTACTGGGCACACAATGCCTCAGATGTCGATACAGATTGTCTTTCTGGCTAGGCACGAAATGCCTCAAATGTTAACACATCTTGTCCTAACATCTGGGCACGCAGGGCCTCAGCTTTTGATACAACTTGTCTCTAGACCCTGACGCGCAAGGCCTCAGATCATGACAAAGTTTGACTTTCCTTTACTGCAGTACAAGCAGGGCCTCAAATGTTGATACTCAGATTGTCTTTCCTTTACAACAAGATGGACATGGCCTCACAAAGGATTACACAACTTGTTCTTCCTTTATAACAACCCAAGCATGGCTTTCCTTTACAAAAAGACAGACATGGCTTAAAATGATGACACAACTCGTCTTTCCTTTACAAAAAGACAGACATGGCCTCAAATGATGACACAAATCGTCTTTCCTTTGCAACAAGACAGACATTGCCTCAAATGATGACTCAAATCGTCTTTCCTTTGCAACAAGACAGGCATTGCCTCAAATTATGACACAACTCGCCTTTCCTTTACAAAAAGACAGACATGGCCTCCAATGATGACACAAATCGTCTTTCCTTTACAACAAGACAGACATTGCCTCCAATGATGATACAACTCGTCTTACCTTTAAAACAAGACAGACATTGCCTCAAATGATGACACAACTCGTCTTTCCTTTACAAAAAGACAAACATTGCCTCCAATGATGACACAACTGGTCTTTCCGTTACAACAAGACAGACATTGCCTCAAATGATGACACAACTGGTCTTTCCTTTACAACAAGACAGACATTGCCTCAAGTGATGACACAACTCGTCTTTCCTTTACAACAAGACAGACATTGCCTCAAGTGATGACACAACTCGTCTTTCCTTTACAAAAAGACAGACATTGCCTCAAATGATGACACAACTCGTCTTTCCTTTACAAAAAGACAGACATTGCCTCAAATGATGACACAACTGGTCTTTCCTTTACAAAAAGACAGAGATTGCCTCAAATGATGACACAAATCGTCTTACCTTTACAACAAGACAGACATTGCCTCCAATGATGACACAACTGGTCTTTCCGTTACAACAAGACAGACATTGCCTCCAATGATGACACAACTGGTCTTTCCGTTACAACAAGACAGACATTGCCTCAAATGATGACACAAATCGTCTTTCCTTTACAACAAGACAGACATTGCCTCAAATGATGACACAACTCGTCTTTCCTTTACAACAAGACAGACATTGCCTCAAATGATGACACAACTCGTCTTTCCTTTACAAAAAGACAGACATTGCCTCCAATGATGACACAACTGGTCTTTCCTTTACAAAAAGACAGAGATTGCCTCAAATGATGACACAACTCGTCTTTCCTTTACAACAAGACAGACATTGCCTCCAATGATGACACAACTGGTCTTTCCTTTACAAAAAGACAGACATTGCCTCAATTGATGACACAACTCGTCTTTCCTTTACAACAAGACAGACATTGCCTCAAATGATGACACAACTGGTCTTTCCTTTACAAAAAGACAGACACTGCCTCAAATGATGACACAAATCGTCTTTCCTTTACAACAAGACAGACATGACCTTAAATCTTGACACAGCTTGTCTTGACACAACTTGTCTGTACACCTGGGAACACTTGGCCTCAAATGTTGACACAAGTTGTTTTAAAACTGAGATACACAAGGCATCGAATGATGACACAGCTTGCCTACCCTTCACAGCAAGGCAAGCAGGGCCTTGCATGTTGATACACAAGTTGTCTTTACACAACCAGGCAGACATGGCCTCAAATGTTCATACATAAGTTTTCTTTGTTTACAAAGACAGATTTAGATAACTGTTCGAGAACTGTATGCTTTATGGCCCGGTGTGTCCATGACTGATATGGAGTGACAGGGCATTGTATGCTTTATGGACCAGTCTGTCCATGACTGATATGCAGTGACAGAGGACTGTATACTTTATGGCCCAGTCTGTCCTTGACTGATATGGAGAGACAGAGTACTGTATGCGTTGTGGCACAGTCTGTCCTTGACAGACATGCAGTGACAGAGCACTGTATGCTTTGTGTCCCAGTCTGTTCACGACTGATATGGAGTGACAGAGCACTGTATGCTTTGTGTCCCAGTCTGTCCATGACTCAAATGCAGTGACAGAGCACTGTATGCTTTGTGTCCCAGTCTGTCCTTGACTGATATGGAGTGACTGTATGCTTTATGGCCCAGTCTGGCCATGACTGATATGGAGTGACAGAGCACTGTATGCTTTGTGTCCCAGTCTGGCCATGACTGATATGGAGTGACAGAGCACTGTACGCTTTGTGTCCCAGTCTGTCCTTGACTGATATGGAGTGACTGTATGCTTTATGGCCCAGTCTGGCCATGACTGATATGGAGTGACAGAGCACTGTATGCTTTGTGTCCCAGTCTGGCCATGACTGATATGGAGTGACAGAGCACTGTATGCTTTGTGTCCCAGTCTGTCCAAGACGCACATGCAGTGACAGAGCACTGTATGCTTTGTGTCCCAGTCTGGCCAAGACTCACATGCAGTGACTGAGCACTGTATGCTTTGTGTCCCAGTCTGGCCAAGACTCACATGCAGTGACAGAGCACTGTATGCTTTGTGTCCCAGTCTGGCCAAGACTCACATGCAGTGACAGAGGACTGTATGCTTTGTGTCCCAGTCTGGCCAAGACTCACATGCAGTGACAGAGCACTGTATGCTTTGTGTCCCAGTCTGTCCTTGACTGATATGCAGTGACAGAGCGATGTATGCTTTATGGCCCAGTCTATCCTTGACTAACATGGAGTGACCGAGTACTGTATGCTTTGTGTCCCAGTCTGTCCAAGACTCACATGGAGTGACAGAGTACTGTATGCTTTATGGCCCAGTCTGTTGTTGACTAATATGGAGTGACAAAGAACTGTATGCTTTATGGACCAATCTGTCCTTGACTGATATGGAGAGACAAAGAACTGTATGCTTTATGGACCAGTCTGTCCTTGACTGATATGGAGAGACAAAGAACTGCATGCTTTAAGGCCCAGTCTGTCCTTGACTGATATGGAGTGACAAAGAACTGTATGTTTTATGGCCCAGTCTGTCTTTGACTGATATGGAGTGACAAAGAACTGTATGCTTTATGGCCCAGTCTGTCCTTGACTGATATGGAGTGACAAAGAACTGTATGCTTTATGGCCCAGTCTGTCCTTGACTGATATGGAGTGACAAAGAACTGCATGCTTTATGGCCCAGTCTGTCCGTGACTCACATAGAGTGAGAGAACTGTATGCTTTATGATACAATCTGTCCGTGTCAGACACGCACGCACGCGAGCTCGATTTTACACACACACACACACACACACACACACACACACACACACACACACACACACACGCACGCACACACACACACACACGCACGTACGCATGCACGCGCACGCACGCACGCACACACAGACACACACACGCACACGCACACACACACACACACACCACACACGCACACAACCCGACTAGCAAGAATTTGTATCTGGGGCACATTTTCTCTCTTCCCCCGCTGGTGGACCTCCAGGTCCTCACTGTAACCCCCACCTCATGTGACTGGTCCAGCTCCGGCGTGTGTTTTTATGTATATGTGTGCCAGCGTGTGTTCATGTCGGGCATACGAGAATGTTTGCATGCGCGCAAACTCTCTCTGTGTGTGTGTGTGTGTGTGTGTGTGTGTGTGTGTGTGTGTGTGTGTGTGTGTGTGTGTGTGTGCGCGCGCGCGCGCGTGCGTGCGTGTGAGAGTGACAGAGAGAGAGAGAGAGAGAGAGAGAGAGAGAGAGAGAGAGAGTGCGTGTGTGTGTGCGCGCGCGCACGCGCTCGCTTTTGTCTGACAAACTAACAGATACAGAAAGCTGACCATACATAACATCACTCTACTTACCATACTCTCGATGTAGCGTCTCTCGTCCGCCGCTGAGAACACACACACACAAAAAAACAAGTTTAAGCAAACAAATCGCTGGTGGAATGCTATAGACATGGTTTAAAAACAAGGTCTTATATTCAAAACACGCACAAATTATAAGCACACTTTTTATTAGTACATCCTTCCTCCTCTCGCTCCACTGCATGGAGAGTCATTAGGGCACCGCCCTAAAGATTAGTTCACCAGGTTCCTCCAGATCTGTCAGCTGCATGCCAAGGCCTAGCCTGTGTTTCTGCAAAGATATTCCTTAGACACTCCGCAATGTTGTCTGTCCAGTATTTTCCTGTTTCCCCTTCCGACTAGCTCCTTCAGCAGAGCCGCGGAAAATAGACCTAGCACGGCTATTGGATCTTGTGACCGGGCAATACCAATGCAGTCTTCTTTTCTTGACCGATGTCGGTAGAACTTCGTATGGTCCTTTGCGCTGCCTGTTGGTTTGCCGCACTTGCTGAATGGCCAATGATCGGTATATCTGTTGCTTAGTATCTTCTGGTAATTTCTCATGTCCGTGGCTTGGCTTCTTCATTCCGTATCCGCCGTGCATACAGAAAGAAGGAATGCACCAGTCCAGTGCAGGAGCCTTAGTCTGTGTTTTATGGCGATGTTCTTGTCCTTTTGTACAGGTTCTAATCTGGACAGTGCTGTGGTTGTCTTTGACGTCCTTGAGAGGATTCCTGGTGTGGGTCCCTCATGGCTGATGATGGATCCCAGATACGTGTAAATACACTGGATTGATTTTGTCTGTCTGTCTGTCTGTCTGTCTGTCTGTCTGTCTCTCTCTTCTCTCTCTCTCTCTCTCTCTCTCTTTCTCCCCCCCCTCTCTCTCTCTCTTTCTCCCCCCCTCTCTCTTTCCCTAAGGTGAAACAAATCGGTATCCCATGTATGTAAATTCTGCAGTCAAATAAATTCGACTGTGGCTTACCGTATCAGGCGTATACAGCGTAATATGATTAAGATATTTCCGGTAAACAAGTGGGTATCAAATGAAAGTGTGCGCTTGTATGAGAATGACTTTGGTGACGTTTGGTTTAATCAAGGTGTAAGACATGAAAACAGTATTGTAAAAAAACCCAACTTTTTCCCAACGTATATGGCAAAACTGAAACAGGCATATTAATGCCAGTGACAGATTTCATTAATTTGGAATGCTTTGTTATATCTATGATTTAAAGCATTCTTTTCAAATACATATGAACCAGCAACATGAATGTATGTGGTCTAAAGGAAAATTTGGACAAGGCATTTCTGATTTGGCTACGCATTGTGTCAAATACAAATATTGAACTAGTTAAAATTTGATATGTCTTTTGTGTTATTGTTCAAGATGAAATACATTTTGTTCTCTGCTGCGAATGACTTACAAATATATGAGAAAGTTTCATGCATGCCAAATATAACAGAGACCCTTCTTTGTTTAAATCGAGTTGACTGATGTCTTGCACGACGCGTGATGTAAAGAGGCAGTTTTCCATGTTTTTGCATGAGGCTTCTAAATAAGGAGAGACAGTTATTCAATTATGTTGCATATAGATCATCATCATTATATCAATCTTTCTCTTTTCGTGTATTGATCTCTTGTATCTTTCAATCTCGCTATATAAACCCATTCACGAAGAGATAAGGTCCCTCCCTCCCTCCTCCCTCCCTCCCTCTCTCTCTACATTGCACACGGCCAACACTTCTCCCCCTCCCTCCCTTCTCTCTCTCTCTCTCCGCACCTCCACCGCAGCATTCCTCCCATCAACACACACACACACACACACACATACACATACACGCACGCACGCACGCACGCACGCGCAAACACACACACACACACACACACACACACACACACACACACACACACACACAACCGCGTGCGCGTGCGCACACACCGCGTGCGCGCGCGCGCGCGCGCGCACACACACACACACACACACACACACACACACACACACACACACACACACACAGTAGTACCATTTCTTTTGGCTCTTCTCTGAAGGACATTAGACACAGACTGTGGAAGGCCATTGATTCGTAACACCTGCAACAAAACAACACTGTCTTCTGATGACATTTACTCATCACAACACTTGTCTTCTGATGACATTTCACTCGTCACAACACAACACTGTCTTCTGATGACATTTGACTCATCACAACACAACACTGTCTTCTGATGACATTTGACTCGTCGCAACACATCACTGTCTCCTGATGACATTGACAGGTAACAGCACACTGTCTTCTGATGATATTTGACTCGTCACAACACAACACTGTCTTATGATGACATTTGACTGATAACAACACAACACTGTCTTCTGATGACATTTGACTCGTCACAACACAGAACTGTCTTCTGCAGACATTTCACTCGTCACAACACAACACTGTCTTCTGATGTCATTTGACTCCTAACAACACAGAACTGCTGTCATCTGATGACATTTGACTCGTCATAACACAACACTGTCTTCTGATGACATTTGACTCGTCACAACACAACACTGTCTTCTGATGACATTTCGCTCGTCACAACACAACACTGTCTTCTGATGACATTCGACTCGTCACAACACAGAACTGTCTCCTGATGACATTTGACTCGTCACAACACAACACTGTCTTCTGATGACATTTGACTCATCACAACACAACACTGTCTTCTGATGACATTTGACTCGTCACAACACAACACTGTCTTCTGATGACTGTGACTCGTCACAACCCAACATTGTCTTCTGATGACATTTGACTCGTCACAACACAGAACTGTCTTCTGATGACATTTGACTCCTAACAACACAGCACTGTCTTCTGATGACATTTGACTCGTCACAACACAGCACTGTCTTCTGATGACATTTGACTGTTAACAACATAGCACTGTCTTCTGATGACATTTGACTCGTCACAACACAACACTGTCTTCTGATGACATTTGACTGCTAACAACATAGCATTGTCTTCTGATGACATTTGACTCGTCACAGCACAATATTTTCTTGAGATGATATTTGACTTGCAACAACATAACACTGTCGTCAGATAACACTAGAACTGCAACAACAGGTTATTGACATTAGATGACATTTGACTTGCAACAACATAACGCGTTCTTCAGATGACAATTGACCTGTAACAACACAACATTATGTCAGATATTTGACTTGCTATAACACAACATTATATCAGATGATATTTGACTTGCATTAACACAACATTATGTCAGATGGTATTTGACTTGCAGCAACACACCATTATATCAGACGACATTTAATTTGCAAAATTAAATGCTATCAGTGGTTGACATTTGACTTTCAGTAACACAAGCTGTCAGATAACAATTCACTGGTAACAACAAAACATGTATCAGCAGATGACTTTCTGCTTGCCACAATAAAGCATGTGTCATAATATAATGTTAACATTAGTTTAATGCCATAATATATTTCTTGTTAAAAATACAAGTTTCAGATGCAATTTGACTTTTAACCCCAAAGCTTGTGTTATCAGATGACACTTGACCTGCAACAACAAAGCATGTGTCTGACTTCTTACAACAAAGCGTATGGCATTCGATGCCATTTAACTTGCAACGACAAAAGCTGTGCCATTAGACGATATTTCACTTGCAACTCACTCTTCGATAGATAAACTGGGTAGATACAAACATAGCTCATGTTTTTTTCCGGCTGGATATACGATACACTCTGTTTTAGTAGGATTTAAGAGCATTTGCATTATTTTCACACAATAGTTTTTTTTTTTATTTTTTTTTTTTTTTTTACCTTCATGAGACTTTGTTGTAAGCGATCATTACTATTGTGGAAATCCTTGTCAGGCGTATGTATCATCAGCAAACAATTTACATGAAACATTGTTATTTGAAATATGTAATGGTGGGTCATTCATACACAGACAAAACAGAAGGGGGCCTAAAATAGAACCTTATGATACTCCCTTCTTGACCACCGTTTCGGAAGCACGGGGTCCATTCAAGAAGACTTGTTGGTATCTGTCTGAGAGATAAGACAAAGAAAGCTGTTGTACGTGGATTTTTGGTATACACGTTAATCTTTTCTAGGAGAATATCATGGTCAACCAGATCAAAAGCTTTTGTGAGGTCAGTTTATTGGGATTTATTCACAGCAGACAGTTATGCGTCACAAAAAAAATGTGTTAAGCTGTTTGGCAGGAATGACCAGGTCCAAAATCAGACAGCAAAGGGCGGATGAAGTTATGTTTTACCTGTAAGTTAATAAATTTCTATGTACATTGTTTTCCAATAGGGTTGGATGATACTGATTAAGGGGAAATGGGTCCATAGTTGTTGATTTCTGTGAGTTCTTTTCCTTCAGGAACAGGTATAAACTTTGTTTTCTTTAATGTCATTGGAAAGGCATGTCTCTATATACACAAATTATGTACGTAAGTAAAGCT
>CM065732.1:26399892-26404892 GCA_033310375.1 Conus canariensis
GCGACATAACAGTTTAAAATGAGATTTTAAAACAGAAAAAGTAAAACCATCTACAAAATTGTTTCGAGCCAAAGTGCTCTCCTCAGGGTGAGGAGAGCACTTTGGCTCGAAACAATTTTGTAGGTGGTTTTACTTTTTCTGTTTTAAAATCTCATTTTAAACTGTTATATATATATATATATATATATATATATATATATTGTGTGTGTGTGTGTGTGTGTGTGCGCGTGCGTGCGTGCGTGTGTGTGTGTGTGTGTGTGTGTGTGTGTGTGTGTGTGTGTCCATTAGAGAGAGAGAGAGAGAGAGAGAGAGAGAGAGAGAGAGAGAGAGAGATTCTAGTCTGTTCTGTTCTGCATCAGAGAATAGAGCAAACAAATATCAGTGATAATGATAAATAATCGAAAATAGTGAAGGCAGAAGTGTCAACACTACTAATGATGGTGATGACAACAATCATCAGCATCAGCATCAGCATGGGAACGACCAAACTAAAATTAATGATAATGAAGTTGAAAGTAATAAAAAGTAGCCCTGATTCTTTGAAAAAAAGCCAGTACACAAATAAAAGAATAACATCTTACACACTTCACAGGTCTAATTCGACAATTTGCTACGATATCTCAAAGTCCATTGAAACTTAGCAGTTAATTTGCCCTCCATTAATTTTTATTCTAAGTGGCAAGTTTTGTGCTTATTCTCTTCAAAAAACAAGAAGAAGAAAAGAAGAAGAAGAACATCAACAACCAAAACTAAACAAATTAACAAAACAAAACAACAACATCAACAAACAACAACAACAACAACAACAACAACAACACACACACACACACACACACACACACACACACACACACAGCAGACTGATGAAGCGCTTTAAACCCCATACCTCCCTGTCTCCCCCCACCTACCCCCTACTCGCTCGAAAATCACCATTTACATGAAAACACACACACACACACACACACACACACACACACACACACACACACACACACACACACCACATTTTTGTCTTTTCCCATGACAGTGATCTTGAATGGTGGTTAAAGAACATGATCTCCACATGAGAGGAAAAGTCGAGATCCCATGAAAAGTGCGTGAATTTGGAACATGTAAAAATGAATGGTGATAAAGGCGTTGATTGAATAGAAAGGGAGGGAGGGTGGCCGGGGGGTCTGCTTCTATAGGGATAAAAAAAAGTGTGCTCCCACAGAGGAAGAAATGTGCTTCTACGGGTAGAGTCTTTTTCAGGAAAATGAAAAATCTGCTTCAATGTGGGGAAAAACGTCTGCTTCAACATGATGAAACGTGTTTCAACAAGGCAAAATAGTCTGCTTCGACAGGAAGAAAGGTGCATCAACGGGGGGTTGGGGGGGGGGGGGGGGGGGGGGGGGGGATGGGTGGGAGTCATTTTGGACAGGTAAAGAGTCTTCTTTGACAGGGGAAAAGGTTTGTCTCAAAAGGGGAAATAAGGCTATTTTGACGGGGAAAAAGATTTTCTCAAAAGGGGAAGTAAGGCTATTTTGACAGGGAAAAAGAGTTTCCAAAAAGGGGAAATAAGGGTATTTTGACAGGGGAAAAGATGCTCAGGCAGGGTAAAAAACATGCTTCCACTTCGACAAAAAGGTCTGCATCGACAGGATTAAAAAAAAAAGGGTTTGACAAGAAGAAAAGCATTTCGACAGGGAGAAAAACCCATCTGCTATGACATGCTTAAAAGTCTGGCTTAACAGGATGAAAAGCCTGCTGCGACCGGTAAATGGAAAATGCCTGCTTCGACAGGGATAAAAGTCTACTTTGACAGGAAAAGTGTATTTGCAAGAGGAACCCCCCCCCCCCCCCCCCCCACACAACACACACACACACAAGAAAAATAAAAAGACAGAAAAAGTCTGCTTCGACAAACAAAATCTACTTCGACAGGAAAAACAAACAAACGAACGAACAAACTCTGGAGAAGAAAAAAAAAAAGTTACTGTGCAAGGGTTCAAATGAGAGAATAAAACTGTTCTTCAGTATGACAAGAAATGTTTATTCGAGAAGAAAAGTATGTCTGCTTCGACGGGGAAAGGTAGCTTGCTTCAACAGGGGAAAACAAAATCTTTTTCTGGGAGGGAAAAATTGTACGTCAACACACACAAAAAGGTCTCTTAGGACAATAAAACCATTCTGTTTCGACGGGGGGAGGGGAGCGGGGGGGAGGGGGGGGGGGCGCCGTGCTTCGGTAGGATGGGGGTGGTCGGACGACGGGGTCGGAGACAGGGTCAAGAAAGATGTGTGCGTGGTGGAGAGTGAGAGAAGAGGCAGGGAAATGTGGGAGGGAAAAGAGAGAGGAGAGAGAGGAGGGGGGGGGGGGTACGGGGAAGGGAAAGGAAGGGGGCACATGCATCTCATGAGGTGTAGGATGTCAAGTAATGTTGTTGTGAGTCAAGTTTTTTTTTAGTCTAAAACAAAGAGGTTGGGTGAACAAAATAAATATAGCCTATAATTATAGGAATATAACGCATATAATCCCGTTACCCTCTTGTAGCCATGCATCTACACACCAACGCGCGCGCACGCGCGCGTTCACATACAGAGAGAGAGAGAGAGAGAGAGAGAGAGCGCACATACACACAGACAGGTAGGCATGCGCGCACGCATTCACATACACAAACACACACGCGCGCGCGCGCGCACACACACACACACACACACACACACACACACACACACACACACACAGAGCAATGAGATTATTTCTACATAGATTGGCCCCTAGCTGTTGGTTGGGTGTGGTTGTGTTTCTTACTCGAATAACTCTCTCTCTCTCTCTCTCTCTCTCTCTCTCTCTCTCTCTCTCTTCTCTCTCTCTCTCTCGTTCGAGTTCTCTCTTCTCTCTCTTCTCTCTCTCTCTCTCTCTCTCTCTCTCTCGTTCGAGTTCTCTCTCTGCTCTCTCTCTCTCTCTCTCTCTCTCTCTATCTCTCTGTATATGTGTGTGTGTGTGTGTGTGTGTGTGTGTGTGTGTGTGTGTGTGTGTGTGTGTGCGCGCGCAACACACACACAGGTTACAAAGGTGGTTGGGAGAAAAAACCGACGGGTAAGGTGAGAAGCACAGACTTTGAAGCCATACTGACTAGTTAGTGTAATAAGAAGAAAGCCGTAGTTATTGTAATAACAAGAAACCCGTAGATACACCTTCTCATGCGCTGTCGTCCTGTTTTTCCACTAGAACACGGTCGGTCTGAACGAAGTCTGGGATGCGTTCAACAGAAGCAGTACAACAGGGTTCGCGCGTAATCAGAAGTTGACAGCGAACAGTGCGGCCGTTGAATGAATGCCTACCTGCCGCGACATTCTATGTCTTCTGTAACTTAAGCGCAGCTGATTAGACAACGTCATCACCTCGGTTTAGTTTCAACAAGAAGACGACTTGAGTTTGTGAAATTCTTTCAGTCTGCAACCTGATAACAAAGTAGTTTAAAAGAAAAGCCTCCAACACACACACACACACACACACACACTACATTCATGTGTCTTTCTTCATGTGCATCGTTTGACAATGTTCAAGATCCAAAATGCATGCATACAGCTTAATTTGCGCAAGTTCGTTTCTTCAGTTATTGCGTGCAAGTGTACAGGTATCAAGGATCAAGTTTGGGGCATCCTTTCATGGGTGTCTTCTTGTTTGCCCTGTGTGTGCTTTTTTTGTCATTTGTGCCAGGTGACTGGGTGCCCTACGAGAAGAAGATTAGAAGAGAGAGAAGAGAGAGAGAGAGAGAGAGAGAGAGAGAGAGAGAGGAGAGATTACATCAGTCACTCAACAGCACCCACCAAAATGTAGGTTAAGAAGGCCTTGGAGCTAATAGTGCGACTTGATCGGATGTCAAAAGAAGAGAATGCGTTCAACTTGAAGATAGCGTTCGCGGTCCAGCAACGAGTTCAGAGCGCAGGCAAACTGAAACCGGTGTATCCATTTTTCGACGAAAAGCTACAGTAGATGGGACGACAGAAGGAGAGGAAGAGGAGGGTGTGTGTTCGAGGGAGAAGGAAGCTAAGGGGAGTATGGAGGGGCAGAGAGCAAGTGTGTGTGTGTGTGTGTGTGTGTGTGTGTGTGATTTGGGCCTGGCAATTTGGTGCCGCAAGCACCGCAAAGCTGCATTCGTTCGGAGTTGCAGGCACGTAATTGTCTCCTGTGCGAGAAAGAGTTATCTTACTTGTTTGTTACTGATTGTTCTTGTTCCCCGTCTCCTTAAGAATTTCCTTTCATATCAGTCAAACCAAGGTTCTCTGTGTTTGTGTCGTTTCCACTATGTGTAATAACTGACAGTATTTAAGATCAAAAGACTGTGTCAGTTTTGAACACATTTTAATTAATGTATGTTTCTTTCTTCGGTTGTTGCTGATCAGTTGTCAGACGCATGGTGTATCCTTTTTGGGGGGTTGCACTCTTGCATCTCCCGTGTAATTTGCATTGTTAATTATGCTAAGCGATTGGGTGTCATTAGCAGCATTAGTTTGGAATTCAGGGCATGTGATTGTGTCGATGTGGGAACAGTGTTGACCTGTGGTCTTTATCACAACTCGTCAGTGATCATCTTCGTTCAGGTGCAGAAAGTAATCTTAAATTTATACAGATCAAAGAGCTACAAGTTTCAATATAATTTTCTATTCATCTTCATTTATTGTGCTACTTAAGTGAAAGATAATGCTACTGTTTTCACCAATTAAGGAAAATATATCGATTGTGCGGTAATTCAGAACAAAAAAGAAACTTAATTTCTCACTGCATACGTTTTGACATAATAGTAAATTTCTGTCATATTGAATAGGCCAATGACCCCCTTGTAGAGTGCTCTCTCTCCCTAATACGGTCTCTCTCTGTTGGTAGTTTGAACTTGGTTCAGTTCGGTGCATTTCACATGGATGCTGTTTTGTTCAGGGCCTTTTTTTCTTTTAAAGAGCTCTGCACTGGGTTTTTTTTTTTTCTGAACGCCGTACGTTTTACAGTAACGCTGATT
>CM065732.1:26412392-26414892 GCA_033310375.1 Conus canariensis
TCCACAGGGGAACCAGTGTCAAGTTGTTATGAGGCAATCCACAGGGACAACCAGTGTCAAGTTGTCATGAGGCAATCCACAGGGAGAACCAGTGTCAAATTATCATGACGCAATCCACAGGGAGAACCAGTGTCAAGTTGTTATGAGGCAATCCACAGGGAGAACCAGTGTCAAGTTGTTATGAGGCAATCCACAGGGAGAACCAGTGTCAAGTTGTTATGAGGCAATCCACAGGGGAACCAGTGTCAAGTTGTTATGAGGCAATCCACAGGGAGAACCAGAATCAGGTTGTCATGAGGCAATCCACAGGGAGAACCAGTGTCAAGTTGTCATGAGGCAATCCACAGGGAGAACCAGTGTCAAGTTGTCATGAAGCAATCCACAGGGAGAACTTGAGTCAAGTTGTCATGAGGCAATCCACAGGGAGAATCGGTGTCAAGTTGTCATGAGGCAATCCACAGGGAGAACCAGTGTCAAGTTGTCATGAGGCAATCCACAGGGAGAACCAGTGTCAAGTTGTCATGAGGCAATCCACAGGGAGAACCAGTGTCAAGTTGTTATGAGGCAATCCACAGGGAGAACCAGTGTCAAGTTGTTATGAGGCAATCCACAGGGAGAACCAGTGTCAAGTTGTTATGAGGCAATCCACAGGGGAACCAGTGTCAAGTTGTTATGAGGCAATCCACAGGGAGAACCAGTGTCAAGTTGTCATGAAGCAATCCACAGGGAGAACCAGTGTCAAGTTGTCACGAAGCAATCCACAGGGAGAACCAGTGTCAAGTTGTCACGAAGCAATCCACAGGGAGAACCAGTGTCAAGTTGTCATGAGGCAATCCACAGGGAGAAACCAGTGTCAAGTTGTCATGAAGCAATCCACAGGGAGAACCAGTGTCAAGTTGTCACGAAGCAATTCACAGGGAGAACCAGTGTCAAGTTGTCACGAAGCAATCCACAGGGAGAACAAGTGTCAAGTTGTCATGAGGCAATCCACCAGAGGAGACGCATCACTGCTGCCGAGTCAGTTCGATAGTTTGAAGTGGTGCCTTTCTGAACCAACATAGGCAGGGCACCGTCGATTAATCCCCCTACAGACTGCCAAGCCAGCTTTGAGTGAGCGTGCCTCTGGAGAACACCACCATGACCGTCCACCGACAGTTGTTGTGACCTGGCCGATACCGGCGACCTCGAACGAACTCACCGAGGACGTAGACATGGAAGGGAAATCAAAACGGAGTCCACGTGAGAGCAGACCAGAAGGGCCACGAAGAGTACATCATTTCAGACTCTCTGATGCAGGTCAGTGAGGATGAGAATGAGGAAAATGATGCTATGGAGTTCTGTTTTGGTCAGAGACTGCGTAACGGAGCGGTACTCCGCCTTATCCTCTATAACGTATCGCGGCGTCAACCAGGCTCGACGGACACAGACACATACAGCGTTGGTTAGGAAATTTGAGCAACACTCAGAGAAAAAAAGAAAATGCATCCATTAAGAAGATGAAATTCGACTGTGTGGTTTCAGTCTACCTGAGCGATCGCACAGCAAAGTCAAATGCCCCGCTCCCCCCCCCCCCCTCCCCCCTCTCTTCCACCCGCCTCCCACCCCCAAATCCCACAAATTTGAATGGATTGGATGGGAATCGAACCGACTGCCTGCCAGCCGGGAATCCGCGACGCTGACCGCTGCGACACGGCGGCTGGCATTCGGATTACTTTTGCCCGTTCGACTTTAAGTTTAGTATCTTGCGTCACTTGCTTTGAAGTGATACGCGCCTTATCAGTTTATGAAAATCCACTACACTGTTCACAGATCCACGCAGACGCAAGCAACAAACATCCACACACACACACACACACCACACACACACACACACACACACACGCACGCCACACACACACACACACACACACACACACACACACACACACACACACCACACACGCGGGACGTACACACACCTCGAGTTGAATTAGAAATATGTAAGCACAAAACATGATTGTTGCTCTTTATATACATAACTACGCAAAGAATTCATTAATGATTTCACTTACTTTTGATCTCTTTGGTATGACTAAACATGTTTAACCGCAGAATATTGCATATACTAACATGAGCAAAAAAGCATGCCTCGGTTCAGTGGATAACTATTACATACACGCGCGCGCGCACGCGCATGCGCGCGAGTGCACACACACACCCACACAGAAAGTAAACAAAACTTTAAACACACAGACGTACACCCTTCACGCCGGCATGCATACTCACAGATTAATGTCACCCTAAACACGCACAAGCTAGTCCACTCACTGGAAGTCGTAATGAGCCCTCGTGGTCGGCTCGTGATCGATATTGGTTATTTTTCATGACGTTACTAAATGATCTTTGCTGGCATTTCAACTTGTAAATGTGATTTTGACCAGTTGTCAGAATTTTGGGCCATGTATTTATTCGCTTTTTGCGATTTATGTTTCGGTCTTAATTTCTGGTTCTATGTGTTATC
>CM065732.1:26419892-26452392 GCA_033310375.1 Conus canariensis
GAGACTGTCCAACAAAGGCACATCCCGCAAATAAAAAAAAATGAAACAAACTCTGACACATGTATTCCATGTAATGCAATGTGTGTGCATATGCGCGCGTGCGCGCGCACGCATGTGTGTGTGTGTGTGTGTGTGTGTGTGTGTGTTGTGTGTGTGTGCTGGTGCGTGCGTCGTGCGTGCGTGCGTGCGTGCGTGGTGTGTGTGTGTGTGTGTGTGTGTGTGTGTGTGTGTGTGTGTGTGTGTTCTTTTACCTCAGGAAATATAATCCAGATTGACATACATACACAAAGAGCCCCTATGGAAAGGAAATAATTATCCACCTAGAAGGTAAAATACAAATCAACTCACAAATCAAGGTGTAAAATAACACAACGGACGAATGGATGTTGAACAAATACGTTTTCTTTAGACGTCACATACAGTAGCCAAAAAACAAAAGAGAAAGAAAGAAAAGAAAAAAAAAGATGCTCCCCTGATAGCAGTCAGCAAGAGAATTCAAGTCAAATGAACGTTTCTATTTGTCTTAATGTAAAGCATGCTGCCAAATTTTCTTTCAGACTTATTAAAATAGAAGTTATATTTGTGATTTTAAAGCAGGCTCGGCGGTGGACGTTGGGACGTGTTAAAGGAGTGGTTTATTTGAAGTTTGTCTGATAAAAATGGCTTTTCGTGGCCCTTGTCACATAGTTCAGGACCCAGTGGTGATGTACAGACTTCAGCTTGCATTGAAAAATAGACACATGTCAGTTCAGCGCTTCTGTCGTGTTCAGAATACAGTTCAAGCAAATGAAGTCCATTTAAAAAGCTCTCGTAAATTTTTTGCAGGATTTTAGATATACTTTAGCTTGATCTTTGTGCATTAGATACCTGTAACTACAGGGACGTATTGTGCAATGTTGTGGGGATGAATGCCTATTTTTTTAACCCTATTTCAGAGTGATGCTATCACAGAAAAGGGTGTATCCTTGGCTTCAGGTCTTATGTGCACTTCCAAACTCCAGTGTGAACTCGACTGTTTTTGCTTTGTGAACATTATCATGGGGGTCTGACCGCTAATAGGGGGTCACAAGGCGACTCGTTTGCAGAACAGAATACTGTGAACACGTGCTCTAGATCGAGTTGACCGGAATGTCTACTATCTCGTTAGCTGGTGTTCACCATGTGATTGGTGTTACAGGCGTTTAGGAATCATCACGAATGCACGTGCCGCCGCTTCTGCAACAACTGCTTTTACTACTTCTAACGGCATCATCTTTACCTCTACTATTGTTGTTGCTGCTACTACTGTTGCTGCTGCTCATGCTATTGCTATGATTATAAACTTCAAGTCGTCTTATTTATATATTCTTCACGCACAAGAACACGGGAACGTTCATAAATTTGACGTTCCTCCAGTTTTCACACACCTTGTCATCCCTGATATTTTGGAATGAAACTAAGAATAACAATTTTCAAGCAAACCCTCTAAACACGGTGCAGCCCACAAACAGGGATCTTAATGCGTCATATATTTCACTTGCCTGTGCTTCTAGACAGTAGCGACTACGTGTTGGCGTCTACTCCTGCTCAGAGTTTAAATGAAAAAAAAAAAAACTCATGTTGGGGCCACAAGGCTTTGGTCTTTTGCCAAAAGTGCTTTGACTGTCGATCGTCATCGTTGGCTTGCGTTCCGATAAGAATAATGCATAATCACAGTCATAGTGCTAGCTTAAGAACAAGACTGCAATACGTTTGAACTGTCTTCAATCTCTGTGTGATATGTTACACAATTTAGTTAACTTGAGAGCAATGGGTCCACACATGTGTATTTTTGGAAACAGTTGATTACCTTCCATAGAAGCAATGAAATTCTCCTGCAAGCTTACTTTGCAGGCTTACTTTGAAGCCAACATTAACTGCAGGCTTTCAGATGTCTAGCCTGAGACATGCATTTCCTTGCTATGCATTTTGAACTTTGATCAATGCATGCACGTATTAAGCACTTGCAATAAACTGTTTTGACACCGGGGAGTTTGGCTGTCAATCAAAGGCTTAGTGGTGTTTGAAGGGTTTCTTGCTTGTGCATTGTTCAGCTTGATGAAGTGCACAGATGTGTTGAGTTCATTTGCACTCAGATAATGACATGCTCATGCCGTATTGTTCCTATTACGAGACCGCAGTTCCGTACGTGATTTGGGTTTCGTCCATGTGTAGAAAGGACATAATATAAAACATTCTCAAGAACCCAGAATGAATTCCTATCAAATCTGTATTGTGTTCAGTAGGCCTTTGAATAACAGGAGTGTAAATATAACGGGGTTTTAAACACAGGGTTATGAACACCAGGCACCAGGGGTCAGATACCTTCATACGGCAAATCAATAGAACCAAAAGAGACTCTTTGGGAGAAGCGGTAACAGGGATGGAGGTAGGGTTGGGGCTTGGGGAAGGGGGGCAGGGTCTGTGTTTCTTTTGACGGTCCTGATGGGGAAGTTGTACATTTCTCTCTCTCTCTCTCTCTCTCTCTCTCCTCTCTCTCTCTCTCTCTCTCTCTCTCTCTGCTGGATTGTTCATGTGCTTGTTTTAAATGCTATGCAAAATTTAAGGAGTATTTACCGATAACTTCTCGATTAAAGGGGCATAAATCGCAACGGAGTTGCCGATACTGACGCAAGCAAGAAATCTACATGTGTGTGTGTGTGTGTGTGTGTGTGTGTGTGTGTGTGTGTGTGTGTGTGTGTGTGTGTGTGTGTGTCGTTTCACGAACTCTCCTTAACATCACCGGAGTGAGACTTGAATAAACCTTGATGCCTGTGATAAACCCTGACTTTGTGTGTGGTGACTGAGTCTGTCCACACTGCACACGTAGATAATGTGGGGATGTCGCTCTTGGATGAATCTGGATACCATTACAATGAAATGAAGTGGTATCTGAGAGCACCACACTGCACACGTAGATAATGTGGGGATGTCGCTCTTGGATGAATTTGGATACCATTACAATGAAATGAAGTGGTATCTGAGAGCACCCTAAGTGCATTTACATGAACAACCTATGCCTGCAGCTCTGGCAAGGCGTCGGAGAGAAGAACAACTGGCTGAAATGTCTTGTCTGAGGTCCGAATAACGAAGGCGGCCTGTGTAAGACCGTTTTTCCTTCAGCTGTGCACTTTGTGCAGTGTTTCCCTGTGGGACATTGCATGTTGTGTGTGGTCTCACCCTTGGGAAATCTGACCAGGGCGCCCACACCTCCCATAAGTCAGTTATCTGACTTGACGTCGAGCTGGAAAGCCGACATCAGAAATAAATGCAAACATTCGACCGTGATACTGAGGTTTGCGTTACAGCTGTGGGTCGGCAAATCATGGATTCGAGTCCTTTTAACGGAATTTATTTGGAGGATTTTTCGACCGCTGCGGACTCTCGCACCGAGCTGAATATTTAGGGTTAAAATGGAAAGCATTCCATGCATCCGAAAGGGGTGATTGTATCTCGCGGGTTTATGCCAGAGTATATCATGGGAGAGAGAACGAGTCGAGAGCAGTCCTGCGAGTTGAATATTTAGGGTTAAAATGGAAAAGCATTCCATGCATCTGAAAGAGGTGATTTTATCTCGCGGGTTTATGCCAGAGTGTATCATGGGAGAGATAGAGAGAGTAGAGAGCAGTCCTGTGATGTAGTCTAAGACCAGACTGGTACTCATAACAGCATCTTCCTTCTCCTCACTGGTCATCATGAAGACGCATTCATTTCAATGGCTGTTTTCGCACTGCTCTCGGATGCCATTTTTTAAAATGTTATTTTTTTCTCGATGTCGTTGATACAGGTAAGTCCATTTGAATAATCGTTGGACAGACTTGAGGACGTTCTACCAGAGCGAGTCGCTCACTCACATTGGATCCACATCTAAACAGAGATTGACGTCAGAAGGGCTTTGAAGCAGGTGTCCTGCCTATGGACCAGAACAACATAGACAGCACTGATCACCACAAAGTGACTCGGCAGCAGTGCAGTACCTGCTCTTATAGGTTAGTCCATGACAACCTTACATCAATCGAGTGCTTCCTTTAAAGAGACGGTGTCGGTGCTGCGATATGTGGTGCCTGGTTGTGGGTGTGTATAAAGAAAACTGAATGAGCTCTGTAGGGATAATAGAGCCGTGTTTGAGACAGAAACGAGCATTTCGACACAGACTTCAACATCTCTGTGACATGTGCACCATCGCTGTTAGCCAACACCTCTGATGTCTGTGAAGTTGACATCAGTATCGAAACTTGGCTTGTTGAGGAATTTTGCACTTCATCTTTATAGTTTTACAGTGAAGTCACGGGAACTGCTATCAAATGCTGGGAATATCACAAATTCATTGCTGGTTGCCGAACAGCCCAGTTCAGGGTTTTCTTTTCTTCATGAACTGGATTAATATGCGTTATCAGATTTCTTTTGTAATTCTGGAGTTGGTCGTCTTACGTTCTGTGGATTTCCAACACTCTTAGTCGTATTTTCAAACAGAGATCAGCGCAATGCATCATAAGGACATATTGCTCAGTTGATGAATGGGGAAAAAATCTGTGTACGTGATTTTTACGCCGACATCACTGCTTAACCTGTTAGCCTAATGGACTCGCAGACTGCAATCAAACCGTGTTAGTAGAATATAAATGCACCAATGATGTTAAAGTAATCGTTGCTGTTCCAACCCTATTATGTGTCATGCTTACTGTATACGCTAGATAGATTGCGTCTATTCAGTTTTTCATTAGAACTGAACGTAATATGTTTTGACAGGCTCCACCTCCCCCCCCCCCCCCCCCCTCCACCTCCACAATGTGTTTATTTTTAAAGGAATGGGGGGAAAGCGACCTACATAATGGGAATATGACAGTTATCACATTTCCTGTTTTGAATTGACAAAGTGAAATTTTTTTTATATATTTGGCCTAAGTTGCGTTATTATCTCTAGCAGATCTGAATCTAAATGCATTCCTTCCCTAATTTCTTATGTTCCTTTCTGTTCGTTTCGTTGTTTATTTGTTTGTCTGGACTGAGTGATCCCCCCCCCCCCCCCCATTTTTTAATATGTAAAATACAAACATTTAAATCAAAAACAGACTGACACCGTGTAAAGTTAATGAAGGTTAATAATAGCCAAACCTATATGTAAGAAAGAAGGTGTTGGAGGCCATAACTGATCTTGGGAGCAGCACTGTAAGATCGCTGCACTCTGTTTTATCTGTCCTGCCTCTAAACAGGTTTCCATTCAAACTGAGTAGACTGCAGTGTCCAACGCAAGAATGCAAACACGACACAGTCCCAGTCTTGCCATGTTGTCCTCAATTATTTCAGTATTCTGAAAACATCTTACGGAGGATCAATCGCGCCCAGTGTTTTCGTTCGTGTATTCATCATTAAAATAAAACCCGTTATTTCTGGTCCTGCTGCATTACGTTTTGTAGCACAGCTTTGAACTTGATGGTGTTTGGAGACTAAAAAGGACGAATAGAAAGTGCTCACCAAGCGATCACCAACTATGTGGGAACGTTTTGATTCACGCATGGACATGCAACATGAGGTAGGTCTGTGTAGCGATCACCAACTATGTGGGAACGTTTTGATTCACGCATGGACATGCAACATGAGGTAGGTCTGTGTAGCTTATCGGATGTTGGACATATCTGGGCAGTAATAGGATTGATTGTCCAAGATGTCGAGCTGTGTACCTTTATCTCGTCTATGATTGTGAAAGGTTTTGAGCACCCATTGATCCAGTTATGTTTGATAATGCGACCAGAAATGACGGTCCCTTCTTCTTGTTGCTGGCGCGCAAACGACTTGAAGCTGTGCTCATTCTGTCAAGTCGTCGATTCTGCGATTAGAAGAGTGCTTTCGTGAATTTCAGTTCATCGAACAGGGACCTTTCTTTCAGAGGATTTCGGGGCAGCGGATTAAAAGCGGAGTAGCACACGATGATGTCATAGATGGGCATAGATCTGCCTTTTGTAAATGACTGGAACATGTTTCTGCTGAAACAAGTTTTGTGGCATTAGCGGAAATACCTTACCATCAGCTGTTAAGAAACTGCGTTTTTCAATGTATTCTCTTCTTTGAAACACTTCCAAAATCTACCATTCAGAAAGAGGATGTTTGTGGTACCTGTTCAAAGGCGGTGTGCCAGGATGTATAAGCCACTCTGTTCTTCGCCTTCCAAAGACTGTCCCACTCGATATCTGGAAGAGAGAAACACAAACTATAACACATAACTTTTTTTTTTAAGCAAAAGTGAGTTGACGCCATAAGTCAACCTCATTCAGGGATATTCTACAAAGTTGAGTGGAAAGAAAGGGATAAACACAGATTACAAGACAGCGTGTGTGTGTGCGTGCGTGCGTGCGTGCGTGCGTGTGTGCGTGTGTGTGTGTGTGTTAAAACCTTCCAGACTGACCAGCTGTTCGAGTCGCTAGCTGCTAGGTCCCAACGAAATCTGGTCTATTTCCAGAGATCCTGTGGTGCGAACACCAGGTGGTCCGCCAGGGTGTATCAGAGAAAACGTCACAGGTTTGACCGCTTTTGAACCCACCCTGATCCTGTGGTCCGGGTATCAGGTTGTCCACTAAGGTGGATTAGAAACAAACGTTATAGGCCTGACCGCTTTGAACGTACCTGATCCTGTGGTCCAGACACCAGGTGCCCCAGCAAGGTGGTTCAGAGACAAACGTCACAGACCTGGTCGCCTTTGAATCCACACTAATTCTGTGGTCCAGACACCAAATGGTTCATCAAGGAGACCACGATAAGTTTGAAAAAAAAACTACAATGTTTTCTTAGACCGGTGAATTATGTGAAAATGGCCTTTAAACTTGACTTGATTTGCAATTCTAACCTTGAAACTTTTTTTTAAAGCACATTTGCATTCATACAGCAACGTTTCATTTCTGGGCTTAGATTTATCGGTGTGTGATGTCACAACAATTCGTGATGTTGAATGGAGATTGATGGACACTTTGAAGTTGCAATTATTCAATCGTGCTAAAAAAAAAATGTCGTAGGAGCACATCTTTCCTGCAGAACGCTTCAGCATCATTAGGAAGAAGTCATTCGATCTGCCGTGGATGAAAAAAAAAAGAAAGAAAAGAAAGGGAACTCAACATCCGAAAGAAATATGTATAGCATTATCGATTCTGACAAAGCTGTCGTTCTGCACTCTAATCGCCAGCCACAACTGCCATAACGATTTGGATCAACGCAGAATATCAGCGAATTCTATGTGAGGGGAAAGGAGTCGGGTGCTTCGTCTTCCAAACCATTTGATGGCAGTTAAAAGAGCCCGTTGGATACTTCAGCTCTTTCCTAAAGAAAGTCAATTCTAGGCTATCGTCATGCAGTGGAAAATGTCCGGTCCTGATAAAGGCACACCCAAACAAATCCATAACATGGCAGTTGAACTATTAACAGCTTTACAGCAAATATAGCCAGACCGTGCTGAGCTCTTAAGGCATTCCCTCAAACAAACTGAACAATCTGTGAACCCCCCTTTTTTTTTGCTGGTTACAAAGTATAACTAGCCACTTTTTATTTAAGTAGTCTGGCATTTTGGTTGCGAAAACGTGTACACTGTACAGACTCCAGCTGCCTTTTTTTTGCAGCGTCCAGTTGATCGTTTGTCTTTTGTCACGTGCAGATGTATTTCTTCATTTTTGTTCATGTTGGTTTACCTGGAAGTAAAACATTGAAGGGAATGCCTGGCGTTGTAAGCACATCCTTGTCCTATTCACCTTAAGCATGTTGATAGTGTCGCTGTCATGTGATCGTTGATCGCATTGGTCTTTTTGTGCATTTTTCTAAGATGTAAACTTTGTTTTTTTCCTTGCACGTTGATAGCCATCAGAAGGGCCTCTGTGGTCGGCTTGGCTATAACGATTAGCGACCAGGATGCAGAAAAACAAGCAACATCTGTGAATCTGGTGAGCGTTTCTGAAAAGAATGAATGACATTTTACAAACAACGCACGTGCCATACTGTGTATAAGATAAGATGTCGGAAGACCAAGGCCAGGATTTAAACCACAGTGCCAAGGACATCCACGCTGTTGGTTCGGATGAGGAATTTGCACAGGCCCTCGATGCCAGGCGCCTGAAACTCAACCTGCCACGAGCAAACGAAACTGAAGATTGGGAGAAACTGGATGCAAAAATCGTCCAAAGACTCGATGCACTGATAGGGAAAAGCACCCTGGAACACAAACTAGCCACATATGGGGACATTGTGTATGCCACATGTAGAGACGCCTATGGAGCAAAACTACCCAAAGAGAAAACACCTCCAAAGAAATCCAGACGCCAAGAAAAGATGGACAAGATCAGGGTCCAAAAGAAAAACCTCAAGATGCAAATGAAGACCGCACTGCCAGCTGAAAAACAAGGCTTGGAAAAACTGTGGAAAGACCTGAAAGAAAAACACAGTGCCCTCAGCAAAGCGGAATCTGCGAGGAAGAGGAAGAGCAAAAAGAAGAAGACACAAGAGCGCTTCTTCAGAGACCCCTTCCAGTTTGCCAGAACACTGTTTGAGCAGCCAAAATCTGGGACCCTAAGTGTGGACAAAGGAGTTCTTGAGCAGCATCTGAGGAAAACATACTCTGACCCACAGAGCAAAGCACCACTCGACATTCAAGGTCTGGTGTGGCCAACCAACCCTGAGGAACAGTTCAATGGCAAGCCTCCAACGTTGGCGGAAATCAAGAAGGTGGTCGACAAAGCCAGAGCCAAATCATCACCAGGGCCAAACGGAATACCTTACCAGCTTTACAAGAAATGTCCCAAGGTGCTGGAGTGGCTCCACAGGCTGCTGCGATCGGCTTGGAGAAACCAGAAGATCAGCGGCCAGTGGATGACGGCAGATGGTGTGTACATCCCCAAAGAGCAAAACTCAAGTGACATCAGCCAGTTCAGGCCAATATCACTACTGAACGTCGAAGGGAAAATCTTCTTCTCTGTCATGGCAGCAAGGCTGACCAAGTATCTGATGGAAAACAAGTACTTGGATGTGTCAGTCCAGAAAGGTGGCATCCCAGGCGTGGCTGGCTGTGTAGAACACGCCACAATGATCTGGGACGCAATCCAAAAAGCAAAAACAGAAAAGAGAGACCTGGACGTAGTGTGGCTTGATCTGGCAAACGCATATGGATCTGTGCCCCATGAGATGATACAGTTGGCTCTTGAGATGTACCATGTGCCAAAGAACATCCGCAACATGCTCAAGAAGTACTTCAATGGCTTCTCAATGCGGTTCTCTACCAAGGAGTACACAACAGACTGGATCAACTTGGAAGTGGGTATTGCAATGGGCTGTGCAATTTCCCCAATACTGTTCGTGCTGGCAATGGAACTCATCTTGAAAGCAGCAACAAACAACGCGAGACAAACAGACCTTGGCGATGGATACAAGATGCCTCCTCTCAAGGCCTTCATGGATGACACTACAGTGATTTCATCCAGAGAAGACGAGACACGTCATGTGCTGGAGAGGCTGGACGACATAGTTGCCTCATCCAGAATGAAGTTCAAGCCAAAGAAATCACGGAGTCTCTCACTGAGGAAAGGAAAAGTGGCCGGATCTGTGGTCTTCAGTGTTGCCAACCAGGCCATTCCAACAGTCACAGAAGAACCAGTCAAGAGCCTTGGAAGATGGTATGATGATACGCTGAAAGACACACAAAGAGCAAAAGAAACCAAGCAGATGGCGGAGGAAGGCTTGGAGACCATTGACCAGTGTGGGCTCCCTGGCAAATACAAGGTCTGGTGTCTGCAGTTCATGCTGATACCAAAGCTCCTATGGCCTCTTATGATATACGACATCTGCACCAGCATAGTGGAGGCAATGGAAGCCAAAATCAACAAGTTCACAAGGAAATGGCTTGGTGTCCCACCCTGTCTGACTGACATAGCGCTGTACTGTCGCCAAGAAAAGCTGAAACTACCACTGAAATCCATCCTGGAGGAATACAAAGCAGGGAAGATCAGACTTCAAAGCATGGTGGAGGACTCAGGAGACAAGGTGGTAGAAGCAATTAAGCCCCAGCTGAAGACAGGCAGAAAATGGAAAGTTCAAGAGGCGATGGATTCTGCAAAAGAAAGTCTCAAGATCAGAGAAATAACAGGACACACACAGACCAACAGACAGGGACTGGGGGTGACCAAAACTGAATGGTGGTCAAAGGCCAAAGGAAAAGCCAAAAGAGACATGATGATTCAGGAGATGAGAAAAGAAGAAGACCAAAAAAGACTCCAAAAAGCAGTCCAGCAGAGCCAGCAAGGGCAATGGACAACGTGGGAGAATGCACTCCAAAGAAGTCTCACTTGGAATGACATTTGGCACATGGCCCCTCTCAGGATCAGCTTCATTCTCAGATCTGCATATGACCTTCTGCCCTCAAATGCAAACCTGGTGAAGTGGGGGAAAACAGACGATCCTGCATGCCCCCTCTGCCATGAAAAACAAACAGTGGAGCATGTCCTAAGCTCATGTAAAGTAGCCCTGGCTCAAGGAAGGTACACATGGAGGCACAACCAAGTGCTCAAAGAAATTGTACAAGTAGTCTGGGCTAGTACCAACACCACAAAAGGGAAAATCAGGACTCCAAAAGCACCCGCAACATTCTTCACGGCAGGAGGCAGCAAATCATGGCCAAGAACAACAGTGCCACTCGAAACATGCAGGCAGAGTCTGCTGGACGGGGCAGATGACTGGGAGTGCACTGCAGACCTCCCAGAATGGAAGAGTCACCCAGAGATCATCAGCAAGAGTGGCATGAGACCAGACATAGTAGTCCACTCTAAGTCAACCAAGCAGCTGATCATGATCGAGCTCACGGTGCCATATGAGAACAGAATGGAGGCAGCTCAAATCTACAAGACTGAAAAGTATGCTGATCTGGCAAACAGCCTGAGGAGAGAAGGCTATCAGGTCAAAGTCCTCACTGCAGAAATTGGAGCTAGGGGGTTTGTAGGAACGTCTGCATACAGCCTCATGAAACAGCTCTCAGTTGCAGGGAAGGAAAAAACCAGAGCCCTGAAAGCAATGGCAGAAGCGGCAGAGAGGTGTTCAAGCTGGATCTGGTCAAGGAGGAACAAAAGTGAACTTCATAAGGCTTAATTTCCCTACAAATATCAGGTGTCCCTGTGGCTCAGTGGTTAAAGCGCGAGTCATTAAGTGGAAAATGAGCATGTCCAGAGGGTCATGGGTTCGAATCCCAGCCATGGCTCGTCCCAAGATGGGAAAAAAAAGGGGCAGCAGAGGGACATCCGGAGTCATGAACCGGGTGTGGCCCAACCCCCCTAGAGTGTCAGGAGATAAGGGCCGAAACACTTGCTTGAAGGGGGCTTCTCTTCTGAGGACTCTCTGCTGCCACGCTCTCCACGAGTTTCTTTCTACTGTATACCATGCTGTGAGTTGTCGCCCTTCAATACGTTTCAAATGTTCGGTTCCGCAGTCCGTAAGAAAAAAATTAACCCAGTACTGAAATGTAACAGAAATCCCACTGTTAGAGTGAACATAAATAATATCTGACTGCGGACCGTATAGGTCATAATTATTCCCCTTCCATTGAACTGAATGAGTGAATTTCAAAGCGTAGTATTAAATCCAACACCCCCATCCCCCCCCCCCCCTCCCCCCCTCCCCGTAGCCTTTTGGATGTTTTGGAACTCTTGTCACACAACAGGGAGAGAGACAGAGAGGGGGAGGGGGAGAGAGAGGAGAGAGAGAGAGAGAGAGGAGAGAGAGAGAGAGGCGGGTAGATTTGATCTCAAAGCGAAAGACAATGGCAGAATCTGTAAACAGACAATGCAACATATCCAAATGCCAGGGAGAGAGACAGAGAGGGGGGGGGGGGGGAGAGAGAGAGAGAGAGAGAGAGAGAGAGAGGAGAGAGAGAGGCGGGTAGATTTGATCTCAAAGCGAAAGACAATGGCAGAATCTGTAAACAGACAATGCAACATATCCAAATGTAAGTTGGTAACCTGGGATATAGCACACACACACACACACACACACACACACACACACACACACACACACACACACACACACACACACAGCGAGAGGTAGCTGCAGGAAAAGGGGTGGGGTTGGAATGTATTACTATCCTTGCCATAGGGTGTTCTCTCAAACCTCCAAACTCACATCTGCTTGCAGACAACTGGTATCAGAGCTCTCCCCCTTGCAGCCTTTCTTACCGTCCTCATTGACCATTACCACTCTGCCTTATCCCCACGGTCTTTATCATCATTACAAACTTGCGGTTTTTTTTCCCCTTTAACCCCCCCCCTCCCCCTGCCACACACGCTCGCGCACGCGTATGCAAACACACACACACACACACACACACACACACACACACACACACACACACACACACACACTCTCTCTCTCTCTCTCTCTCTCTCTCTCTCTCTCTCTCTCTCTCTCACCCCGAAGTTCGAAAAAATTCATCAGGAGTTAGATGTTGGTCGTTTTACAGAAGAAAAAAGGATAAAAACAGCGGTCGGCTTTTCCAGTTAGAAACATGTACCTTTGGGACAAAGTTCAGAAGACTCAATCCGCTGTGGCAGCGGTTCCCTTCTATGCTGTGCACCCGCTTGGCCGTTCTCGTTCCTCGTGCATGCTCCTGGTCCGTCAGCACTGTGATAGGTATCTCTTGATCTCACGTCCCCATTAGAGGAAAACAAGAACTCCCCGTCCGTATCGGTCATATGGAGTGACCTGGACATAAAATGAATAGAATGTGACAGTGTGTTCGTGAGTGTCTCCAGACTGACTGTCGTCATCAGTCCTGACGGTTTGATTTCACAGGATTCCGATCAGAATCTTCATTTTAGCACAACACAGTGCACTGCAAGATGCTGCTCATTGTGCATTCTTCTATTTTCAGAGTTAAAACCGCAAGACTGAATAACCATACCATAGGTAGCAAACGAGTAACTATTTTCACCTGCTTTGCGGGCTGCTTTTTCCAGTACTATTTGGAAAAGTAGTCCTGCATGATTTGAAAACAAACAAAAGCTAATTTGAATTTGATTCTACCAATATGTAATATCAAAAAGGTTTTTCTCAAGTTTTCAGAGCTTTTTCACGGAGCGTGTTGAATTCTTGAGTCATTTGACGGGTGCTTAATGTTATAGGTATAACATCATACATACATACATACATGCATATATATATATATATATATATATATATATGTGTGTGTGTGTGTGTGTGTGTGTGTGTGTGTGTGTGTGTGTGTGTGTTGTACACGCGTCAATGCATAACTTTGTGCTCTATGTTTTGTCACAGAGTTATGTAGGGGGCCACACATGCTGCAAATCTATCACTTTTCTTCTGTTCTGCCTGTCTTAATGACCACGAAACATGTATTGCTAACCAAACCTCTGGTTTGATACTATGACGGTAAGCAGAAGATATCGGGGTGGGAACGTGAAGGTTATGGACTGTTACCCATTCTTCTTCAGAATTTGTTTTTGAAAAAGGAGATACAGATGGTTGAATTCAAAGCGAACAAGACAGTAGGCCTGATACTCGTAGTATCTGCCCCATTTCAAATTATGGAAAGCAGTGTCAAAAACCCTTAGGTTTAAGATGTCTTACTCCTTTCAGTCAAAAGATTTCCTGAATTCTGAGTCAGTTTCAGATCACGAGGGCATTGCTGGCCAGATAGTGAACTACCGAGTGATCCTAAATTTGGAGCACTGAACACCACTTTGAAAATTGTGATCTTAAAAATGTTACGACTTGGAGGTCTGCATACGGCTATGGGAGAGGACAGTCTTGAGGGAATAAGCAATTCCCAGCTTTATTTAAACACTTCTTAAACGTAGAATTTTAGTCAAATGAAACACCTTTGACAAGAAGAAGAGACCATCCAAAAACTCTTTCAGATTAGTCCAGAATGATAAAAGATCTTTCCAGCTGGGTTTTTTCTGTTTCTTTTTCTTTTTAAGTAAAAAAGGAGAAGATATTTAGCAAATATCATGTAGGCTACTTTGTTGTAGAGCAGTATGGAAGAACAGTTTCCATGCAGTCTTCCCATAACGATGCTGCTGTAATTAAGGTTCTTAAGTGCTAAACTTTCCACATCAGTCAGAAACGTAGAAACCTTTTTCTCTCTGGTTGAAAGATGACCCCTTTTCTTGATGTTCTGTATAAAACAGCTGTATTTTTTAAGTGAACATCTTCCATCTGATTTTATGATAGTGTGTCAGAAAAGAAAAGGTTTTTAGTTGTGCGAGTCCCTTTGGTTTTGACAGATCAGAATGAAGCATGTATGGTTTCCAATTGTTATAGGACGCGTTTGATAACATCACTGTAAATGAGTGAAATATATTTAATGTGAAACAATTTTGAATCAGCTTAAAAGAGGTTTTAGTTTTAGTTTTAAAAAACAGTTTGTTTTAGTGGTTTAACATGTAATTTACGTAAAAAAAATAGTTTTGTTTTAACTTGTTCTTATCCATCACAAACGATTTGTGGCTGGCTAGCTCGAACATGTGTTTTAATTTTAAAAAGTGTGATTTTCTTTTTAAAATTGTGTTTAGATGGCTAAAGTATTATTGATATTTCATAAAAAGTGTGATGAATTATCAATAATACTTTAGCCATCTAAACAAAATTTTAATCTTAAGAATGATGGGTTAGTGTGAAGGCAAGAAATAAAGTCTAGGTATCAAAATATTCTATGCTAGACATAGAGTGAGACAAAAGATACGATCAGTAAGCATCAACAACTTACGCCAGTCATACCATGTATGTTACCTCACTGTTCTTGGGGTTGATGGTGACTCGGTTGATCAGTGCGCATAAATGTAACTCACTTCAGGTAGTCATACCATGGATGTTAACTTGCCGTCCTTGGAACTTGCGGAGCTCCTGTCGATCAATAAGCATAGCTAGCGCTTCTTTTGATTAGTAAGCATCAACATATCAAAACATGGAAAGAGGTCGTACCATGGATGTAACCTAACTGTCTTTAGGGTTGACACACGTAGACAGTGTTTCTGTTGATCAGTAAGCATTAATACATCGAATGTTACTTAAGGTACCTTTCTTGGAGTTGGTATTGTTTCTTTGGACCGGTAAACAGAAAGGGCGTTTCTCTCAATCAGTAAGCATCAACACACCAAGAAGTCATACCATGGATGTTACCATACTGTCTTTGGAGTTAAAGTGCCAGTATTGATCAGTTAGTATCGACATACGAAAAGAGAGCATACCATGGGTTTTACCTTGCTGTCTTTAGAGTTGATAGCACCAGTGTTGATCCTGATTAGTAAACATTAACATATCAAAAGAGATTATTATCATGGATGTCACCATACTATCTTTGGAATTAATAGTGTCAGTTTTGATCAGTAAGCATCTACATACCAAAAATACATGGGTTTTACCTTGCTGTCTTTAGAGTTGATAGCACCAGTGTTGATCCTGATTAGTAAACATTAACATATCAAAAGAGATTATTATTATGGATGTCACCATCTATCTTTGGAATTAATAGTGCCAGTTTTCATCAGTAAGCATCTACATACCAAAAATACATGGGTTTCACCTTACTGTCTTCCAAAACGATAATTCTGTTACCTTAATACATCAAAAGTATGATCAAACCTTGCAGCGTTCTGGTTTAGGAGTTGGCGCTTCTCTCTGTCCCTGCCATGGTGCATGTTGTAGAGAAGCGAAGCATCCCGTAACAAACTCCTTACCTCAGAATTGCCGATTCTTCTTGACATTCTCCTGGGAAAAAGGTGGATCAGACAGTTTACACCACGAGAACACATTAACTTCATTACTTTGAAATAAAAGAAATTTGTTAAAAAAAAATATTTAAAAACATATGTTAACAAAGAAAAAGGGTTATGTCAGTAAAACGATTCATTCATTTCATGAAAAAAGAAACTGTCGTGTGTGTTGTTTTTTTAATCTAAGGTTTACAACATTTCTTTGTCCCGATACGGATAATTAACTGTCGACATACAACGAATAGTTTGCAGTTTAGATCCCTATTTGTCGGTCTTTTCCCTCCGTTTTCACTTGTATCTCAGTGGGCGACTCTTTTTTACGCAAGTCTTGAATCTGGTAACTTTTAACAACTGCAGTTATTACATTATTATTATTATTATTATTTCGTGCAAGAAATAAACATATCGATTATGCATTTGAGCACAGTTTAAACATGCCGGAGGGAAGGGAAGGAGGGGGGGGGGGGGGAGGGGGGGCACGATTACAGTCTCCGAAAAGGAGCCCAGAACAATGACAGATAAAGTACGGTTTAAAACAAAAGGAAAGTTACGATACAGCCACGGGTGAAAATGGGGAACAAGACGAATAGAACGCGAAAGTACCATAAAAGAGATCAAAATCTTGTAATCAGAACATCTCTTGAAATCAGGCAGAAAGAGTCAGGAATATTTCATTCAGCAACTTTTTTTTACAGCGGCAGTACGTGATTAAAGAAAAGTCTTTGAATATGCGTATTAATGTAGTATTCCTGGTTTATCACACTTAAGTTAAGAGGTGACGTATTGTTGTAGTGGTTAAGATGTGAAAGGCAAACACAAGAGGTAGTGTGTTTTCACAACATTTATCAGTAAAACGATTTGTAATCTGAACAATGAATGATAAACAGGGGTACGTAGGAACACCTTTTAATTCTAGAACAGTGAAATGGTGATTCATGGACCCATGGCAGGCTCATCATACATAACAAGTGCAAACCAAGTCAGTGACGGCAGTTTTACCTATGCCAACTTCTGTTTAAATAACATGAGCCAGGGGAGGTAACAAAGATAACTTCCCCTTCCTTTGGGTTGGTTTAAAAGTATAAGCTTATTTCAATCGAAATTTAACGATTTCAGTGTTTCTCCTCCTTTCCCTTCCGCTGTACACATACGCACGCGCGCTCACGCATGCACACACACACACACACACACACACACACACACACACACACACACACACACACACTCTCTCTCTCTCTCTCTCTCTCTCTCTCTCTGAGTGTACCTTGTGCGTGCACACTCATACTCACACACACACACACACACACCACACACACACACACACACACACACACACACACACGTGCGCCCCCCCCCTCCATACACACACACACACACACACACAACACACACACACACACACACACACACATTACGACAATATGACACGGTCAAAACTATTGTCCAAAAAATGTAATGAGTTACCTGATTCTGTACTGATGAACGGACTGATTGATGGAACGCATGTGACAATGTATAGTTATATAGAACAGCAGATACACGTGCCTCAGGACTGATTGACTGAAAAATAAACAACATGACATTCATGACATGCAGTCAAAAAGAAAAGATTATGGGTTTCAAGAGACAGTATCGTCACCCATCGATAAGGTACCACGTAGCATGATTCCAGAAAGTTTCTGAGAATCAAGCACTGGGCGCATATGTTCTGTGAGCACCTGGTGTAAAAGAGAGGTGGATTCAAAAGAGGTCTAATACTAATGACCCAATAGTGTTTCCGTAGTGCTAATGGTCAAAATACTGTTTCCCTGACACTAATAATCAAATCCTTGTTAACGTAATGCTAGTGTCTGTTTTCCTAACACGCAAAATATTGACCCTAGTACAAATAGTCAAAATAACGTTTCCCTAATAGTAATAAAGTAGTTTCCCTAAGGCTAATTGTGAATAGTTAATTACTTAAACACCAACGGCCAACCAACTGTTTCCCTGATACCGACAATGGGGGTGGGGGAGGGAGGCGGAGGGGAGAGAAGAGGGGGGATATGTTCGCTCAAAAGGTCAGACAGATAGACTTCTTTCTTAGGCCGGTATCCTTTTCTGGGGTACAGGCCGCCGACTACAACTCGTCAGTCCTCGGTCCAAGGCCTTCGTTTCTACCTGCTTCGATGTTAGCCTGGAGGTCTTGCCGCCAGCTCTTTCTTGGCTGGCATCTTTATCTCTCGCCTGAAGGGTTCAAAATGAGAACCTGCCTGGTGATACTTGACGCCGGTTTTCGTTACGTATGCCCGATCCTTCCCCATCTCTTTCTAGTTTAATCTTTTACTGGCCTTAACCGTGTGTGGTTCCAGAGTTCTATCTTGCTGAAAAGGTTTGGCCAGTGGGTCGGAGGTTTGCACTTGTTTTCAGTATCCTCGAGTTCCAGATATTCTGGGGCTGTAGGGATGCCGCTCAGGCCCTGCCGAGTCTTGCTTGAACAGCAGCACCTGTACAGCTCTGCTTGTCTGTTATGCTGCCAGATAGTTATTCATATAAATGCAATTGTGATGACCAGCATGTTACCAGGATGTCACCGCTTGAGACAGAATGTATACAGTTACCCATCCCATTTCCTCCCAATCTCCCAGCCCTGTCCCCCCGACCCTACTTTGTGTTTGAAAATACCAACTCAAATGATCTGATACTGAAAATAAGTCTGCATGAAAAATTATGTCGAAGTGCTAAAAGTGGGACAAACCGTGAAAGCATAGCTCAATGTGTATTTGATTCGATTTATTTATGGTCAGGAGCTATTCAGTCATAATGTAAGGAGAGCAGAACGGTTAGAAAGCCAGAGGGATGACAGCCTGGAGGTGTAAAAGCGTCTAAAATAAAGAGAAATCGTAGTTTCGATTGCTTTCCTTTTGTGCAGGGTTGTCAAGTGCTTGGTATTCATTGAGTCTCTATTGTCCCTTGAGTGCAGGAAAAACGGATTAGTCTTCATTCGCTGAGATTGTGTCCAGGATCATAGCAAGTTAAGAAAGGCTTATCATTTGATCCCGTTGACTTTTTTTGTAATTGAAAAAGTTCTTTGCGGTCGTTACCTTCAGCGCTTCACTAACGCGTAGGCAGACCTATACCAGTCAGTGTGTGTTTCATTCTGCAAATGGCCAAATGTTCAAAAATGAATTGGATTTACGCACTTGATCATTTACACCAAACAACTCACCCATACACACACACACACACACACACACACACACACACACACCACACACACGCACGCACGCACGCACGCACGCACGCGCGCGCGCGCGCGCACACACACACACACACACACACCACACCAACTCACAAACACACACTCGCGCGCGCGCGTGCAGACTCGCAGACACATACATACAGGAGCGCAGTGTATATGCACGCATTCACGCGTTCACATGCGCATGTAATGTAAAGAATTGTTAGTTATCCGTAATGCCATATATTCGGCCATATATTCACGTGTTTGTAAGCAATGTTTAAAACAAATTGTCTGGCCTTTTTTTTTCTTTGTTTTTCCTAAAGACTGGCTTAATACAAACACATATTGTCACAAAATATTCAGTATACCTTTTTTCAGAAAGAATGATAGACCACGTATTTCTTTCTTCTAAAAGGCCCGCTTCCAATCTTACAAATATGGTGTTATATTTTACATTACAAGACTGAACCCGTTTACCACATGCTTGTCATACATGTAAGCAATACACAATGAAAGCAGTCTGAAATTATTTCAGGCAGAGTACACATTTCATGAATGTAGAATGAATGTTTACCAAACTAAACTGTGTTGGAAATAGTGACAATATGGTAATAACCATATCTTAATCAGACTTTCTGTTCGTTGCCACTTCTTAACATGTGTGTTGTATATCACGCAATTTGTTTACTTAAATAGTGTCAGTATATTTATTCTTGGAGTAGTATCAAAATTTTGTAATTCATTTTTTTTCTTTCTTTTTAACAGGAAAGCAAAGAAGAGGAACACACAAACATCCGCTACCACCCTCACCTTCCCCCTACAGACACACACACACACACACACACACACACACACACACACACACACACACGCACGCACGCACGCACGCACGCACGCACACACACACACACACACACACACACACACACACACACACACACACACGTACGTGCGCACGCAAGCACGCAGGCACACACACACGCAGGCACGCACACACACACGCGCGCGCGCACGTGCACACACTTACACACACACACACACACACACACACACACACACACACACACCAGCGCACAGCCACTTTCTCACTGACCTCATGGGCGCATGCAGACAAATTTCTAATGCCATCTCCCCTCTCTCCTTTTCATATGGATTTATCCCTGCACATACAAACATTTGAAAAGAACGACTGAAGGGCGAAAGAGAAATGATTTAGAATGTAAAATGCAAGGAGGTAGTGAATAACTAGCAACTGGTGACTGCCACAAGAAGGGGTAAAAAAAAAGAGCGTCCCTAATGAATGTTAAAATTCAAAGTAAAAGTTTAAATCGGACATTTTCAATATGGACAAAAATTGACAACTGTCAATATCCTTTCTTGTATAAACGCAGTGAACTGTAGAGGTGGTGATAAATAAGGATTTTGACTCGGTATGCTTTTGTATCAATACCGGTTCTTTTTACACAGATGTCAAATTAACACTGGGAAGAGAAAACCCACACTGTATTTCACAGTGCAACATATAGCTCAAATATAGATTTCGTTTCATTTGGACGTCCAGTATCCCATCCATTCCAGCTTCCAGCCTAGTTAGGTTGCGTATGTGTTCTCGACAGTTTGTTCTCCTAAAAAATTATTTGACTGGAACACGAACTGCACGTGTTAATTGGTGCGGCCTGCCTCTGGTTCTGGTCACCTGGTGAACTTCGTCGTCGGCCCAACCTAGGGGTCCCATACTGACTGGAATGCAACAGCTGGACTTTCAACACTTGAGTTATAACAATGTCCCCAGGAAAAAAAATACATGTTGAAACGAAAAAAAATGTCTCAAACTTAACAAATATCTAAACAAAAAGCTCATTATGAAAAAAAAAATCAGTCAAAAACGGAAAATTCGGCAGGTGAAAACCGCCACATTACGTGACAGATCCAGTCTGTAGATAATGAACTTAAAAGCAGAATTGTTCCTGAATATGCGTTTTCTTGCGTTGGGCTACTAACCGTAATCAAAGGCAAAGACTCACCTCATAACTTGGAAATCTTTTTTGGACGTCTGTAGTATACGCCCCCCCAAAAATGATTTTTTCATCCGGAAAAAGAAAAAAAGAGAAAACCAAAAATAGTCCATGAATTTTTTAGGTGATATTTCGACATGATAAATGCAACGCGGCCTGTATGAGTTTCAACGGATGGAAGAGATGTGCAACATACCCATGTGCTGGAAAACATACGCAAATGCAGCGCCAGCTTTTAGGCCTCAAACTTTATAGAGCTCAAAGGACACCGGCGGAGGGGAATCCCCTGGGGAAACGTTCAAGGTCAGCAGGGCAGCTCCAAATTTACTCATCTCGGAAAGTCCGACGACCTTTTCTTTGGGGAAGTTTAGATTTTAGTTCCAAATATACCCCTGTTGGAAACTCCGGGTTACCAGGTATTTCTACCCGCATGGAATTCCCGCTCCTGCGTACGATAATGTGAAGTTGGGGTTGGCCGCATGGGTGGGTTCGGAGTGGCATGAGCACAGTAAGGCGCTGTTTGATAATATTTGTGTGATTTTCTTACGTTTGTTTAAGTATTTGATGTGATGCTCTTCTACCGCTGATTGTAAACGGCATAATTTACTCGCGAGTGTATGTGCTGTGTACCTGTATGTGTGCGTATGTGTCAAGTCGGTTGAAGGGAGAGGCAGGATCGGAGTGAGAATTTGGGCGTGCGTGCATGACCGACCGCGTGTGTTAAATATGCCTGTGTGCAAGCGTGTGAATGTATAGCAAAAAGCATGCGTGCGTGCATGCGTCTGCACACATGTCTGGCACCCTCGTTCCTTGTCTTCGCTCTGAGCTCTGAACAATTTTGCTAACATATTTTCGTATAGCATCTGACTGTTTCGGCTTCTTTTTGTTTCCCTTTTATTGTAAACCAGAGCTTCGGGTCTACCGGTAGAAAAAGACAACATCACGCACACATGCACACACACACACACACACACACACACACACACACACACACACACACACACACACACACAGTATATCTACCGATACATCTGTCTGTCTGTTGATAAGTGTGTGTGTGTGTGTGTGTGTGTGTGTGTGTGTGTGTGTGTGTGTGTGTGTGTGTGTGTGAGCGTGTGTGTGTGTGTATGTGTGTGTGTGTGTGTGTGTGTGTGTGTGTGTGTGTGTGTGTGTGTGTGTGTGTGTGATTTCTGGAGCATAACAGGAGACGAGAGAGGAATTGGGAGGGAGGGGGGTAAAAACGGGGAGGAGGGGCGAAAGGGGATGTGGGGAGCGGAGGAACAAGGCAGGCGAGGGGTACTGGGGTTGACGAAAGTGGGAGATGTATCAAAAGCTGGAAAAAAAAAGACGTGGAGCGGAGGGATGGGTGGGTTACAGAAAGTTTTTCACGTAGGTTGGAATGTCCAACACACACACACACACACACACACACACACACACACACACACACACACACACACCATTCATATTTTAGTTAACGCTGGCCAGTCTTGTATGGGACTGCTTGCTTTGCTTTGTCCAGCAGTCTGATAGCGGACGCTCAAGGCGACTGACTGCCCTTATTTGTATACCCAGTTGGTCTTCCCAAATAACTTCCTTTTACACTAAAAATAGACCAGGAAATTCAGCAAGCTTCTGGCGTCTGATTGGTCGGAATAACTTCCGCGGCGCGGCGAGCTGGGGAAGTTTTTCTCTCTCTTTCTATCTTTTTTTTCTTTCTTTCTTTCTTTCTTTCTTTCTATTTTCCAATCTTGCTGGCGAGGTGGGACTTGGGGAAGTCCCCGAACACTTCCATAACCGCTGAACAAGCGACCTCGGGAATGAAACTGGGAATCCCAAAACCGTAAAATCAGAACAGGTTTTCATTGGTGGTTATTTGGTGGTGATACTTGTTTCGCCTCTGGTCTTAACCTGCTTATTTCAGGGGACCACTTTGATTACAGGGAAAGAAGTGTCGACTAGTGTGTGTAGGTGGTGTTACACATTGTCGTGACCTAGCAATCAAAGAGGGAACTGTTGTTCGTAAACATCTTGTCACTGAGGGTCATGATATGAAGAAAATTGTGTTTACATGTGTGAGTGCATTTTTTTTTATCTTAATAATCGGAACACTTTAGTTGTCACTAGAAAGGTTGAAATCAGTAGTGTTTTGCTCGTTTATGTTTCACAAATTATTCAGGGGTGTATTGGTTGTTCAGGTTAGTTTCCTTTCTTTGAAATTGTTGCATTTATTTGGAATTTTTTTTAAAAAAGGATCTGTGTGTGTGTGTGTGTGTGTGTGTGTGTGTGTGTGTGTGTGTGTGTGTGTGTGTGTGTCTGTGCATGTCTTTGCATGTGCTTGTGTGCTTATGTTTGTGTATCCTGCTTCCATGTGTGCTTCTCTCTCTCTCTCTCTCTCTCTCTCTCTCTCTCTCTCTCTCTCTCTCTCTCTCTCCCCTCTTCTCTGTTTATCTCTGTATGTGTGCGCGCGCGCGTATGTGTGTGTGAGCGCGCGCGCGCGTTCGTGCGTGCGTGCGTGCGTGCGTGTGTGTGTGTGTGTGTGTGGTGTGTGTGTGTGTGTGTGCGCGCGCGCGCGCGCGCGCGTGTGCCCTTGCAGCTTCGATCTTTGATCATTATCCTTATTAAGATTAAGAATGCAGAAATCTTGCGTAAAATTTTCGCATCCAACACTTCCTTCATCTCTTCATTTGAACTTTGTCATCTTTGCGTTTCACCGCTGACAAGACCAGAGATACGCAAATATACAAATACTACATTGCGTGTGTGAGTGAGTGAGTGAGTGTGTGTGTGTGTGTGTGTGTGTGTGTGTGTGTGTGTGTGTGTGTCTGTCTGTCTGTCTGTCTGTCTGTCTGCTTCTGTCTGTGCGTGTGTGCGCGCGTGCGCTGCTGCTTTGTTAGGCCCTGACCTCGAGTACATACCGAACACGTGATGAGGTCTGACTTAGTGAGAACTTGCAGTAGTCTTCACAAACTAATGGCGTATCTGAGATACTGTAGAGGTGAGAGCTTGCAGTAGTCTTCACAAACTAATGGCGTATCTGAGATACTGTAGAGGTGAGAACTTGCAGTAGTTTTCACAGACTAATGGCGTATCTGAGACACTGTGGAGGATCGGAATCATTCTCTAGTTGTTCCAGCCTCTGGACGATTGCCTTCTCCACAACTGTTCGGAGATTTCCATCTTGTTGTGGAGGGGAGGAGCAGTCGGATGGAGGGGGGAGGAGGACGAGGGGGTAGAGTAGAGGACTTGTACTCAAGTCCGCACTAATGCATCGTGTGCTGTGTGGCAAACGCTACTTACCCATTCTGTGATTTCATTCTATGTTGTTTTGTATGAAATACACTTTAAAAAAATCGGTGAACCCTCTAGGGAATACTGGACGAAGGGAGGTGAGGTAGGGTGGATGTTGGGGTTGTCTTTCTGAGTAATATGACCATCTTTGAGTTGTTTTTTTTCTTCTATTTTTATGGTCTTCCGTTGTATTTCTGACCCATAATGTTTCTGTGTATTATGACCATCTTTGAGTCTGGTTTTTTTTTTCTGTCTTTGTGGTCGTCCGTTGTATTTCTGACCCATAATCTTTCTGTGTAATAGGACTATCTGTGAGTCTTTTTTTTCTTTCTATCTTTATGGTCGTCCGTTGTATTTCTGACCCATATTCATACTTTTGTTGTGGAAACGCTTTTTTTGGGTCTGGTTATGATTGATAACAAGCTGCTCTGGCGATTTAATAGAATTGAACCAACGAAATGAGCGTTAGTTATCCATTCTGCAGCACCCTTTCTGAATATGACTTTCTAATGTACCTTCAGTTATGAAATATTTCAGGATAAATTCCGATTTCGAATGTTGTGATCTGATTGGGGGAAAAATAATCGGAATGTCTGGCATCGTTAGCAAGGCCCTTAGTTTTCTCTACCGTAGGGATTTCATTGTTTCAATGAATTTGTTCAGAATGTTACCAACTGCGTCTGTGTGTATCTCTGTGTGTGTGTGTGTGTGTGTGTGTGTGTGTTGTGTGTGTGTGGTTGTGTGTGTGTGTGTGGTGCGTGCGTGCGCGCGCGCGTGCATGCGTATATAATATATATATAGTGTGTTTGTGTGTTGTGTGTGTGTGTGTGTGTGTGTGTGTGTGTGTGTGTGTGTTGACAGAGGTGACGTTTTGAGATGGGATTCAAAAGACAATGTGGTCAGATATGGCGTGACAGAACTGAAACCGAGTCAAGTTGGTTCAGTTTTCTTGATTCAAATCGTTTCAAGGTCAGGTGCAGTAGAGTAAACAAAGTGACTGGAATTTCCTACAGCCTCTGTGGTGTAGCTAATTTTGTTGAACCGACCAGAACATTAATTAAAAAAAAAATTACAACAAACTGGAAATTTATGCCGTATGAGATGATTAACAATGGAACTGTGGATAAACACACCATAGGTGCAACACGAAAGTTTCGAGTTACCCAAATTATTGGATGTAGCTGGATTCCACAGAACTCGAAAAGTGACAATGCAAACTATCTTGAGTTGACGGTATTTAAAGCTACAGTAAAGATCGAGTAGGATGCCACTGTGAATATAGCCCCAACTCTGGGCTAGGGCCAGCTGCACAACCATGAAAGTATTCGGAATGCCAGTCTTTGCCTCCGTACATGATGAAAACTACAGCAGGGAGAACAACACCCTCATTGATGTGAACGTCCCAGCTGCAGGGCTGTTGTTTGTAAGCAGTAAGGTTACGACAGGTCTTTTTCATAGTCGTCTGCGAAAGAAGAGAGACAGAGTTAAAAAAAAAAAAAGTTAAGAAACGGCAACACAACACATCCCACCTCATCTTTCTTTGTCTCTTTTGTTCCCATTCGACCTTCTCTCTCTCTCTCTCTCTCTCTCTCTCTCTCTCTCTCTCTCTCTCTCTCTCTCTCTTTGACCAGACTTTTTCTCACAGTTAACGTCCCACCTGACGTGATCTTTGAATTTCTGAAAGAGATGAACATATTTCATCTGATCTAAGATTTTACGGAAGAAAGATTTTTAACGAAGTTTCCGGTGCGTTTTTAAAAGGTGTATTTTAAGGAGATGTGTGAACCGTGGTGTTGGTGGTGTAGTGTGGTGGTGGTGGTGGTAGTGTGTGTGTGTGTGTGTGTGTGTGTGTGTGTGTGTGTGTGTGTGTGTGTGTGTGTGTTGAGGACTTGTGAGTTGATTTTGACGTGGTGACAGCCCTGATATGGCCCTTTGCGCTCGGCTGGGTTGTAAGCAACATTACCTTACCTTACCTTACCTTACGTTGGGTTTGCAATAGAAGGTACATGAATCCTTTAAACTAGGGAAGCCACAATGTCAAGGCTCACCGATGATAATTAGAGAAAACGAAGCAATTCGGCTGTTTGCTTGTCAGAATGTATGACTGGATCTGATAAACAGTTCAAGAAACAAAATTTTGACAACCATTTGGACGGTTTCTTTAGCTACATTGAAAATACAGAGTGTGTATGCCGCTCATCATCAAAGCATAGCACAGTAGTAGAAAGATGAAGAGCGTCACAAGAGATTCTTATCCAGAAATATTAATCAATATATTGTGACTTAGCCACAGACCTCGCACCGCCAACCCCTCCCTCAGCACACACGAGAGCTGATCAACCTGAGGAGCTTCCACGACATGTTTTGCCATTGATTGATTTTAATGGACGCAGTTTTCCATAGGGTAGTGCGAATACCTCATCCAGAGATCTTCTTGAAGTTGTCTTTGCAGAGCTGGATCTATGTTGTCTAAACGATGGGTCTCCAACACATCTCCATTCTTCCACGGGAACGCTTTCGTTTTAAGATTTGTCGAAACGTGACCCCTCACTCGTCCTGGACTATGACTAGTGTGCTCACGACGATCATGATCATTAAGGAAATTATCACTTTCCAACAGTCCTGAAATGCAACACTATAGAACGCTGCATTTCAGCTGAACACCTAATTTATCCAAAAGCTACGAGGACTTGTTTGCAGGAAGTATCTTAAAAGAATTTATCGAAGAAGAAGTTCTGCAAAGTCGGGACATATTCAAAAACCTGACAGACATAGTTATAACATTTGCAAAAGACAGTATTCCAGTTTCCTCCAACAAGACTGTAAATGTCTAAAACACTTTGGTTTCACAATGACTGCCAACACATTACAAATAAACCCAAACGTACTCGGAGTCGTGTCTGTCACAGACCACCAACGCTAAACGTTCGAACCCATCAAAACTGTGAGACAAATCAAGACACACTTTTAAATAAGTAAACATCGGTTTTGGAGAGACTTCTGCTCTACATCCAAGAAAAAGGTCTGGAAAACTACCAAGAAAATCATAGGGAAAAACACCAACCCATCTTTTCAACAGCTGAAACTTGCAGAAGCTGTGATTACTGACACACACGCTGTTGCCAGTCTGTTGGCCTCCACTGTTGAACAAAACTAATTCTCCACGATCAAATCTGCTGCTTTCTTGAAAAAACAAACAACCAAAAGGAAAATCTCCCTGTAATTTTTCCTCAGACAATACTGAAGTCTACAGTCTGCCTTTTTCAATTAAAGAACTAAATCGGCTCTGCAAACCTCTAGTGATCCTGCTTCTGGCCTTGATGAATCCATTACTAACTTCAAAAGCATCTCCCAGCTAGCTGTCTCCAGACTCTTCTATAAGTCTACAATCATATCTGGAACACAGGGTTTTTGCGCCCTCCTGGCTGAAAGCCCACATCATTTCTATCCTTACACCATAAAAAGACTTGACCTATCTTTCGAATTATCGCCCAGTGGCTTTGACTAGCTGCCTCTGCAAACCAGTGTAAAAAAATGACAACTGAAGCTAGAAACCGATAGCCTTTTGACCAAAGAACCGTGCGGTTTCCGAAAGAACCATTCTACCCATGGCCTTTAAGTCTGTCTTAAGACATCATCCGCAACACCTTCACTAACACAGACCTATGCTTGCTATTTTTTTCTTACTTCATAATGACACACAAAACCTTAACGACACCAGATGAAATGTAGAATTCTTATGGATCCTCATAATCAGGGTTTTCATGGTCATCTTCCTTTTCATGATAAAAAAAAAAACTATATGGCTTATTCGCAGTTCCAAGTCCGGGGTGGCACCTCACAGTCCGACGTTCATGAGCAGGTTTAGGATAACCCAAGGGAGTATCCTTTCTCCTGCTTTCTTCAGCATCGGAAGTAATGAATTTGTCAGTTCTGTAAACCAGGATTCCGAATCCTCTCTGTTTGTCTATGACTTTGGACTCTGCATAGTTTGAGCCACCTGTGTTTGCATACAACGTTGTCTGCAACTTTGCGTGGATAAGATCCGACAGTGGGCCGAGGAAAATGGGTTTATTTTTTCAGGTGCCAAAACCCAGTGCACCTCCTTTCACAGCTTTCGACAGTATTTTACTGACCCTGAAATCCGTCTGGATAAATCCATCATTTCAGCTGTGAGTAAAACCAAATTTCCTGAAGTTATCTTCGATAACAATCTGAACTTTAAATGTCACATCCAGCACCTGAACACTTGTTATAAATCAATGAACATTCTGAGAGTTGTAGCACACACGGTCTGGGGCGCTGATGAGAAAATTCTTCGACATCTTTCCAGGGCTCTGATCGGCTACAGACAAGACCATGGCTGTGTGGCTCATGCTTCCGCCAGACCTTCCTTCCTGAAGTTTCTAGTGTCCATCCATCAAGTGGTTTGACTCTGTCTGGGTGCATTCAGCGCAACCCCTGTTTTACAGTCTGTATGCTGAGGCGGGAGAACCATCCTTCTCCAACCGGCGGCTGAAGCTTTCTTTGACCTATTGTTTGATTCTCTTCTCTGAACACCAAAACCCTGCTTATAACTGCGTTTGGACCAGAAATTTTTCAAGAAATTTAAAGAGAATCCAAGCTCCATTTCACCCTTAGGATTTTGTATTCTTTCCCATTTGCATACGACAGACATTGACATTGCAGTCATGTATGATTCGTTCACATTTCCTGACGATGTGTCGCGTCGTTACTCATTTTCATTAAGATGTTTTCCGGCTAGGAAGCTCCGTATTGTATCGTTAACTATTCATAAGCTGTTTTAAAGCGGACATCTGTGTATTGTTTCGTTTGCTTGGTTTATTTTCTTACTGGGCAAGTATGTGTTGTATTGTTACCCATTTTCCGTGTGTAGGATCTGGACAACTGCGTATTGTACCATTATCCATTTTTAAAGTGTTATACGTTAACAACTGTATATTACATTGGTACACATTCTTAAACTGGTTTCTTACTGGACAGGTTCGTTATGTCGTTAACAGTTAAGCTGGTTTCTAAGCAAAGAAGTGTTTATCACGTCGTTTCACGTCGTTATCTAATCTTTAGGTATTTTGAACCATGTCATTACCTATTGTTGAGATGTTTTATGACTATACAAGTCATTGCTGCGTCGCTGCCTCTCATGAAGGTTATTTTCGAGCTGTACAACAGAAGGCTGTTCTTATCTAGTTTTAAGATATTTCTGAGCGTACAGTTTCCTTCTATGTCATATCTATTCTTGAGGAGTTATCTCATCGTAATATGGGAAGCAGAATAAAGCGGGAGAGGATATGGGGAAGGGACTACTTTAAACAAAGTCTGTCTTTGCCACCCGTTGTTTTCAGATAATGGCACATCGAAATGAAGACGGCTAAGAAAGAGCACAGGAGTCGCTGTACTTTGTGCTTCTTATGGTGGCCACAACTGCATAGCTGGTCAGACAGAAGAACCCTACGATTGTTTTCGCTAACCAACTCAGTCATGCCTCTAGTTGGGGAGATTTGAAAATTTCAGTCCGCTCTTGTTCAAAGGTTGACGATTGCTGTGGCAATGCCAAATGCTTTTTTTCACGGGCAAAAACGAAATGGACCGATTCATCAGGATTATCTCATGTCGTTTGTCTCTTTGTGGATACAAGCCACGCAGAATTAGACAAGACTTCACTTGCGCACTTTACTAACACACAGATACGCGCACTCAATCACGCATGCTCGCACACACATTCTCTCTCTCTCTCTCTCTCTCTCTCTCTCTCTCTCTGTACGTGTGTGTGAGCTTGTTTGTCTGTCTGTCTGTCTGCTCGTCTGTCTGTCTATATGTTTGTCTGTCTGTCTGTCTCTGTCTGTCTGTCTGCCTCTCTGTCTCTCTCTCTCTCTCTCTCTCTCTTAGTGCGCGTGCGTGCGCGTTCCCCCCCCCCCCCCCCCCCCCCAGTGCCTCCCTGCCTCTCACCCAGGTATTACGCTAATTGAAAATATGATTAAATGAATGTCTGAGCTTCATAAAACATAATCATGTTAGTACTGCGCGCATTTATTAGATAAAACACGGCCAGTTCTGATCTTAATGTTGACGTGTGTTGTCAAGAGGTGAAGGACACAACACTCGGCAGTCCTGGGGAGCGCTTTTTGTTTGGTCGAGGGCTGTAATCTTAAGCAGGCCAAAATGAACCTCGCCCAGTGCACTCAAACCTGTCTCGCCCAATCCTACCTCCCACCCCACTGTTTTGGTAGGACAGTTCGTCTCTCTCTCTCTCTCTCTCTCAGAGTGTGTGTGCTGTCTGGGAGTGCAGCTCGTCGGTCGTCTCGTATGAATGAGCGCTAAGATTTAGAGCAGTAAACCGTCACACCCGGATAGAAAAGCTTGAAGACGAAACATAGCAGGGCATGTTATTATTGGAAATCTATAAGAATGATAATACCAAAAGGAAAAGATATGGCAGAACTTGGGTATTTTCTACAATTTGTCTGTGGAAATTACATTGGTTGCTGAAGTTTTGCTTTTTTTTTTTCCTGTTAACCTTCTTTACTGCTGTTAAGCCGCCTTGCTGACGTTGTGACCGATTAGTGTGTCTCAGTTCTTAAAAGTTTTTAGTTGCATTTCATGACATGACTTTTTCCTTTGTTATCTGGCTTGGACGTAGATTATAAACACTGTCCAGAATAAGAAAAACATATCTCCATTCTCCACTGTCTGTTTGCTTGCATGATTTTTTCCTACATAAAGTAGTGCTGTTATCTTTGTCATTATTTGTCAGCAATAATTTTGTTGCTCTAAAGGTGATAAATCAATCAGGACATCTACAGAAAATAACAGCAGATTCAGATTAACCACATAAAAACATAGAATTATTTTTGATATTGCATGTGCCTGCGAAAGACTTAAAAGCAGCGTATCATCTGTTATTAGATTGTTCTATTTCAAAGAGATTTACGAGGAGATAGGCATTAGTGTCGTGACACAGGAAGAAAAACTACTGTTCATCTGATTTATGTATATAACTGATAACGCAGCCATAAAGTATTTGGATAGTTATGAAGATCAAAACCTAGAACTGGAGCGGCGATTTATGATTGACCTCTCCGGGTGCATTTGAGAATTATTGACTACAGGTCGATCTAGTATTTCATTTGATTCAACCCACCAATCTGAACTGAACCGAGAGCAATTCTAAAGGTCCACGGTTTCATATTTGGTCGTCCTCGAGGGAGATAGATGATGTAATAACATCAAAGTAAGTAACTGCTGTTTTGCCCGGAAAGGACTCCCACATCCAGAAAGCAACTTTCCAAACGCAGCGTTCACGTACAAGAGAAATCCCTTCGAAAAGCACACATTCACCAAGTGAATTGGGTAGATATCCAATAATTATGATTCAGATTAGTTAAAATTAGCTTTTTTTTTGTTATTTTTTTCCATACTAACAACATGAAAAGAATGGAGCAAGAATGCGTTTCAATGGTTATCCATTTGTGCATTATGCCATTGTTGAAGGAAATATGCAAAAGCTTATCAGCGCTGCTAGGCTTGAGAAGACGTTTGTCTAGGGCTCAAAGTTTAGTTATAAAGTTATCAGTTATCCAAAAAATGATAAATTGTCCCCCATTACGTCATGCCATCTGCCCCTTGTCTCCCCGCCCCACCCCCACCCCCACCCCCTCCATCCCACGCACACATGGCTGTCCTTAGCATATTGGAAGCGCAGCAGTACCTGCACGTCCTGCATATGATGGTCCCTTTTACTGTCAAAGTCGGACGTCGCAGCATCAGAGCCTGGAACAATTACCGTACCAAATTATCTTACACTCATACATTAAATTCTCGAATCAGACCAACAGTTAGGAGCCAATCGGAATAAAGTTTGTATTCTGACAAATCGGAACTTTGGAGATGACTCCTTAACGTATAGCTGTTTTTCTTTTTCGTCATAATTTTATTTACCATTGCTCACAATTACCTTGAAAATGACGCATTAGGAAGACATTATCTTTTAATGTGTTACTAGAGGGTCTGTTTTGAAAACAAAGGGTTTCCCTCTTTTAATTTCAAAATATTTGACCCACATCAGCAACACGATCAATGCACTCCACATTGAGAACCTCATAACTGGAAGTGAATTTCCCCCAACGCCTGTCGAAGTGATCCTATCCACAAGTTTTCAGTTCACCCCGTAAAACGTGCGTTCC
>CM065732.1:26457392-26459892 GCA_033310375.1 Conus canariensis
CCGAGGGAAACGACCCAGCGGAGATTTGAACCTAACAACCCAGGATCACCAGGATTACGAGTTCGGTGCGCTACCAGCTGAGCTATTCCGGCCCCGGAAGATGTCACCAGATCGTTTTGTCAGCGATTCCACTATGTCTGTAAAAAAAAAAAAAGCACTATCAAACTGCTAGGTCGCAAAAGAATGGAAGAGTTGGATGGGTGGGGGTATGAAGATCAGCTGTCCAACCGAACATACCCAGGTTGTTTTCTTATGTGTTACAAGGTAAAAAGTGTCAGAAGCCATTCTGTGTGTGAGGAGAAAATCTTTTCCAGGAACAGCGAATTAACTGTGTTGGGTGTTGGACTGGATCAAGAGGGATCAGATTCCGGTGCAGTGTATCTGTCAACTGTCAAGTAAGGTGATAGGTAGATCAAGCAGATGAATATTGTCCCTTTCGTCCTTCCTGACACTGAACGATGTGATTCTCTTCTTCTTAGGTTATATGAATGTGCTATGTCACGGACATTTCAAGTCTCAGATGTCGGTAATTGTGTAGGATGAAAGAGCGCTTCTTACTATCGTCTTTTGTTTTCTCTCAAAATTTGTAGACTGATTTCTTTAAGTTGGTTGGCTCTTAACACTTCTTTCAGTTTTAACTGTTAGCGATCTCTATGAAAACAAAACCCCGATCTCTTCGTGCAGTTGTATTTGTGCGATCGTACTTTAGTTTGTTTGCTTGATATTGTAACAGATCAATCTGTACGGGTGCAAACAATAGTAAATGCTTTAACAGAGTCAGTGACAGTGACACTCATCACGTGTGAAGACCACCGAACTGTATGCAATATGAAAAAGAAAGGGGTTGGGATGTGTAACTAATAAAAGTGTACAGAGAGAGAGAGAGAGAGAGAGGGGGGGGTATACAATATGACAAAGAAGGTGTTTGGTGTGTGATTAATAGAGATATCGGGGGGGGGGGGGGGGGGGGGGGGGGGGGGGGGGGGGGGGGAGAGAGAGAGAGAGAGAGAGATGAAGTAGAAGGGGGTTGAGCACAGCTGAGAGAGAGAGAGATGTGTAATGTGAAAAAGAAATGGGTGAGTGGGTGGATGGGATATATATATACTACTCAAAACAATTGAAGTACCACCCCTAATTTTTGTATGCAATTTTTAAAAAGCTCTGATAAACCAATTAATATTGATAATTGAATAAATTCTGCTGGATAAGCTTACCCGGTTCTCAAATACTACTCCTCGTGCATTTTTGTTATGTTAAAGTCGGTCAGCAGTTATCTACCGCGTCGCATCTGAGGCAAAAAAATCCCGAGAAATTATCGAACTTGTGTCGCTCCCAGATTTTGACACAGACACAGCAAGAAAAAAAATGTGATGCACGTGAAAGCAAGGTCTTTTCTGAGCAGAATTGCAATCAGTTAGCACATTTGACGGGTATAAAAAGTCGCGAAATTTAGGAAGATTTAACCATGCCTGCGAGACAACGACTAAGCAACACCGACAGAGGAAGAGCGATAGCATGGTACCAAGAAGGTATTGGCTTGAGGGAGATTGGTCGACGGCTTGGAGTGAGTCACCCAGTCATTCTGAGGCTCAGAGACCGTTGGCTTAACACTGGAAGTGTTGAAGAACAGCAGGGACGTGGACGGACGAGAAGCACCTCCAGACAGCAGGATCGGTTCATTGTTATCGCTTGTCTGAGAGACCGTTCAGCCAGTGCCACAGTACTCCGAGACCAGCTACGACAAGCCAGCAACGTCAACGTCAGTACCCAGACAGTTCGGAACCGGCTCCACGACGCCAACTTGAGGTCAAGGTCCCCAGCAGTGAGATCAATACTGACCCCAGCGCATCGAGCTCATCGTCGGGCCTGGGCAGCATGTCATAGAAGGTGGACAAGAGCTGAATGGGCAACAGTACTCTTCACAGACGAGTCAAGGTTCACCCTCAGGTTCAACGACGGGCGGGTTCGCGTCTGGCGACGTCCTGGAGAACGCTACGTTGACGCTGCCGTCAGGGAGCATGACCGCTATGGAGGTGGGTCCGTGATGGTGTGGGGTGGGTTCAGCCTACGTCACAGGACCCCCCTACACCGTGTTGAAGGCCGCCTGACCGGTGCCACCTACCGCGACACCATCATCCGCCCCCTTGTGATGCCCGCCCTGAGGGCAGTTGGCCAGGGCGCCCAGTTCCAGGACGACAACGCGCCGTGCCACCGCGCCGCCATCGTGAATCAGTTCCTACAAGGGCAGCAGGTGACAAGAATGGACTGGCCTGCCAGGTCACCAGATTTGAACCCCATGGAGCATCTGTGGGACGTGCTGGGGAGGCGAGTGCGGGCCCACAACCCTCCAGCAGACACCGTGGACCAGCTGTTTCAGTTGCTGGAGCAGGAGTGGCAGGCGATCCCCCAGGACACTCTCCGCCGCCTGGTGCACTCCATGAGACGTCGATGTGACGCTTGTTTGAACGCGAACGGTGGTCATACCCGTTATTAACATCAT
>CM065732.1:26462392-26474892 GCA_033310375.1 Conus canariensis
GTATCGCACAATCATGTATCTGTACTTCATGTAGAGCATGTCTTGTATTTGTATCTGATGAAGGATAGCTCTTATGTTTGTACTTGATGCAACATAGATCTTGTTTCAGTACCTGATAAAGAACAGGTCCTGTATATGTTTGTACTAAATATAACATAGGTCTTGCTTTTGTATCTGATAAAGAACAGGTCCTGTATATAATTGTACTTGATTTAACATAGGTCTTGCTTTTGTACCTGATCAAGAACAGGTCCTGTATATGTTTGTACTCGATATAACATAGGTCTTGCTTTTGTACCTGATATAGAGCAAGTCCTGTAATGTTTGTACTTGACATAACAAAGGTCTTGCTTTTGTACCTGATATAGAGCAAGTCCTGTAATGTTTGTACTTGACATAACAAAGGTCTTGCTTTTGTACCTGATATAGAGCAGGTCTTGTATTTATGCGGTTCCTGTAGAGCATCCACGCTGTCCATGCACTTGAACCGTTTCTCTCCGTTCACCACAATAGCTTGGGACTGGCGGGGCTTGAGGTCATGAAACATCACCTGCAGTGCAACAACAACCACCACCACTTCACCGGCATTGTCATCTGAGCATGGTTGCTTTGAGCTCAAGACAAGATTACCTTCTTCACATACTCTTCAGTTTCAAACGTAACAAAGCTATGGAGTCTAAAAAGTGGTTTGAACAACGTAACACACGGCAAAGCTCTCTGATTTGGTCATCTGAATATGTCAGCCGCAGGCGCAGTAACGTTCAATAGTCGGGAAGAACTCCGTGTTAAACCTGTTTTAAAGAATGGAAAGAAGGAGGAGATGGGGTTGTGAAGTTTTTTTCAAATAATTTTGCTTTCATTTTCACCCCCCCCCCCCCCCCCCCCCCCCCCCCCCATTTTTCTAACAAGAAAATGCAATTACCTGATAAGCTGCAGGAGTATGTTGGTGGTATAGTCTTAATCATAATCACAGTTTCCCACGTCATGCCAGAGGGGGGAGGCGGGATGGGGTTGGGATGAACGAGAAACATGAAAATAATCAACTGCCATTCTTATTACATGAAACGGACAGTACTTACTGAACTCTGTATCTGTATAAATAGTAAACTGACGTAAACTGTTCGATTTCAGTGAGAATGACGAAGGCAGCTTTCACAGATAAAACCATGTGTTTCACTGTTGTGATATAAAAGACCTTAAGGTGTGTGCAGTGGTGGGGATCAAGGTGTGTGTGCGTGTGTGTGTGTGGGGGGGGGGGGGGGGGGTTGGGAGGGAGGGGAATGGGGCAGGGAGCTAGGGAGAAAACTATCCAGTAAATCCAAACTGTAGGGGAAAACGTGTTGAACTGGGCTAAAGAAAAGCAAAAGAAGCGAGACGTACGCTGCTGTAGAAGAAATAGACGCCTGGTTGGGTGACAGTGAATCCCCCATCCGGGAGGGACACCAGGGGTTGCTGGGACTTGTTCTTGTACAGGTGCTTCATCCAGGATGCCTCCTCCGTCAGCCGCAGAGGCGCCTCTGCATAGGTTAAAGCAACGTCATTAGTCGACGACACTGAAAGGACATACGGAAAGAAGAGTTGGACATGATCACCTTACATCTCTAGCATTGACTCAAAAAAAGAGAGAAAGAAACACACAGCGCGCGCACATTCGCACGCACACACTTGCATGCACACACACACACACACACACACACACACACACACACACACACACACACAGACACAGAGAGAGAGAGAGAGAGAGGGGGGGGGGGGGGGTTCGCTTCCTGCATCTGGTTATCAATTCTGGTGATTTTGTTTGTTTGTTTGTTTTTTCGTGTTTTTTTTTCATAATTATTTTAAAGGTGTTTCAGTTCATTAAGTGGGAAAAATTACAATAAGCATGTGTGTGTGTGTGTGTGTGTGTGTGTGTGTGTGTGCGTGTGTGTGTGTGTGCGCGCGCGCGCGCGCGCGCGCTTCAGTCATTTAACAGAGCTATGTTTGTCAAGCTCAAAGACCAGACCTCAAGTGACCGATAGAAAACCCCCATCTTCTTTCATTCACTTGGATACCCGTTACTACTCTTAAATTCCGTATTCCTGTATAAACACAAAATTTGCTTACGACATTGGTCAGGTAAGATTGGCAGCCACAACTGACATTTCACCAGAACTCCTTTTTTTCCCCTCTAAATCATTAATACCGTCTTCCTAGATACTGTAGTGGACATTGTCCTCCGCGTTTGTATTACATTATGGCCAGCGTGCGGGCATTGCAGTAGCCATTGTCGCCAGTGCTTCTTTTAGGTAATCACCACTTTTTTGGCTTGTTTCTTTTTGTACTACTACAGGCATTGTTACGAGCGCTTGTTTCAGATTATCACAACTGAAACGAGTTTTTTTTTTAATTGTCATTGAAGGCGTTATTACCAGAGTTTGTTTCAAACTATCACAACAGGTTTAATAATGTTGTAGCCTAGTTACCAGTGCTTTTTTTTTCAAATCACTATAGCTTTTCTCGGTACTAAAAAGACATTGTTACTCGCGCTTGTTTTATATCACCATTTTTTTTCTAGGTACTGTGTAGTAGAAATTGTCGCAAGTGATTGTTTCGTATCTTTACCACCTCTTTTCTGGTTATTACAATACGTATTGCCACTGCTGTTCTGCTTAGTACAGCAGATATTGTAACAAGTAATTATTTCACATTCACAGCACAGCATTCCTTGGTAGCACTGATGTGCGTGTAAGTCAGGAGTAGGAGCTCATTTTTTTTTATCCATTAAGTTTTTGTCATAATATGTCATGTTATTAATATTATCATTTTGCTGGTAAAGCTCCTACGTATCTGCCTTCGTGAGTATTCACTTTGTGTCTGATTTTAGTCGGATACTCCTCGGTATGTTTGTGTGCTACAATCGTTGCTTGTGTACTTCTGTTTTTGTTTCGTTGAAACTATGCTACAATCGTTGCTTGTGTACTTCTGTTTTTGTTTCGTTGAAACTACTGATTCCTGGAGGCAGAGAACGTGAGGGAATATGCAGTGTTATTTTGACGGTTTTGCGAGAGCCTTCAAAGTCTGCTGCTTGCAGACAGCTTGAATGACAGCTTGGATGTGGTTAGTATGTGATCTATATGACAGAAGCATTGCATTTGCCTAAGACATAAAGAGTACCCTCAGGGAATGCTGAGGGCTCTCTCAGTGCCGATAGATCCCTGTTTTCCTGAAGTTCTGGTGCTGATGACTTCCTTTTTTTCCCCTGTTACTCTTTTAGACTGCCTTTTTTCACTTTTTGTTTTCTGTTACGGCTGTCCGGTTTTTTGGGTTTTTTTGCCTTTGTGGACCATTCTCCTGCTGTTGATCGGGAGACTCTTTTACTTTGTTTTTTAGGTGACGATTTAAGACGTCTTAGGCTTGTGTGTGTGTGTGTGTGTGTGTGTGTGTGTGTGCGTGTGCGTGTGTGTATGTGTGTGTGTGTTTGTCTAATCTGGTGACTTGGTAGTGAAACATTGTGTACACAGTCCAGAGGGGACACAAGCTGCCTATTTTGCTTACCCATGTGACCTTTTCTTTTAATGTATCTTGTGTTGGATACAAATGTTTTTCGTTTCTTTTTTCTTTTTGTTGTTATGGTTGTTGTTGTTGTTGTGTGTTCGTTTGTTTGTTTATTTTTTTCAATCTGGGAGGGAAAAATCAAGGGGACAGCCTGGCGCTCTCAGCACAGCCTGGTCTTATTTGCCTTCAAATCAAATCAGCTTTGTTATCTGAGAGAAGTATTTATCATATGGTGGCACACATATCCATCCCTGGCAAAATGATCAAACTGCCAAAAACGGAAAACGCGTATGCTATATTTGCATAATTCATGTTAAAAGCAGACGTAAGGTTCTCATTACGTTTTGAAACAAATCGATATGATCACAGACACGCGTGGTTACTCCCTCCCTCTCTCTTTACCCCGCCGCCATTGCTGTTCTCCCCCCCCCCCCTGTACACACACACGCGCGCGCACGCACAGAGGGAGAGAAAGAGAGAGAGAGAGGTGGGGGGGGGGGGGGGAGAGGTGTCCAACAAACTAAAAAAATGAAGTTTCAAAACGGAGTGACTGGGGGCGGAAAATGAAGCAAAATTTAGAAAGAGAGGGGATTAGTTACCGCCAAGGACACAGTACAGGACAAGACACCTGTACAGGTGTCTTGTCCTGTACTCCGTCTGTGTCCTTGGCGGTAAATTAACTCCCTCTCTTTGAAGATGCGCACTTGCGTACGTATACGCACTCCTCATTTCCTCCCCCCACCCCAACCCCCACCCCCATTCCCCCACCTCCTTTTTCCAGGGTGTCAATGTATTAAGTAGCATGTCATTATGTGTTTTTGAAAGTTGGTGGTGACATCTCTCGGCAGTTGTTTTTTTTTTTTCAGTTGTAAACACTTTCACCATGTAATAGTTTCCACTTGGGCTTTACAGCCCTGGGAAGCTGGCTGGGCTGTAATAATAAAGGACTGCAGACACGTCCATTGTTGCGCTTCATAATATCATCATTTCAACTACACTCGGAAGGTCCGTCACAGACGAAAGCAAGACCATGATAAGTCATGGAGGGGGTTATTGTATTTCTGCAACCTGCTTTTATACCCTATGATATGTATGCAGTTCAGTATGTCAACTGTTGTCTCTATGCTTATTGTTGTCACGTTCCTTAATATCGTGACGGGTCATTCGATGTTAAGAGTGTACAGTGCTAAAGGAAAAGAAGACAATACTGTTCATGGAAGCTGAGCTGATCGTTTACTGCAAATCTTTGTCATACATTGTAATATAACAATTCATTCGTTTTAAAGGTGAGTAACATCAAAGGGGGAAAAGACAGTACTATTATCATGGTAGCGAATTGTTTCGTCACCGCAAGCCTTTCATTATACTTAGTAATAACATGGCAACTCATTCATTCTAAAGGGGGTGTGTGTTAAAGGAGCTAAAAAAAAAAAAAAGAAAGAAAGGTTTACACGGTAGCGAACTCGCCGGTTATTTCAGGTCATTGTCAGACTAATTAAGATCACGACAGTTCATCAGATGGCAAGGACATGCGGTTTAAAAGGGGAAAAGACAGTACTATGGCCATGGTAGAAAACTGTTCGGTTACTGCAAGCCGTGGCATTCCACTCCATGACAAACATACACCAGTCTGAAACAAACGAAGAGAACGCATTTCATTTAGAAAAGACCCCGTCATTTGTTTATGTACTTTTTTTTTTCTAATTCGCCTACGTCATGTCGACTTCATTTCATTGACAGTAGTTTGAAGAATCACTGCGCTGTGGTTACAATGGAAAAGAGCAAACCGACCAAACATTATTCGCATCTGTTGCATCGCATTCCAGGTGCTTTTGATTCGTTACAAGCAGCTGTGCGCGACCAACACACGAAACGGTAAGTGATTTGGGCAGCTCCACAAGGTGTTAATGAAGGCAGTTCCACAATGTGTTGATTTTTCTTCTTTAATTCCCTTGTCTTTCTTTTTTGTCGTGGTAGTGGTGGGGTGGGGGTGTCAGACTACTGATTTCATTTGTGTCCAAGCTTCTTATACAGCGTTAGGGTCATGACATCGGCCGGTGTTAAGAGACCGTGCGTCGCGAAGTGAGTTGGCAGCACGCAAAGTTAAACAAAGGGCCCGCAAAAGTAATGCCCCCGTCAGAGTGTTAGTTTGTCATTGTTCACAGCAGAACCTATTCTCTATTCAAACGAACAACAACACGTAATCATCACACTTAAGATCATTGTCTTGAGCAAACAGAAAATGGTAGTATACAACAGAAATGCAACATGGCGATGCTCATCAACAAATATGGTTTTAAATGATTGTCCGACGAGAAAAATGGTGACAGCTATAGTCTAGTCTGTCCTCAAACATACAAAATGTGTTATAAAGATATTTGTCTGATAAGATATCAGTAATATACAAATCACAGTTGTTATCACCAAACAACTGTTCCATTTGTTATTCTGTCTTACTAAAGTTAGAAACAAGTAAACAAACAAAGAGTTTTAATAAGCTGATAATGTGTACAGCTCAGAGCAGATGGAATAGGTTTTAGAAACGAAGTGACGCTTGCAGGACGTTTTATATGTCGAGACATGCAGAATAAGAGCAAAAGCAGTCATAGACCTTTACTGCTGAGACTGAAAGATTGAGACCAGTCAGACACTGAAGCCACCAGCCCATCCCATCCCCCCTGTCCATTCCCACGTCCACCTCTATTCTCTGCTACACACAGATCTTTCCTACACTGTCTCCTCTCCTCGTCTAAAATAACACGAAATGAAATAAAATACAGGCTCTTATGAGAAAATCTTTCTGGGGGCAAAGGCTGCCAAAGACTGACTGAACTTGTCCGGTGGCTGGACAAATTATATTTCCCATGTTTCAGCTGACTAGGATTTTACAGTGAAGGATTGCTGCAAATCACAGCCTCTCCGAACCCTGACCGTCCCCTTCCTTCGCCTCTCTCCTCTCTCTCTCTCTCTCTCTCTCTCTCTCTTTCTTCTCTCTCTCTCTCTTCTCTCTCTCACACACACACACACACACACACACGCACGCACGCACGCACGCACGCGCGCACACACACACGCACACACACACAACACGCACATACACATACCACAACACACACACACACACACACACACACACACACACACACACACACAAACACACACACACACACACACACACACACACACACACACACACACACTCCACAACACAACACACAAACATGCGCGTGCGCACGCGCGCGACACACACACACACACACACACACACACACACACACACACACACACACACACACACCACCAGTACATACAAAGCCAGTCGTGTTATGTGGTAAGTGCATGAAGACTTGGAAAGCAACTTGCCTTCTTCTCTCATAAGCAATCCTGCGGAATCGGAGTCTGGAAAATGAACATATGGGATCTTGTCATTAAAAAAAAAGTCCACGGAGAAAAGTAACATACAGTTGTGTTGAGTGTGTGCTATGTTCCTAAGTCAGACCCAATTGCGCAAGAGTAAACGAAAGGATTGGAACTGAAACATATGGATGAGTATGATAGAACGAAACGAAGCGTATCCTGGAATGTTAAGAGTATGTTTTTTGTTTGTTTGTTTGTTTGTTTGTTTTTTTGCTGTCCCAACCTCTGTGCCACCTCAGTGGCATTGCACCCACGCCGCTCATTCCGACACCCCGTCCACAGCCACAGCCCGGTCAGTCCTACAGCGGCTCCGGCACCGGCAATCCGCAGGGAGCAGTCAGTCAAGTCGTCAAGAGGCAACCCACCGGAGGAGACGCTGCACTGCTGCCGAGTCACTTCGGTGGTGTTCAGTGGCGCCTGTTCTGATCTAACATACGCAGGACACCACCTACTAAGCCCCCTACTGACGACGATAATTGCTAAGTCGCGGAGCCGGCGTGAGTGGGCTCTCCCTCCGGAAGGCGCCACCACGTCCGTCCAACGACAGCCCCCATGGACTCGCCGATACCGGTGACCCCGACGGAATTAAACCAAGACCACAGATGTGAAGAGGACATCGAAACTGAGGTCACCATAAGAGCAGGGCATGAAGGGCCACAGAACTTGAGACTTTTTTTTAATGCCGATAGATGAGAATGAGGATGATTAAGATGATGCGACGGATTTCCATTCCGGTCTGAGACTACATGACAGGGCTGTACTCCACGTTTCCTTTCATAATATATCCCGGCGTCAACCAGGCCCGAGAGACACAAACACCTGCAGTGTTGGTCAGGAAATTTGAGCAACACTCTCAGAGGCACATCCATTAAGTGGATGAAACTCGACTGTGTGGTCCCAGTCTTCCCAACTGAGCCCGTAGCAAACTCAACTCTGGGTAGGAGCCGGTCGGGGCAGTAAAATCCCTGATGGAATCGAACCCACGACCTCCCAGCCGGGAGTCCGCGACACTAACCACTTCGCCACGGCGTCTGGTATGTTAAGAGTATGTTTATGCCACCTCTCAATTGACCCAACTATACAGGAAGCTCAGTGTGCGAAGTCAGGGAAGAGATGATAATACAAGTAATACAAATACAAGGGGTTTTTTGCTCTCTTTTTTTTCTTCCAAACCCGCAATGATTTGTAACGAAAGCAGTAAAAGGGCTGAAGAGTGTAACGAAAGCAGTAAAGAACTGAAGAGAACGAAATCGGAAGCAGCAGAACCATGAGAGCATCAAAAGACGACGGAAACACTAAACACCATGGCCCTGCTAGAAACATTGAAATGACCAAGGCAGATTCCTCTTTTTTTCTGACTCCACATTTCTTTCAAGGTCGGTGTCAAATGTCGGGGCGATTACTTTTGCCCGATAATCCTTCGATTTCGGAAGATCTCGACAATATACTTCCAAATATATACAGAAGTTGTTCAATCATATCATCTGCATCATCTCTTGTCAAACATGATAAATAACTGTCTTCCAGCCCGCACGCGCGCGCGCACCCACACACACATACTCACCCCTCCCCCCCCCCCCACACACACACACGCACACACATACACACAGCCTCTCCATTCAAATTCGATTTAGTGTGTGGATGTGAGTGTGTGTGTGTGTGTGTGTGTGTGTGGTGTGTGTGTGTGTGTGTGTGTGTGTGTGTGTGTGTGTGTGCACGCGCGCGCGCGCTATAGAAAAGTGTCGGAGCTTTCAGTGTGAGGCAATAGCAGCAGAGAATGAATGATCTTTTACATTTCAGGCATTTGAAAGACGTTAGTATTAAAGGCATGAACGACAGAATTTCCGAATTACGAGTCAAATGTGTCAAGCGTGCGTTACTGGGCTAGCTTTTGTGTGCATGGTGCCTTTTGATCGCAATGCTGGGAGCACGTTAGACATCACACAGACCCACAGATATGATTTACCAGTCACAGCTTAGCACGGCGCAATTGTCGGTTAAAAGTGATTTTATCTGCTCCAGAAACGTGGGCCTGATGTGATTAAAGCTTTGAAAAAGCGTGTAGCAAACTGTTAACAGGAACAGATACGTGCGCCATGCTACTGCCGTCCATGATGAGGGTAGTATTATGACCCATGACCTTCAACAATAACATGTTAATATTCCTAGCGAATCGTTCAGTGTAGGATGCTGACGTCTTTACATTTTTAAAATCACAAGTTGTAATCTGTCGTCGGTTCATTGTAGTTTTCGGGATAGCGGGGGGGGGGGGGGGGGGGGGGGGGGGGGAGGATCATTAGCGTATCAGTGTGCAAAATAGCACTTTCCTAACAAACAAAAAGAAAAAAGAAAAAAGGCAATTAATTGTCTGCCGTGTTGACATTAATCTCCCATGAACAGTTTATTTATAGACCATTGGTTGCCTACCATGTTGACAGTCGAACTTTCATTAACAGTTTATTTATAGTCCATTGGTTGCCTACCATGTTGACAGTCAACTTCCATTAACAGTTTATTAATAGACCATTGGTTGCCTGCCCTGTTGACGGTCGAACTTTCATCAACAGTGTATGCATAGACCATTGGTTTCCTGCCCTGTTGACAGTCGAACTTTCATTGACAGTGTATTCATAGACCATTGGTTGCCTGCCCTGTTGACAGTCGAACTTTCATCAACACAATAACAAGGTATGCATAGACCATTGGTGCTGCCCTTTGACAGTCGAACTTTCATTAACAGTGTATCATAGACCATTGGTTGCCTGCCCTGTTGACAGTCGAACTTTCATTAACAGTGTGTTCATAGACCATTGGTTGCCTGCCCTGTTGACAGTCGAACTTTCATAACAGTGTGTTCATAGACCATTGGTTGCCTGCCCTGTTGACAGTCGAACTTTCATCAACACAATACAGTATATTCATAGACCATTGGTTGCCTGCCCTGTTGACAGTCGAACTTTCATTAACAGTGTGTTCATAGACCATTGGTTGCCTGCCCTGTTGACAGTCGAACTTTCATCAACAGTGTGTTCATAGACCATTGGTTGCCTGCCCTGTTGACAGTCGAACTTTCATTAACATGTGTTCATAGACCATGGTTGCCTGCCTGTTGACAGTCGAACTTCATTAACAGTGTGTTCATAGACCATTGGTTGCCTGTGGTGTTGACAGCGTCTCTTTCTTGAGTTGTATATTTGTGGATCAATAGCTACCTCCCATGCTGACTGTCGGGCTTCCATGAGTAGTTTACTTAACAGACGTTTGATTGTCTACCATGCTGACAATCGAGCTTTTAGGAGCAGTTTCAGTACAGCCAGTCAATGGGCTACCGTGTTAACTGCAGTGTTTGATTACATGCTGTTCATTGATTATCTACCATGCTGACAATCGAGTTTTTAGGAGCAGTTTCAATACAGCCAGTCAACGTGCTACCGTGTTAGCTGCAGTGTTTGCTTATATGCAGTTCGTGTATACACAGTCGATTTTTCTGCCATTTTGAAGAAAGCCCGTACATGAAATGATCATTGATGTACCAATGACGGCGTGATTGTCCGAAGTCCTTTGTACAGTACAGATATTGTGGGTATTGTAGGTTATTATTTTTTTTTCAAAGGATGGAAATAGACAAACACATGTATACACAATACACTGGCATGCGCGCGCGCGAACCCATACAAGAGAGAGAGGGAAGGGGAGAGAGAGAAGAGAGAGAGAGAGAGAGAGAGAGAGAGAGAGAGAGAGAGAGAGAGAGAAAAGAAGAAGAAGAAGAAGAAGACGAAGAAGAAGAAGGAGAGAAGAAGAAGATGACGATGATGATGGTTATGATAATGATGATGATGACGACGATGATGATGATGATGGTGATGGTGATGGTGATAAGGGCAACAACAACAAAGAGAAAAGAATGAATGATCGAGAATGAAAGGAAGGCAAGCAAGAATGACACGTAATGGTAATTACTGACACTTTCACCAAGTGACTGTTGTCGGTGTGTCGGGATACACAGTATTAAAATAACGCACTGAGCTTCGTTTGTTACAGTATTAAAATGAGCCACGTGTCTTTAAATGAAATCTGTAAACTTGGACGAAGCTGGATTTTTTTTTTTTGGTCACGATACCTTTTAAACAAAAACAGTCCAACTTTTTATACTCTTACTCGATCTGTCTGTTACATTGTGTGGTGCACGTGTTCAGCATGGCAAACTAACAGCACACCAACTGTTTTCAGTAACTTTACCATGCATCTCCAGACTTTCAAAACAAGTCTTTCGGTGTTTGAATTGATAGTGTCATTGATTCTGAAAGTGATATCTTTAGAAATTACCGTTTTGACCTCTTACCCAGAAACAGTTTCATGGACAATTCCGCATTCAAATGCATACAGTCATTGCAGACATTTCTGTCTCTGGATTTCGGATGATGATGGCTAATTAAAGGACTGCTTGTTGACGCAGGCTTTTTATTTGTTTGGTTGTTTTCACATTAGTCAGAAAAGAATAGGCTTTCGCGTCGTAATTTTTTTCCCCAGCTTTGTTTTATATTGAGTTCTGGTTTCGACGCTGAATCGGCTTGAATATAGACGGCAGAATTTGATTTTATCTCACGATGCTGGGTCCAAGTGTGAGCAGTTGAATTCAAAGTTCAGTGGACTTTGCCTGCGACCAGGTGACTCTTACTAGCCACTTTCTTGTAATAAATCGGATGACAACCATTCATCGTCTTTCTGATCCAGGCTAAGAACAGAACTATTGCTGTTAACGTCTCATTCCACTGAGCTGTCAGTGCTGAGAGGACTTGAGGGAGTGAACGGTAGGTGGACAGGGATTTTTTCCTCCACACCAACAACAGGAACCTCGGAGTGCCAGGAAAGGAAGGCAAACTTCGCTTACCTTTGCCAAACTTCTGCTGTCTTCCGCCTATAGGGTAGTTACTCGTGAAATGCACCGGCATCTGGAATTTGGGTGCGGGCTGCTACACACACACACACACACACACACACACACACACACACACACACACACACACACACACACACACACACACACAAAACTCAGAACGGGTTTTACCATTAAAATTCATGGATCCACTAATGACAAATGTAAGCAAACATGTTTATGGGGCACTAGCCGTGAAGCTGGAAAACACACGGAATGACGCTGCAGCGCGTCTGTGATGATCAAATAATCCACATTGACAGAATGCTTCACGTTTTTTTTTCTTCTTGTTTTTTGTTGTTGTTGTTGAAATGCAAATGAAAAGAAAGTTTCTTTGCCTTTGTTGCCCATTATTTGTGACATGACAATTGCCAGCCACACCATCCTCCACAACCCCCTCCCCTCTTTTATAAACCCTCCTCACCCTCTCTCTCTCTCTCTCTCCCTCTCTCTCTCTCTCTCTCTCTCTCTCTCTCTCTCTCTCCCTCTCGCAACGATAACCAGTATTATCGTTGCTATTATTATCATTATTATTATTATTATCATTTCGTAGTATATAGGCCTGTGGCCCAGATACGAATAAAACAACTTCTGAATCTCTCTCTCTCTC
>CM065732.1:26487392-26497392 GCA_033310375.1 Conus canariensis
CTTGTCTACAATAATAAAACGAACAAACAAAAATGGGGTAAATATATTCTTATTACCATAAGTTGATTAATGAACAAATAAGGAATTGAATAAATAAATGAATAAGTAATGATGATGTTAATAATAATAATAATAATAATAATAATAATAATAACAGTAATACTAATTGTCTTTCTGTCACTGTTTAGCACATCAGGTCACTGAAAAAAAAAAGTCAGAACTATTGCAAGTGCTGCTCTCTCTCTCTCTCTCTCTCTCTCTCTCTCACACACACACACACACACACACACACACACACACACACACACACACACACACACCGCGCGCGCACGCACGCGCGCGCGCGCGCACGCACGTCAATGCCGTGTTGTGACCTAATTTTTCCAGAACTGTCCTGCCCACCTGCCAACTGTAGCTCTTGTTGACAGCTATAAATAAGCAACGCCGGTGTGCTGTGTGGAAATGTGGGACAGCCTTGAAGGAGGTGTGTTTTGTAGCAGCGGAAGGCTAGAGTTCTCGCAAGTTTGGCGAACGGCGCTGTTCTTTATGACCTTTGGCAACGGGTGGCGCGAGACATCGGCGAGAGGTCGCAAGGGCAGCGACTCTCTCGCAACCCAGAGAAAATGGCCGCCACGGTTTTAAACCTCCGGCTGGCGCGTGGAAAAGTAGTAATGCCCTATGACTGATACGTGGAACGATCGGGATTCTGTTTACAAGAGCCTGTGAAAAGTGTAAAGAGGTGCCCATATTGTCAAAAGGTACTTGGCGTAGCACCTCATACTTTGCGCTTCTCGCTTCTTGTTTCTCGCGTGGCAAGCGAACACTATCTCACACGTCTGTGAAACGCCCCTCTTGCGCGACCGTTCGCAACACGATGATAATGTCAACATTCTCAGCTTGGTTGGAGGTGCAAACAAACCATTTATCTGCTTATTTTCTTCTTAAGAGACAAGGAAGGGGGGGGGAGGAGGTGTTTAGGAGGAAGGGGTGGTGTACGCGCACGAAAACACACACACACACACACACACACAAAACACACACACACACACACACACACACACACACACACACACACACAAACGCGCGCGCGCGCGCGCGCGCGTACTTACATACTGAAAATGTACAGTTTAAATTGTCTCCTGAATAACCAGCCATTGATGTCACACACACACACGCACACACACACACACACACACAACACACACACACACACACACACACACACACACACACACACACAGACGCTGCGCGCGCGCGCAGTACTCGCAATGGAATTGGGGAGGAGTGTGTGTGTGTGTGTGTGTGAGAGAGAGAGAGAGAGAGAGAGAGAGAGAGAGAGAGATGGCATAGTGAACAGTGAAATCGGGGAACATGGAACGGGCAGGAAGGTGTTCAGTAACCCCGCGCCAAGGCCAGTGACTGAACATGCATGTCGGTCACCGGTCATTCAAGTTCTACAACTCCTGCAGACGTTTGTTTTTTTTAGTGGTGCTGGGGTTGTCTTACCTCATAGGGGCTGCCTTGCTCCTGCCCAGCTGGTACTGCACTCCCAGCTTCTTGTTGCCGTGGAAACCCATGCGGTGTCCGTGATCCCGGCCACTCGGTGGCGACCCCACACACCGCTTCCAGTCTGTGCAACCTCTTGTTCAGATCCCGGATCTCTGAGTAAACCACTGCACCAAGAGTGAGCAAAACTGCACCCAGCAGCACGGCAAAGAGCACCCATATTATCATTTTGGATCTGTCTCTGCACACAAGAGAGTGGCTCTGTCCGTCCCTGTCCCTGCACGGGAAACGACGCTTTTCCTCTCCTTTGGGATTCAGTTCCCGTGAGGTCAGGTGGGTCAGGTCTTTGCTCGGATTGCGTCGCTGGGCCACAGGTGGGGGAGAAGAAGAAGAAGAAGAAGAGAGGGGATTCTTCACCTGCACGCCCATGTCGATGAGAAGGGAGGACAAATCAGCTGTGCAGCCGTCGTCAGCCTGTCCCTCCATGGCTGTGAGTCTCCCTGGTCAACACACACACACACACGCTCTTGTGGCTGTCCACCACTGCAGCAGCACACGGCACCACCCACACTGACCACTGTAGACCACTGGACACCAGCCGGCCACTAACTCCCAGCTTCACAGCAGCCCCGCATGCACGGAGAGCAGAAAGTCTCACAGCTGTTTGCCGGTAGCAACCACCACCTCTAACTCGACAAGCAAAGGCGTCGTTGTGTACAGCACGGGATCGGGGACGCCCTTTTTGATAGGGCACGGGACACGACTGGCAAGGCACAAAAGGCTGGGGCTATACTGGGAACTTGCCTGAGTGAGCTTTTCGGAGAATACCGTCTGGGTGGGCGGAGCATAGAGCTGAACGTGGGGACTGCGCTGAATTAAGCCAGCTGCTCGGGAAATCATCGGTTGATAAAAGATCACGTACCATCATCACACAGCTATCTCATCTAGAAGCACCAGCAGTCGTTCCAGTTATTGTTCATTTACCGTGTGTGTGTGTGTGTGTGTGTGTGTGTGTGTGTGTGCGCGCGCGCGCGCGCTTGTGTATATACGCGCGCGCGCACGTGCATGCGCGCGCACGTGTGTGTGTGTGTGTGTGTGTGTGTGTGTGTGAGAGAGAGAGAGAGAGAGAGTGTGTGTGTGTGTGTGTGTGTGTGTGTGTGTGCGCGCGCGCTCGTGTATGTGTGTGAAAGAAAGTATATCTTCTAAGAGAAACTGTTCTGCGGTTGTCATGCTGACAAATACTACAAACCCAAGTACTGGGTCGTACTTATAATGTACCAGAACAATCACGCTCACCAATACCCAAACTATTCTTTGTGAAAACTTCTGCTTATCCTTCCCAGTTTTAATTGCTTGTAGACAGGCTATTGTTCAAGGCCGTGAGTAGCAAGCTAGTGGTAAAATGTATGTCAGTCACAGTTACTTCATGTGGGTCGGGTAACTGGATTAGGACGGTGACAGCAACCTTCGTCAGACTGATAGACTATAATAGCCAGTTTAGTACAATAACACGGATAACAGCGGTTCGCAAGTCCCCGTTGCTTGCTTCAGTCTCGGTGGTGTTGGTGTCACAGCAAAGACCAACATCTCCTGGTTTATGCCATGTCAGCCTTTGTGTCAAAGTCCTGAGGATGACCCATGACATGATGAAGAAGTATAACACTTAGCGGATGCACGCAACTTGACATCACAGTCATTCCATCTGTTGTCATCAACATTGATTTTTTACCGTTCCTCTGGACCTGAGTACAGATTGTTCCTCTGTTGGTAGAAAGAAACTCGTGGAGAGCGTGGCAGCAGAGAGTCCTCAGAAGAGAAGCCCCCTTCAAGCAAGTGTTTCGGCCCTTATCTCCTGACACTCTAGGGGGGTTGGGCCACACCCGGTTCACGACTCCGGATGTCCCTCTGCTGCCCCTTTTTTTCCCATCTTGGGACGAGCCATGGCTGGGATTCGAACCCATGACCCTCTGGACATGCTCATTTTCCACTTAATGACTCGCGCTTTAACCACTGAGCCACAGGGACACCTGATATTTGTAGGGAAATTAAGCCTTATGAAGTTCACTTTTGTTCCTCCTTGACCAGATCCAGCTTGAACACCTCTCTGCCGCTTCTGCCATTGCTTTCAGGGCTCTGGTTTTTTCCTTCCCTGCAACTGAGAGCTGTTTCATGAGGCTGTATGCAGACGTTCCTACAAACCCCTAGCTCCAATTTCTGCAGTGAGGACTTTGACCTGATAGCCTTCTCTCCTCAGGCTGTTTGCCAGATCAGCATACTTTTCAGTCTTGTAGATTTGAGCTGCCTCCATTCTGTTCTCATATGGCACCGTGAGCTCGATCATGATCAGCTGCTTGGTTGACTTAGAGTGGACTACTATGTCTGGTCTCATGCCACACTTGCTGATGATCTCTGGGTGACTCTTCCATTCTGGGAGGTCTGCAGTGCACTCCCAGTCATCTGCCCCGTCCAGCAGACTCTGCCTGCATGTTTCGAGTGGCACTGTTGTTCTTGGCCATGATTTGCTGCCTCCTGCCGTGAAGAATGTTGCGGGTGCTTTTGGAGTCCTGATTTTCCCTTTTGTGGTGTTGGTACTAGCCCAGACTACTTGTACAATTTCTTTGAGCACTTGGTTGTGCCTCCATGTGTACCTTCCTTGAGCCAGGGCTACTTTACATGAGCTTAGGACATGCTCCACTGTTTGTTTTTCATGGCAGAGGGGGCATGCAGGATCGTCTGTTTTCCCCCACTTCACCAGGTTTGCATTTGAGGGCAGAAGGTCATATGCAGATCTGAGAATGAAGCTGATCCTGAGAGGGGCCATGTGCCAAATGTCATTCCAAGTGAGACTTCTTTGGAGTGCATTCTCCCACGTTGTCCATTGCCCTTGCTGGCTCTGCTGGACTGCTTTTTGGAGTCTTTTTTGGTCTTCTTCTTTTCTCATCTCCTGAATCATCATGTCTCTTTTGGCTTTTCCTTTGGCCTTTGACCACCATTCAGTTTTGGTCACCCCCAGTCCCTGTCTGTTGGTCTGTGTGTGTCCTGTTATTTCTCTGATCTTGAGACTTTCTTTTGCAGAATCCATCGCCTCTTGAACTTTCCATTTTCTGCCTGTCTTCAGCTGGGGCTTAATTGCTTCTACCACCTTGTCTCCTGAGTCCTCCAGCATGCTTTGAAGTCTGATCTTCCCTGCTTTGTATTCCTCCAGGATGGATTTCAGGGGTAGTTTCAGCTTTGCTTGGCGACAGTACAGCGCTATGTCAGTCAGACAGGGTGGGACACCAAGCCATTTCCTTGTGAACTTGTTGATTTTGGCTTCCATTGCCTCCACTATGCTGGTGCAGATGTCGTATATCATCAGAGGCCATAGCAGCTTTGGTATCAGCATGAACTGCAGACACCAGACCTTGTATTTGCCAGGGAGCCCACACTGGTCAATGGTCTCCAAGCCTTCCTCCGCCATCTGCTTGGTTTCTTTTGCTCTTTGTGTGTCTTTCAGCGTATCATCATACCATCTTCCAAGGCTCTTGACTGGTTCTTCTGTGACTGTTGGAATGGCCTGGTTGGCAACACTGAAGACCACAGATCCGGCCACTTTTCCTTTCCTCAGTGAGAGACTCCGTGATTTCTTTGGCTTGAACTTCATTCTGGATGAGGCAACTATTATTCCATGTCTAGGCGTGCCAACATTGTTCGGAAGACTCCTCCCATCATCTGCTGCCAATTAGCATTCAGCATTCAAACATTTAATCACCGACTGAAGCTGTATGCCCTGCTACAGGGAGAAATATCCCAAAGATTTAGCTACACTATTTTACTTCCCTTCCTGCCTCCCCCCTCCCCCCCCCCCTCCCCTCCCCGCCCGCCCCCCCCCCCCCCTTCTCTATTCCTCGGTTCCTCCCGTCCCCCCCCCTCCCTGCCCGCTTCCCTACCTCCCTCCCCTCTCTCTCTCTCTCTCTCTCTCTCTCTCTCTCTCTCTCTCTCTCTCTCTCTCTCTCTCTCTCAAAGAGGACGAAGTATATTTTGTTTTTGATTGTCATGCTTTCGCAGATATTCGACGTACATGCAAAATGTTCAGTGAACCAGCCGCACATGTGGAGAAAAGATCTCAGACTATTATTTCCAGTAACAAAATACTATTTGCAAAATATATAACAGAAGCCAGAGATTTAAGGAGAAAGAACATCACAAACAGCATGTTGAGCTAAAATCACATTCGGCAGTTGTTCTGTATTTATCTTGACTTGATGGTCGAAGAAAATGGATTACTCAGGTGCGCATATGCGTGTGCCCGCATGTGTGTGTGTGTGTGTGTGTGTGTGTGTGTGTGTGTGTGTGTGTGTGTGTGTGTGTGTGTGTGTGTGTGCGCGTGCCTGTGTAGTGTGTTTGGGTGGGTGTATGTGTGTTAGTGGGAAGGGGGAGTATTAAATTGTAAGAGTTTGCTTTTTTTCAACTACACGTCTTAATCGCAGTATGTTAATGCTGTAACTGTACCACCTTGTCAACAGGGCTTATTTGCTATCGGCAATAAAAACTCTCTCTCCTCTCTCTCTCTCTCTCTCTCTCTCTCTCTCTCTCTCTCTCTCTCTCTCTCTCTGTGTGTGTGTGTGTGTGTGTGTGTGTGTGTGTGTGTGTGTGTGTGTGTGTGTGTTCGCTAATCAGTTACGCTTCTACTTTATGGGGTTTGGCAAGTGCAAATGCATTTATACCTATTGTCACATTGTACAAACGTGCCATACATTTAGGTCGTCTGGAATCAACGTCTTTAACCGCTCATGATCACAGGGAAGCTGATGTTTTACCCTTTAAGCTGCGAATACAGTCATATTTAATGAAGAGAACGAAATGACGAAGCTAATAACCGCAAACTATTTGAAACACGATTGTCCTTTAACATTTTCCAGTGTTTCTAGGCATGGTTGTGCCTGTTACCCATCCGGATTCAAACTCTCTCTCTCCCTCTCTCTCTCTCTCTCTCTCTCTCTCTCTCTCTCTCTCCTCTCTCTCTCTCTCTCTCTCTCTCTCTCTCTCTCTCATGGTGCTAAAACAATTTTCTGCAGTGAATGTATGTGTACTGCCAGGTCTACTACCGCTCCTTACAATAGATGTGATATTTTTCCTAAAGGTATGCGCGATTTTTATCATCTTAGATTTTCATAATCTTTCGTATTGTTAATTGTTTCAACCTTTCTAACATAGTATTTGGCCCCCCCCCCCCTCCTCCCTCCCCCTTCCCCCACTGCCCTTCGCCCCCATCTCCACTACCCTCCTTTTCTGTATCCCTGTGTCCTTCTTAAGCTTTCAACCCCTTACCCCCCCCCCCCCCCCCCCCCGCTACTCCTCCCCGTCCTTCATTCTCTCTCTCTCTCTCTCTCTCTCTCTCTCTTTCTCTCTCTCTTTCTGTGTTGTTTGTGTGCGTGTGTGTGTGTGTGTGTGTGTGTGTGTGTGTGTGTATGTGTGTGTGTGTGTGTGTGTGTGTGTGTGTGTGTGTGTGTGTGTGTGCGTGCGTGTGTGTTTGTGTGTGTGCGCGTGTGTGCGTGCGTGTGTGTGTGTGCCTGCGTGCGTGCGTGCGTGCGTGCGCGCGTGTGTGTGTTTGTGTGTGTGTGTGTGTGTGTGTGTGTGTGTGTGTGTGTGGTGTGTGAGTGACACCCGTTTTGGATGTGGGAGGTGCACAGGTGGAGGGGATCAAAAGAGCTGGGGTGACAGTGCGGATGGTTACAGGACAGGCAAAGACTGGGATCCAAATCGATGAAAGTGGTGCGACAGCGTGGGCTCGAGCTCGGTATGTAACGCACCGTTTAAAAGGTTAACGTGAAAATGTCGCGCGCGCATCGGGTGTCCGAAGCTCAGCACCAACTCACTAAATGAAGAAGTCACTGTATTCAGCTTTTAAACGCCTGTTTGAGTGAAGGGAGTCTTCATAAATATCACCCTCGTTTGGTCAGAGTGACCGTTTGACTTTGACATATGCATGTGACACTCACAATCATGATCAGAGTGACCGTTTGACTTCGACATATGCATATGACACTCACAATCAGCCCAGTTTTTGTATGGGAACCCCATTCTCCCGCTCCCCCCCCCCCCCCCCCTTTAATGACAGAGCTTTTTCACACAATAGAATTCCGGCTTTTGTACGGGAACCCCACTCTCTCTCCTCCTCTGCGATGATAGAGCTATTTCACACAGTAACATATCCGGCCAGATCCATTACACAGCACGTTCACACTGATGACGCTCATCCCCCAGAACAGCGTGTCCAGGGCATTCCAGACAACGAAATGATTGATCAACTTGCCAAGAGTGTCACCAAGAAAGTGTTGAGCAGATTGTCTATCCCTCACACTGATCTAAAACCCCAAACCCAGGCTTATATCGAAGACCTCTGGCAAAGAAATGGGACTCGCAGACGGATAACAAAACTATTTAAAATCCGCCCAAACCTGAAAGAGTTTTTAACCACGTTCCCGAGGCGGCCATGAAGGAGAAACAGTTTTGTGCCGTGTGCATACAGGCCACTCGTTTTACACCCATTCTTATCTTTTAAAAGGTGAAGAAGATCCGTGGTGCATTCCATGTCATGTACCGCTCACAGTGAAACATATTCTTTTAGAGTGTTGGGAGTTGCGTGATGTGAGACATAAACACTTTACAGCAGACTCCATGAAAATATTGTTCAGAGTTGTCCCACCTGATGTGATCTTTGAATTTCTGAGGGAGATTAAGATTTTTCTTCTGTTCTAGGATTTTACAGAGAAAAGATTTTAAACAAAATTTCCATTGTTTTCGGAAGGTGTGGTTTAGAGATTTGTGGGAATGGGGTGTTTTTTGTTTGTTTGTTTGTTGTTGTTTTCAAAGGCTTGAGTTGACTTCAATGCGGTAACAGCCCTGGCCCTTTGCGGTCGGCTGGGCTATGAGCAGCACTACCACTACCATTGTCTGTCCTTTAAAAGTGATGGCTATCATAACGTTCACATCAGGAGAGATCAGGACAGACTGGAAAGGCGTTTTAATAGGTCAATTTTTTTCCTCTCTGAAGATTGGCAGTTACAACGTTTTTTCTCCCGGGTTCCTGTTCTCGCTGTTATTGGAATGAAACAGCTTAATACCTCGCTTAGAGTATCACGTAAGATCAGAATTTTGTGAATATGTATGTTAAGAGGGTTTGAAGAATCAAAAAGATAACATTTTTTTTTTCGAAATCCGCCCCGACCTCTCCCAGGTGTTCTCACGAACTGCAATGTGAAGACAAGTGTTGCACCCGAATAGTACGTTCCACACTCGCTCATACCATTTGAAAGCTGAAAATGTACATTGCGTGTAATAAGCCACGCAGCATTGACCACCTTATCATGGAAAGTCCGGTCGTGCACGACGTGAAGCGTTACCACTATACAACAGATTCTTACCACTTTTCAAAGCTGATTATCCAAATGTAACTGTTAAGTTTCCACAATAGATTTCATTGTATGTGATCAACGCAATCTAGAATGAATGTTTTCAGCATATTGGTTAGTTACATTAAGGTTTAACGTCCAAATACACCTACAGCAATATGGCCGACGGGGAAACAATCCCGGAAGAATGGAGAAAGGGAGTCTACTTTAAACTACATTGTACCACCAGAACGAAAACACAGTGAGACGAGCAGCAGAAGAGGTAAATTTCGGATGGAGAACCAGTATGATTCAAACTCGCAATATTAGACTGTAAACTCGGTGCTCTGGCCAACGGGGATTTTCATGTTACTTGTACAGTCCCCTTTTCCGCTTTTGCGGGATTTGCAGCCATGATGTGACCCGTTTGGTCAGAATGAAATGAATTGAACTTTTGCTTACCAACAAAAAGATTTTTTCCCTCCGAATTGTTGCCGTGGGGTGTTATACAAGGTGCATGTGGGACCTTGATCGTCGTCTCCTTGGAAAGACTGGCACTCAGACCGTTACATGAGACTGAATGGATAGGGAGATGGAGGAAACCCCGCCCCGTGTGAGAGTCGATCCACGAATCCAGAGTTTTTGTAGTTTCCGAGATGAATGCACTATCCGCTGGGCCATCTTTCTGCATAGTGAAATAATGTTTATTTGGGTAACATTTGCCGGTAGGTTTTAAGACAAGGGAGCTATAACATAGCCAGATGTAGACATGCTTGCACAGCCTGTTTCTAGTGTAAAAACTACATGAAGAAGGTGAGTTCGATTGGAATTCGTTTCATGTAATCACCAACAGGGTCCATTCCACTCCGTCCAGAGAAGACAGGCAAGTGTGAAGGGTTCTAGTCCTGGATTGAGGCGATTGTTCAGTCCTGCAGATCCTGCTAAGGAAAAGACATCAAAGAGGCTTAGGCTGGATTGAGAACTGCTTTGACCTGATATCTATACTAAAGGAGGGGCAAAAAGCGCTGTAGGTCTGTGCTGCGGACACTGGTCTATCCTGCAAGCGTCATGAAGGAAGGACCACCGAGGATTCCAGGCCTGTGTTGAGGGAGAATGCCCGT
>CM065732.1:26502392-26519892 GCA_033310375.1 Conus canariensis
GTGTGTGTGTGTGTGTGTGTGTGTGTGTGTGTGTGTGTGTGTGTGTGCGCGCGTGCGTGCGTGCGTGCGTGCCTGTGTGTGTAAAAAAGCACGGCATAATCAGAAATGGTTTGATAATGACTGTAATAAAAAAAAAAAAAGACGCAAGTATTTCAGTGTTAAAAAACCCCTTTAAATTTACTAAATGTAAGAGTAATGGTTTGTGTGCAAAATTAGAAATATCAAGCAAAGAACATAAACAAGCAAGGAAAGCAGCATACAGGGAAAATCCAATGAAATGGTGCAATGAACTGAAAATATTGAAAACTAGTAACCCTAAACAAAACTGGCAACGCCTGAATGACAGTACGAGTTGCTATTGTCCAGTTGATATAAAACAGTTTTATGAACACTTCAAAGCACTGAATCTTGATGAAGAAGACTACAATGGGAGCAATATTGCAGTTGTTTAAGATTGTGAATATGATCTAGAATTTTTAAATGCTGATATCGATGAAAACGAAATTTTTAGTGCAGTGCGTAATATCAAAACAGAGAAAGCTGCAGGAATAGATTAAATATGTCATGAATATGTTAAATGTAGTGCACCATTACTTGTTGCAATTTTCTGTAAATTGTTCAACAGAGTTCGCAGTTCCGGGAATGTTCCAAATGACTGGACTGTTGGCCTGATTAAACCAATGTACAAAGGGAAAGGTAGTAAACATGACTGCGACAATTGTCGAGGTATAACTTTGCTGAGTTGTGTTGGTAAATAATTTACCAACAGTCTTGAATAACCGAGCGTCACCTTTCTTCAACAGAATCAGATTTTATTGGGAAATCAGTCTGGTTTCCGAAAACATCATTCTACTATGGACCATGTGTTTATACTTAAATGTTTGATCGATGTTTTCCGAAGTCAGAAGAAAAAGCTGTACAGTGCATTCATTGATAAAAAAAAAGCTTTTGATTCTGTTTGGGGCATGCATTATGGTCTAAACTCATAAAGGAAAAAAATCAATGGCAAAATCCTACGAGTCATAATGAATATGTATAGTAATTTGAAGTCTTCCGTATTTATGAACGGCAATTTGTCAGACTTTTTGGGGAGCCATAAAGGTGTACGTCAAGGTGAGAGTCTTTCTCCTGTATTGTTTACTTTTTTTTTCTTTTTTTTTTTGCTGTCCCATCTCCTGTGTCACCTCAGTGGCATTGCACCCACGCCGCTCATTCCAACACCCCGTCCACAGCCATAGCCCGGTCAGTCCCACCGCAGCCCCGGCACCGGCAATCCACAGGGAGCAGTCAATGTCAAGTCGTCAAGAGGCAACCCACCGGAGACACTGCACTGCTGCCGAGTCACTTCGGTGGTGTTCAGTGGCGCCTGTTCTGATCCAACATACACAGGACACCACCTACTAAGCCCCCTACTGACGACAATAATTGCTTAGTCGCGGAGCCGGCGTGAGTGAGCTCTTTCTCCGGAGGGCGCCACCACGTCCGTCCAACGACAGCCCCTATGGACTCGCCGATACCGGTGACCCTGACGGAACCAAACCAAGGCCACAGACATGGGGAGGACATCGAAACTGAGGTCACCATGAGAGCAAGGCATGAAGCGCCACAGAATTTGAGACTTGTTTTATGCTTATCGATGAGAATGAGGATTATTAAGATGATGCTGCGGATTTCCATTCCTGTCTGAGACTGTATGACAGGGCTGTACTCTACGCTTCCTTTCATAATATATCCCGGCATCAACCAGGCCCGAGAGATACAGGCACCCGCAGTGTTGGTCAGGAAATTTGAGCAGAACACTCTCAGAGACGCATCTATTAAGTGGATGAAACACGACTGTGTGGTCCCAGTCTTCCCAACTGAGCCCGTAGCAAACTCAACTCTGGGTAGGAGCCGGTCGGAGCAGAAAAATCCCACATGACTCTGATGGGAATCGAACCCACGAACTCCCGGCCGGGAGTCCGCGACACTGGTCTGTATTATTTACTTTGTATTTGAATGATCTTGATGGTTATCTGAAAGACAATGGGTGTTCACCGTTAGAAATTAAGCTTTCTTGGGATGTTGATATAACGAATAATGTCAAACTGTCTTGTTATACGCAGATGACACAATCATATTTTCAGAGACAAAAGTGGGACTGCAAAAAGTACTAGATTCCTTGCTATTATATTGTAATAAGTGGAACCTAACAGTTAATGTTGCTTAAACAAAATAATGATATTTAACAGCGCAAGGCTGAATAAACAGGACACATTTCATTATGGAAATAAAAAGGTTAATGCTGTCACCAGCTTCAAATATTTAGGGGTAGGTTTTAATCGAACAGATTCTTTTGCTAAATGTAAAAAAAAGAAAAACCTTTTGGTAGAGCGTCATTAGCCATGTTTAAATTGATACAAAAGGCAAGAACAAAGGATTTATCTATTCATGTTATTTTAGATTTATTTGATAAAATGATTGCTCCAGTATTATTATGTGAAATATGGGGATACGAAAATTAAAATATTGTTGATAAATTTTAGCTGAAATTTTTTAAATATATATTTCACTTAAAAAGAAGTACAATGACAAACATGATTTATGGTGAAACAGGACGTTACCCTTTATCAATTACTGTCTATGTCCGAATTATTCGATTTGGGGCTAGTTTGGTTCAATCTCCTGTTGAAAAATGTCGATTAGATTCTATTCTGTCATGTTACATTTGCACAATAGCGCAGTAACCGTGTTTCCCTGGTTAACGTGCATTAAAAACATACTTGTGCAATCTGGTTTTGACTATGTTTGGAGCAATCGATCTTTTACAGACGTCAGTACATTATGTAGGAATGTCAAAAATAGTTTGCAATGCTCTTTTCGTCAAACGTAGCAACATGACATTGAAACTGGCAGTTGATATTTTTTCTACAAATTTCATAAATCTGATTTTAAGGAGGAGAAATATATTTCTAGCATACCAGATGTTTTATGTTTACCCTCTTATCAAATTCAGATGTTCCAATCATAAATTACCAATTGAAGTAGATCGTCGATTTTCTATTCCAAAAGAAGAAAGCTTATTTAATAAATGTGACATGTATGCAATAGGTGATGAATTTCATTTTATCATAGAAAGTTCATCATGCGTTACTTTGCGCAACACGTATTTGCCAAAACGATTTCTCTTCCGAAAATCTGTCTATAATTTTTGTCAAATAATGTCTTCTACTAATCGAAAACAAATGCTTCTATTGTCGAAGTATATTAGATTATCTCAATTGTTGTACATTGTTGGTCTACGTCAGCATTGACTAGCAATTTATGTTTTATTTTGGCTTGTTTGTTTCCTGTTATTGCTTTAAACTCACCCTTCCTCCATACCCCAAAAGGGGCAAAAGGAATAAATAATTGTTCTTGTTCTTATTCTTGTGTGGTGTGTGTGTGTGTGTGTGTGTGTGTGTGTGTGTGTGTGTGTGTGAGTTTGAAAGACAACTTAACTAAGAAACAATCAAAACAAAAACAAACAAACGATATCCACATACATATGTCACCACATTCGCGCATTTATACATACATGCACACTTACACAATCAAACATATTACATATGTGTACAAGTACATACTGTTTAAATGGATATGTCACCGCCAGACCTGTTGCTGAGAGAAGAGATTAGTTTTAAGGCCAGACTTAAGAGGTGAGGGAATTTGAGTGTCATGTCAGAAATTGTCGTTGGGGCTGGAAAGATATTTGTCGAAGAGTCTTAGTTTTGGTTGGAAGTATTCTGAGAAGTCGAGCATCAGAAGAAGAGCAGGGCTGGCTAGACAGGAGACATAACTAACACTAAAGTACAAGAAAACTTTATAGTTAAATATTGCCCATTCAGATCTAGCCCATGTCAGCCACTCCACATCCCAGGCCGCTCACTCAGTAACAAGAACAATCACAGTATTTATAGAGCGCTTTCTGTTGCGCCAAAAGGACATTTCAGAGCGCTTGCTCACGTCATTGACATTCAAGCGTACCATGAGTTAAAAGAACACGCCGAAACCAGGTGGGGGAAAGTGCAGGGGGTAGCATTCCGAGAGGGACAGATAAGAAAAAGGCAAGATTTTCAGGTTCGCTTTAAAAGATTCTAGTATATCTGTTTGGTGTTTGCTATTTACGGAGAGGAAGAGTTTGTTCCAGGCATACGGTCCGGAGACAGAGAAAGTGCAGCAGGCGACAGTTGATTGTTTGAATCTGTGAATTCTGTAGGACAGGGGATCTCATGCGGAACGTAGAGAACGGATGGGGTGTATAGGTGAAGACAGTAACAGACAGGAAGGAGAAGAGTCGTAAATGCATTTATAGCGGAGAGCGTTGATCTTATACTGTATCCAACGTTAGACAGGCAGCCAGTGGAGAGACTACAAGAAGGGAGTGATGTAATCAGAGTTTTGTGAGGATAAGTCGAACGGCAGAAGTTGGTACTCGTCGAAGGTAGTGTATAGTATAGATGATGTATCAGTCAAAAGGGCATCACAGTATGCCGTTCAGATGTAGCATCGACTAGTATTTCCAAACAGACCTTATGCGCCGGAGTTGACGGCAGCAAAACTGACAGTTTGGAATTATTCATTTTTGCGATGTTCTCGAGAGAGTTTGGAAGGGAAATGAATGCGTTACCGAATCAACAGTTAAGTAAGAGAGTGTCTGGTTTGTTTCAACGAAGATGACTTCTGTCAGCGTACAGTTGTAACTTATTCTGAAACACCCAGTATAGTCGCACGTTCAGTTAAATTCAGTCGTGTGAATCAAACCAGTGCAGAGGTAACTTTGTAGTGTTCGGTGGTACAAATGGTGACCTTATTTTGGACAAAGCCCAGTATATGGTTATCTACCTTTGTGTTGCTTTGGTCGCCTTTTATTTACTTTTGGACAAAGCCCAGTATATGGTTATCTACCTTTGTGTTGCTTTGGTCGCCTTTATTTACTTTTGACACGACTCTTATTGTCCATCTAACGTTGCTTCAGTTATGTCCTTCCCACGCCTCCCGTGTTACAAGATATAAACATTGCCTTGTCGTGCCTACTTGCGTTTGAGTCACGTTGTTCACGCAGTGAATATGTTTCAGAATCTATGTCACCAAGAGTAATTACGCTGAAACGCGTAGACAGATGTTGTCATTATGAAAGGGAGCATCGGAGACAGATGGGGAAAGAGGAGGGGGTTAATCCAGTGCCGTGAGAAATACTAACGGTTAAACGAAATACTGATGGGCTCCATAGGTGATTGTGGATGCCTGCTACTGTTATGAATTGTTAATAAAAAGCGTAACTCCATACGTGATTGTGGATGCCTGCTACTGTTATGAATTGTTAATAAAAAGCGTAACTCCATAGGTGATTGTGGATGCCTGCTACTGTTATGAATTGTTAATAAAAAGCGTAACTCCATAGGTGATTGTGGATGCCTGCTACTGTTATGAATTGTTAATAAAAAGCGTAACTCCATAGGTGATTGTGGATGCCTGCTACTGTTATGAATTGTTTAATAAAAGCGTAACTTCTAAAGATGTTTGTACATGAAAACCGTGGTCGACTTGGGTTAACTATCTAATACAACAATGGTATGCAAGTTGTTTTTACTTATTAGTTTCCAACATTTTTACACAGTAAATGTTGGAAATTACTGCCAAAATATACGAAAGCAAGAAAGTAGTGGACACCCGAATTGAAAAGAACTCGATCAAAAAGAACATCAGAAGAAATTATAAATTTACAAGTGACACGGTACCAATTCACTGAACATAAGAATATCGAAACAGAAGACTAGAACCGAAATGTGAAAAGTACGTTTCGATCAAAAGAATCAGAAGAAAAATAAATCAAGTGGCACGGTACCGTTCAATGACATGGAAACACTTGAAAATGGAAAATACGTTTCATCAGGAGGGATTACTGCGTGCGTGCCGGCTGCTCCATATATGCTGAACCACATTAGACTACAATGCGCAGGATAACAGTTGCATAACTCACTAACTGAACAAAGAAATGAGGAAAGAGATCAAAAGAGGGGCTCATAGAGGAGCTTTAGTAAACGCCTGACGAAGAAATCGCCTGACAAACGTACAACTTATGCCTTGCGGTGCTCGGCTAACATGATCTGAGCCACTACTAGTGTGAGGTGTGTGTGTGTGTGTGTGTGTGTGTGTGTGTGTGTGTGTGTGTGTGAGAGAGAGAGAGAGAGAGAGAGAGAGCGAGAGCAAGAGAGTGTGTGTGTGTGTGTGTGTGTGTGTGTGTGTGTGTGTGTGTGTGTGGTTTCAGCGTGCATATGTACGCGCATGTATGCGTGTGCATGTGGATGCTCATATATTTGTAAACATGAGAGCTTGCATATGTATTTACAAGAACACCAGCACAAATAAGTGTGAATGTAGTATGTGTATGTAAATTTCTGTGTGGAGTGGCAGTTTAGTAGACAGTCATTTGTTTTAAATGCTTTTGCAAAGAATTCAGTTGCATGTGTTAGTGAAATCGAACGAAAATTATGGATTCTAAGCGGTAAATATAAGGAGCAAAACAATAACATTGACAATGCATTCGAATATACTCTTCCACAGCTGTACAAGCTCAAGTATGCGCTGACACACATACGCCAGACAGCCACTCTATCCCAGATTCGAGCGTTGTAAATTTGCGCCCGGAAATATTCGGACTGTCAAGCCAACCTACATTGCCGCCCATCCCTCAAATAGCTCATATCTCCTCACGGCGCATGTTACGGCGCAGTGTCACCCCAGTACAAAATGTCACCCGGTATCGACGTGGCGGTACAAAATGTCACCCCGGTACAAGGGTTCATTATGGTTGACAATCTGTTCCGGTATGCCACATATTCATATCTACTCCAGAACAGAATGTCACCATTTCTGGGTGTAAGATAACGGTGTGGGGTAGAGTCTGACTGGTCACTTGTATCACATGATCTAGGTGTACATGGTGGATGATCAGGAAGACCAGTGTCAACAGATCTCCAACTGCCGCCACCACCCCCTGTCCATACTGTGACAGGTCTTTCCGGGCGCAGATCGGCCTGACCAGCCATGTACGCATTCACCCCCGATCCCAGGATGACTAGATGGTCTTCGTCGTCTCGAAGGACAAACAACAACACATGGTGGAGTAGGAAATATGAGTGTGTTTATATCAAAATCATGAGCGGATTTGGATTCAGCATTTAAAAAAAAATTATTTAAGATAACACTTGTCGAAATCGAGTAAAAATAATCATGGCTCGAAGCGTTGAAAGGTCAGCGCAAGCTCATATAGGCATGGCTGCCGGACCAATCGTCCTAAAGGATATTCCCATCTACAAAGTTTAATGCAGCATCATACAATTACATCATTATTGTCATCATCGTTGTCGTCGTCGTCGTCGTTGTCATCCGTTGAGGAGGCCGTCTTTCTTTTCAACATTAGAATACAAACACTGTCGGGTATGTCGAAGATCAGACTTGATCTCCTACCCTACTAACACCGCCACAATCGCCATCACCATCAGAATGCATCACTGCCATCGTCAGTGTTGGTGTCGTCATTGACAGCAAGATGAAGACATTGGTGATCACCAGTATATCCTTGTTTCATATTACACACCTGTATTACGAAACAGGACCAGTCAGACCGACCCCAAACCATACATTCACATATAAAGACCTTTTGTTCTAGAAGACATAAATATGTGACCTGCCGGTGGAAACTCTCATCCAGGTATTGAGGTGACATTGTACCGCAGAGTTGGTGCAAATTATTTCTCGGGGTGACTATTTTGTATGGCGTCGTCGATACTGAACATCACACTGAAAGACATTTTGTAACGAGGTGATATCTTGTACTGCAACAGCGCGGTCATTGCAGTCGCGAGAGAAACACACACACACACACACACACACACACACACACACACACACACACACACACACACACACACACGCACACAACAACAACAATAACAACAACAACAACAACAACAACAACAACAACAACAACAAAACAGCACCAGAACAAATAGATATGTCAACTTTGACGAGGTAGGTTTCAAAGTGAGATGACTGCAGGCGGAAATACCAACAAAGGAAAATTACTGTGCCGCTAACCGAAAGAAGAAGCTCACTAGGAAAGAAACACTACACGCTTCCACCTCTTTGGCCTTCCTAAGGCAAAACGAAGTAATGCAAGACGATGAAAATGAACGACAGTCACTAATCTCCTGCAACTAGCACCAAATGGATGTGACAGCCATTGGTCATTCACTATCACTGTTCCATATGTTTTTTTTCCATTCACGGGCACATTATTTTTCTCTACACTCGCATCAAATAACAGCTAAGTGTGTTTGCATGCATGCGTTCGTGTGTGTGTGTGTGTGTGTGTGTGTGTGTGTGTGTGTGTGTGTGTGTGTGTGTGTGTTGTGTGTGAGTGCACGCGCGCTTGTGTGTGTGTGTGTGTGTGTGTGTGTGTGTGTGTGTGTGTGTGTGTGCGTGCGTGCGTGCGTGTATGTGTGTGTATGTGCGCGTGCGTGCGTGTGTGTGTGTGTGTGTGTGTGTGTGTGTGTGTGTACCGTATGCGTGTGTATTGTATGTGTATGAGCATGCTTGCATGTATGCGTGCATCTTGAGTATCAGGCCATAACGTAAGCACATGTATTTTAGTTTAATAACAGTTAAGAAGGTAGTTACTGAACAGAATGGTGATGCTATTAAGGAATAAACCCATCAAATAAACCACCATCCACATATGAATTCATCTTTTTTCTCCCACACCTGTACAAGAGTACATACTGTAAAAGAATACCTACTTACTGACACAGATACGCCATAGATACTCTCACTGACAAAGGCACACCATACAGTCTCTTACTGACAGACACTATACACCGTACACTATCAAGCCACTTACTGACAGTGATACACCATACACCCACTCACTGACACAAGTACACCACACACCCACTCACTGACACAGATACGCATATAGATACCGGCATAGCTACACCATACAGAGAATAACTGATAGAGTTACACTACACAATCTAAAGCCACTCACTGACACAGGTACGCCATACAGACACTTACTGACCGAAATACACTATACGCCATACAATATATACCACACAGTCACTTCCTGACACAAATACACCATACAGCCACTCACGGACACAGGTACTCCATACAGACACTTACTGACAGAGATACACTACACCCCATACAATATACACCACACAGCCACTTCCTGACACAAATACACCATACAGCCACTCACTGACACGGGTACATCACATAGACACTGACACAGATACGTCATACAGACTGGCAGAGATACACTATACGTCATACAACCACTCATTGACAGTGGTAAACCATGCGGCCACTTGCTGACACAAACGTACCAGAAAGTCGCTCACTGACACAGAAACGCCCTGTAGATATTTACTGACATAGCTGTACTTTACAGACCATTTAAAACAGAAAGACACCATATAACCATTCGCTGACAGAAAACTACCAAACAGATAGTTATTGACATAGATACACTATACAGATACTGACAAAGACACACCACGCAGCCACCTACTGACACAGATACATCATACATTTACTTCCTAACACAGATACGCCATGCAGGCACTTCCTAGCACAGATACGCCATGCAGGCACTTCCTAACACAGATACGTCATGCAGGCACTTCCTGGCACAGATACGCCATGCAGGCACTTCCTAGCACAGATACGCCATGCAGACACTTCCTAACACAGATACGCCATGCAGGCACTTCCTCACAGATACACCATGCAGGCACTTCCTGACACAGATACGCCATGCAGGCACTTCCTAGCACAGATACGCCATGCAGGCACTTCCTAACACAGATACGCCATGCAGGCACTTCCTCACAGATACACCATGCAGGCACTTCCTGACACAGATACGCCATGCAGGCACTTCCTAGCACAGATGCGCCATGCAGGCACTTCCTAACACAGATACGCCATGCAGGCACTTCCTAACACAGATACGCCATGCAAGCACTTCCTCACAGATACGCCATGCAAGCACTTCCTCACAGATACGCCATGCAGGCACTTCCTGACACAGATACGCCATGCAGGCACTTCCTAACAGATACGCCATGCAGGCACTTCCTAACACAGATACGCCATGCAGGCACTTCCTAGCACAGATACGCCATGCAGGCACTTCCTAACACAGATACGCCATGCAGGCACTTATTGAGGTAGATACTTCTCACGGCCACTTGCTGGCACAGATACCCCTTACAACCACTCACTGACATAGATACACTACATAGCCACTCATTGACTCGAATACACCATACAGGCACTTGCTAAGATAGATACCCCTTACAACCACTCATTGACGCAGATACACCATAGAGGCACTTGCTAGCAGAGATACCCATTACAACCACTCACTAACACAGATACACCATAGAGGCACTTACTAACATAGATACCCGTTACAGCCACTCACTGACATAGGTACAGCATATAGGCACTTACTAACATAGATACCCCTTGCAGCCACTCACTGACATAGGTACCGCATACAGGCACTTACAAACATAGATACCCTTTACAGCCACTCACTGACACAGATATACCATATAGGCACTTACAAACATAGACACCCTTTACAGCCACTCACTGACACAGATATACCATACAGTCACTTACAAACATAGATACCCTTTACAGCCACTCACTGACACAGATACACCATACAGTCATTTCCTGACACAGATACTCCATAGAGACACTTAAAGCCACGCACAAACTACAGCTACGCTAAACAGTCACGCGTTTAATACAGATATTCCATACAGCCGCTTACAACCACACCCTAAAGAAAGGTAAGCCAAACATTCACGCACTTAACACAGATGTTCCACTCTCATGTACAGGTGTCGGGTACAAGCGCCCGGGAATACATGGTCTGACAAACAACCCGATCTTCAATAAGAAAGGAGGAAGATTAATAAACAAGTAGATAATTGTGTTAATAAACATTTTTAATGTCTTGATAGGACATAAGAACGGAAGAAAAAAAAAACACGGGCAGTACTTTTCAATAAAATGCTAAATCATTTGATCTCTCTCTCTCTCTCTCTCTCTCTCTCTCTCTCTCTCTCTCTCTCTCTCTCTCTCTCTCCTCTCTCTCTCCGTTATCACGACAGTGTCTTGTCATTGCTAAAAGTATTCAAAAACAAACAAAAAAAACAAAAAACATTCCACAACACCAGAGAACAACAAACAGAAAACAGACAAACAAACAGAAAACAGACAAACAAACAGAAAACAGACAAACAAACAAAAAACCAAACAGACAAATAACGCCCATGGCAGGAAACTTGCCACTCCACTAAATAAACTGCTCCAGTTTAACAGTATGGGTGAAACTTTCAATGACACTAGGCTACAACCAGAACAGATGATCGGAAACAGCCAAGTTGCTGAGAAAACTACAAAATAGGCAGCCAGTGTCTGTATTGCTTAAATCCCATTCTCACTCTCTAGTTCGCAGTGTAACAGGAATCTGAAGGACTTCAAACAGAACGTTTCACGGAAACGATACATGGGATTGAAAAGGAATGCAGATTGACAAATAGAGTCTGTATAACTGGACGTGGGATGTGTTTGGCTCATGATTCCCCACAAATCCATGGATCTAGCTTGTAGTAGTAAAACGCTAATGATTGCAGCAACGCATCTTGTCTGGTTTAGCGTTTTGTAGACCTGGACTAGGTCCCCTCTAAATCACCGTGCCTTTTGAAAAAAAGCGCTTTCGATGAATATCATTTTGTATATCACTAACCAATTTTGTTATCTTATTTGAACTCTTTCCGGCGCAGCAGACTGTCACTTAATCCTGCGATACTATACAGTATTTACACTCCATACGGAGCCTAACCAATGCTTCATATAAAAGATAGATATTTGTTTATTTCCTTTTCCATATAGGGAAAAACTGTTTATCAGTCCAGTCTTTCTAATAGTTTTGTCCGTTGCACTTTGAGTACACTGTCCAGTGATACCTTGCGATTTGAGGGGGGAAAAAACTTCTGTTTTGTAGAAGTTACAACAAACTTTTCGCCATCCGTTTATTGTACTTTTTTCATTGATATTTAGGATGGTTCTTTCCAATATTTAGAACCTCAAATTTAGCCTATTAGCACTAAAATGTAAATTCAAAGCATCAAACCCTTCTGTTTTGACAGTAACGTTCATTAAGTACGCAAAACAGATGAGACAAATAAATGTCATTTACAGATATGCCTTCTTTAAACATTACAAAGATATCCAAAAATGCATTAAACAGTACTCCCCAATACCCATTCAGCGTGTTTGCTCAATCTTTACCTGGGTAAACAAAGTAGAGACGGACAAGTATACGGGTTGAAATACAACCCTTTTTCTGAAAACCTGTTTTTCGACATTAGCCGCAACATGACAATACATAATGATTTTACAGACAAGGACCTTTTATCCAAGGCCTGATCTATGTCCTGATGTTCTCAAGGAGAACAAGACTTTGTCTCTTCATGAGTCCAGATTTGCATTTCAGCAAGGCACCACGGCGATCGATCACCGGTCAAAATCAAAATATCCATCTCCACGATGCATCACGATATTGATGTCAATACACAGTCGACGAAAGAGAAACCAGTCATCATCAGATTTTACCCTTGTACGAAAAGGGACAAGCTTGTCTGTACACACTAGACAAAAAGAAATAAAAGCCTTGCAATGCTGACCAGTAGTGATCTGTTACAACATGCTGGACCTAAATACATACCAGCTACAAACATTTTAGTAAAGGAGTTAGCAGCTCACCCTCTGTTCCAGTAGAATCAGAGGAATTCATTCATAAGGAAGATAGCAAAGAATATGCTGGCGGATCAGCAAAAACGCCGATATAGTTAAACAGATTTGCCGGACACATCAAAGATGACCGTCAGGGAGGTCCTTAAAAAGGCCTGATTCAGCAGACATTTGGAGAACAGGAGAAAAAGGAAGCTGAAAGAGGTGTCTTTGAGAGAAGGAGCCAAAAAGAGCCAAGGTCCAAGCTCAAGCAGGAAAATGTGAAAAAAGGGCTGCTCCAATTGTGACTGGCGATAAGGAAGAACACGCTGCATGCTGCTGCCAAAAGTGTAAGGCTTTTGAATGCAAGGAATACGTCTACAAACTCTGTGAGGACTGTGAATTCGCAGCTTCTTTACATTGGGCTTTGTCCGTGCAGACACAAGTGCGTCATGCTGTTGTCGATTGTAAAGTGGCGAGGTGTCGTCTCGATTTAGTCAGTTTGCCCAGTATCTGTGTGTGTGTGTGTGTGTGTGTGTGTGTGTGTGTGTGTGTGTGTGTGTGTGAGCGCGCGCGCGCGCGCGCGTGTGTGTGTGTGTGTGTGTGTGTGTTAGGATTGTTTGTGTTTGTTTGCTCATTTACTTATTTGGTTTTGAAGCAATGAATTTTTCCATTCTGATCTATATTTAATATCATGATTAATTTGAATACTTTACCAATGTTAGTCATGAAAGTGAATATGAAATGAGGCAGGAACACCAAACAGTGAATAATAAACAAGTAGGCATACTCTTTGCTCCCATGATGAAACAAATTTGTTTCATCATGGGAGCAAATGTTATTCATGTCTTTAGAATCTTTTATTTCAGCGTGTGATTGGTGACTGAATGTGTTCATGCTCGTTTCTAAGTTATCAATAAACCAAATGCTGTTCGTGGTGCCGTCCCTTGATGCCTTCCGTCTTTGTTTTTCTCTGTCACTATGTGTGTGCATGAATGAAAGGGAGTCTGAGCAGACAAATATTGTAAGCGCACGCGTGCATACACATACACACACACACGGAATTCTCTCTCTCTCTCTCTCTCTCTCTCTCTCTCTCTCTCTCTCTCTCTCTCTCTCTTAAAATGTCCTGATGTTCTCAAGGAGAACAAGACTTTGTCTCTTCGTGAGTCCAGATTTGCATTTCAGCAAGGCACCACGGCGATCGATCACCGGTCAAAATCAAAATATCCATCTCCACGATGTATCACGATATTGATGTCAATACACGGTCGACGAAAGAGAAACCAGTCATCATCAGATTTTACCCTTGTACGAAAAGGGACAAGCTTGTCTGTACACACACGACAACAAGAAATAAAAGCCTTGCAATGCTGACTAGTAGTGATCTGTTACAACATGCTGGACCTAAATACATACCAGCTACAAACATTTTAGTAAAGGAGTTAGCAGCTCACCCTCTGTTCCAGTAGAATCAGAGGAATTCATTCATAAGGAAGATAGCAAAGAATATGCTGGCGGATCAGCAAAAACGCCGATATAGTTAAACAGATTTGCCGGACACATCAAAGATGACCATCAGGGAGGTCCTTAAAAAGGCCTGATTCAGCAGACATTTGGAGAACAGGAGAAAAAGGAAGCTGAAAGAGGTGTCTTTGAGAGAAGGAGCCAAAAAGAGCCAAGGTCCAAGCTCAAGCAGGAAAATGTGAAAAAAGGGCTGCTCCAATTGTGACTGGCGATAAGGAAGAACACGCTGCATGCTGCTGCCAAAAGTGTAAGGCTTTGAATGCAAGGAATACGTCTACAAATTCTGTGAGGACTGTGAGTTCACAGCTTCTTTACATTGGGCTTTGTCCGTGCAGACACAAGTGCGTCATGCTGTTGTCGATTGTAAAGTGGCGAGGTGTCGTCTCGATTTAGTCAGCTTACCCAGTATGTGTGTGTGTGTGTGTGTGTGTGTGTGTGTGTGTGTGTGTGTGTGTGTGTGTGTATGTTAGGATTGTTTGTGTTTGTTTGCTCATTTACTTATTTGGTTTTGAAGCAATGAATTTTTCCATTCTGATCTATATTTAATATCATGATTAATTTGAATACTTTACCAATGTTAGTCATGAAAGTGAATATGAAATGAGGCAGGAACACCAAACAGTGAATAATAAACAAGTAGGCATACTCTTTGCTCCCATGATGAAACAAAATTGTTTCATCATGGGAGCAAATGTTATTCATGTTTTTAGAATCTTTTATTTCAGCGTGTGATTGGTGACTGAATGTGTTCATGCTCGTTTCTAAGTTATCAATAAACCAAATGCTATTCATGGTGCCGTCCCTTGATGCCTTCCGTCTTTGTTTTTCTCTGTCACTATGTGTGTGCATGAATGAAAGGGAGTCTGAGCAGACAAATATTGTAAGCGCACGATCGCACACACACACACACACACACACACACACACGGAATTTTCTCTCTCTCTCTCTCTCTCTCTCTCTCTCCTCTCTCTCTCTCTCTCTCTCCCCGCCCCCCCCCGCCCCCCCCCCCCCCCCCTTGTATATTCTCTTGCCGTTCTCCACATATCATTTCATCTAAACCATCATCGTCCAACCAAACAGGATGACGTTTTTTCTCTGTGTCTGTGTCTCTGTATTGTCTATTTACATGTGATTTCATGGGAGGGGAGGGGGAAGTAAGATAAAGCAAAACAAAACTGAAGTTAACATGGCAACAATAATTTTACGGGGAAAGTAACCTTTAACTCCAATAACAATAATTCAACATCTGCACATTTGAGGTAAGCAAAAACTACGCTTCAGGAAAGCTCAGAGAAAGGAGACAAAATAGTTTTTTAAAGCTTGCATCGGAAAAGTATGTGCTGATCCGATATCTCTTCGCGGCAAATGCAGTTTATATCTGTAGAAAATTTTGTTGAAAAAACTAAAAGCATAAAAGCATCTATAACTAAAAATGTCTATGACAGTGCATGATACACACTGTAATAAATTCTTGAAATGTTATGGTAACGCAGTGGCTTACTTGCTTGCTTGAGAACATCAGGACATAGATCAGGCCTTGGATAAAAGGTCCTTGTCTGTAAAATCAGTATGTATTGTCATGTTGCGGCTAATGTCGAAAAACAGGTTTCCAGAAAAAGGGTTGTATTTCAACCCGTATACTTGTCCGTCTCTACTTTGTTTACCCAGGTAAAGATTGAGCAAACACGCTGAATGGGTATTGGGGAGTACTGTTTAAACGTTGTCTTTTCGTTTCTTTCAAAAATGTTTTCAGCAAGCGTTTTGTATTAAGCTTTATAAGATGACGTGGAATGCGCAAACTGCATGCATTGGCAGTGCGTTTTGCCCCACTTTTGACAAGTTTGTCAACCGTTTCGTTAAAATGGGTTCTACAATGTGAAGGCAACAAAACGAATGTGATACTATTACCTCTAAAAGAAAACCAGGAAACGTGCAAAATGGTTGATTTTAGAAACATTTTTTTTTTCACTGTAGAATTTGATTCCCTATGAGCAAACAAAACTGACTGGAATTAACACGGTAAAGTATTTGGAATGCATGTTCGGAATTGTCAGGTAAGAAGGATAGGGCCAGCAAAATAGCACTGAGCTTCGCAGTGAATATGATACTGTTTTTTCCCCAACATAGGGTCTTTCCGCTTTTAAAGAAGTATAATGAATAATGTATTGTGTGTGTGTGTGTGTGGTGGGGGGGGGGGGGGGGGGGGGGGGATGGGGGCATGATGTTTACAACAAACTGGGAGAAAGTTTACCAAACACTTCTGATTAACAAAGACAAGAAAATGTTCAAATATATCGCGTGAATAACTGTGGGTTTGAAAACTACCCACAAATTAAGAACAGAAATATCCAGTGAAGCTCTTGTGTAAAAAGAAAAAAAGTGTGGTGTATATAATACCCCACGATTTGGAGAATAACTAGAAAACCCTTTAATGAAATGTATTAGGTGCAAAATTACCTGTGATCTTTGAATAAGAATATTATGAGAAATTACTATTTCATGCTGAACAATTAAGTAGTGGGGGGAAAACAAGTGCAGGCGAACAATTCTTCAGTCGTTAAAGTAATGACTTGGCAAAGATCTGAACAAAAGAAAAACAAAAAACATTGAAGATGAAGAAAATCGGGGGTAGGGGGGGGGGGGGGATATATATTATAAATTACTATTTCATGAAATATACGGATTATAGAACCACCCACGAAGAAAAGACAATGTAGTAAAAACACGAACAACGGTAAGGGTAAAGAACGCTAACATTATTCAATACACAATTTGAAATTCAACAGTAGCTGCGCTCGTAATATTGTGCAATGCTCGTAATATTGTGCAATGCACTCGAATCTAATAGCAGGTATAAATTCATGAAATGTTTCATTTACAATAAGAAGGTATTAGTCAGTTTGACTTAAATATTTGATAGAAAGAGAAGTGATGTACACCAGTACGTATGTTCAAGTAGCCTATATCTTGAGAAAGCAAAATGGCAGGCAAATCAAGGCTGCAAATTCTAGGACGCTACCGTGTGGGTAGCCTACCATAAGAGCCTTATACGCTGTGTGTCGGGCGATTGAAAACTAGTTAAGAAGTCGCGCGGCACATGCATCCCATTCCGGTTTGAGATCAACATAGG
>CM065732.1:26524892-26629892 GCA_033310375.1 Conus canariensis
TCTCCTTTTTGATAGTTACCTAATGAGTAACATGCATTCAGGACTCGGAAAATATTTTCCAGAAAAAAAAATGACTGAAGCTTTGACAGTGTTTATCAGTACATTCAAATGATGAATTCAGACATGTCTCGAAGACAACTGGTGCATGCCGTAGTATTTTCTTTAGGTCAATATAAGTGAAACATTCAAAGTTCTTGCCAGTTTGTGACCAGGAAATACTGAATACATTAACTGAAAATAAGTCTTAGTCAAACCAAAAAATTCAAACGACTGATTTTGATGGCGAACGCTGGAAAAACCGATACATTAGGCTACAAAAATTATATCGAAGAACGAAAAAGAAAGAGGATACTTTACCTTACTGTACAGTCAGAAGGAATAAGAAACATCTGTTAAAAGAGAAGAAGATGATTCTGACAGAATGATCCTTGACAATTCGATTAACATTTTTAGTTCAAATACTTTCTGGCAAAAAGATAAGCAAATCTCCGAGAAAATGTCCAGCTAATGAAGAAGTGTATTTGTGTTGGCCTAACCACATAGCTATTGTTCTCTGTTTGGTCATTATTAATCCTGATACAGTAGCGAACCTTTCAAAGATTTAAATTGGTCTGTCTATATCTTTTTTCTTTAAATCTCAGAACAAGAGAGTCGTGTCGTCAGCAAACTGTTGATCTTTTAAAATAATACTTCAAGATATATTGTTGCCGTTTTGTGTTTCTGGGTATGTGTATTCCTGTTCTGTCACTTTCGCGGATTTCAGTTGTCAGCAGTTCTACCTCTAGGACAATTAGCAATGGTGACAGTGGACATCTTTGCCTTCTTCCGCTTTCGACCTGAAGTGGTTCTGACTTCCATCCATAATGACTTATTCAACTGTTTGCCTTCGCTAAGAGCGTACTGGTCCACTGGATAAAGTCTGAACCAAATCTAAAATCCTTAAGAATATTCATTATATAATGTTCGGATAGAATATCAAAGGCTTTCGTGAAGTCTATTCCTAATCATATCCTAGGCAGGTTTTCTCTGTCGATATAATTAACTATATCATCCGTGGTTCTCTGTATGGTGGCTATGTTTCTACCCCTAATTAAAAAAAAGCATTAGCAGCCACGCAATCTAAAATGGGCAAAGCAAGTTAAAATCCTTGAAATCCATTTCAGAAATGATATCAGCGCTCAGCATATCGAAGACAATTGGACAGAGAAGGTAAATGATGCGCAACGTGTCATCAAGCAATGGTCAAGAAGAAATCTGAGCATAACGGCAAAATATTCATAGCTAAAAATTCATCATTTCTCATTTTGCCTATGTCATGCAATCAGTGGGGGTATTCCGGAAGATTTTCTTAACACAATTAATCGAATTATATACACTTTCATTTGGAAAAAGAAATACAACGATAAAAAGGCGTTTGAAAAAGTAAAACGCAAAATGCTAGCACAAAATATTGATAACGGAGGACTAAGTATGATTGATATGAAAATGTTACAGGAAGCAATTTTCTTAACACGGGTCCCGAAACTCGTACACGATAAAGATACCAGTAATTGGAAAGCAGTTCCCATGCTCCTTTTCGGGCTTGGAAGTAACCTGGCCATATTTACATCACGGCTCAATCCAAAAGACATGAATGGCTTTGCTAAACATAAAGGGGGGAGGGGGGTGGGGGTTAATACCATGTTATTGGTTCTTGGCTGAACCTTCGATTAAAGAATACGAACACCCAAGATATCTTCCTAAATTCACCGCTCTGGAATAATCAAAACATAACATACAAAAACAGATGCCTTTATAAAAGAGAATGCATAATGAAAAGTATAAGCAGAGTAAAGAATATAGTAAATGATAATTTCGAACTCCTCACATTCCAACAACTGGAAGAACAAATTGGAAGAGCCCCGCAACGTCTACTCGAATATAACGCAGTTAGAACAGCCGTCAAGCGTCTCCAAGATCAAAACAAATTTCATGCTCTCAACAATGAAGAAGAAGAAGTGATGAGTATGACAATAAACGAACAGCCCCTAAACACCATTACATGCAAAGGCTTTCTTACAACACTCGTGGAAAAATCACACCCAGGTGCGGTCAACTTCTGGAGGCGAAAATTACACACACAGCTTAGTAAAATTAACTGGAAGTCGGTATTTGAATGCACAACAGAAATACGATTGCGAGTTCTCCAATGGAAAATTCTGCACAACATCTATCCAATAAACATATCACTAGCCAAAATGGGACTAGCCGAATCAATAAATGTAATGCGTGTAACTGCAATGACACGGACTTTATGGAACATTTCTTCTTTCACTGTGAAAAAGTCAAACCCATTTGGCGTTTGGTGGAGAAGAAATCTATCTCAGAACAAACAAGAATATCAGAATCACAGAAGAATTCGCACTCCTAAATACAGCCCTCAGCCAAGAACAAAATATGATTAATCACATGATCGTTATCGCCACAATGTGTGTCAGCATGTACAGATATGGCGAAAGGTCAAACATTACCGTTCTTTCATAAAACGAACTACTGCTCACGGATAAGCTAGTAAAAGTAAGATGCTATGAGAGAGAGAAAGAGAGACAGACAGACAGACAGACAGAGAAAATGCATGCTTACAATGACCATGAAGTGGATAAAACGATGAAGATGAACACTAAGGGAAAATGGAAAAGAAAAAGAGAAACAAATGCTAATAAAGTTGTAAATAAGTGGAAAAGGAAAACAAAAAAGGAGTAAGCGTAGATCAAGCATTTCATGTTCAGTGTTGTAAAGTTTCAGTGCAAGTTTCATCACGAAGGTGTCAATGCATGCAGACTAATCCATATACGCTATACTATAAGTTTCGAGACCACACTGCGCACAATTTAACTGAAAGAATTTAGGAAGAGGATCACATGACTACGACTTAGCTGATGTTTGACATGCACATACGCCCAACACTCTGGTCAGACCTTGGGTACCTACCTAACATTGTCTGTGCCATTATCATTGTGTGTGTTGTAAGCGTGAACGTGTGTGTATGTATATGTGTGTGCATGGACGGGTGGGCACCGCTCATGTATGTGTATGTCAGTGTTTGCGGTGCATATGTGTGTGTGTGTGCGCGCGCGCGCAATGTGTATGCGTCTGTGATCTGTGGGCTTGTGTGAGCATGCACGCATATGCGCTTGTGTGTGTACATATCTGTGTGTGAATATGTGTGCCTGAGTATGTAGGCATACGCGCACACGCGTCTGTGTGTGCGTGAGCGCGCACACGCGCATTTTCGTGCGCGTGTATGCGCTCACGTGTGTGCGTGCCCGAGCGCGTGCTTGTGTTTCAGTGCGCGCGAGCCCATGCGTGTGTGTGTGTGTGTGTGTGTGTGTGTGTGTGTGTATGATGCGTGCGTGTGCTCTTGATTATTTAAGGACGATGAATGTTGAAAAGATGACATATTTCTCGCACACGCGCGCGCGCACACACACACACACACACACACACACACACACACACACACACACGCACACGCACACACATACATAAACGGGCACACACATACATAAACGCGCACACACCAATGCATACACACATCTATGGATTCTGATTCTCCACTTTACACACTTGCATTGCTTCATTGATGCACACTTTCCAGTGAACACGCATTTCAAGCAAAAACTGGGTGTTCTGACAGATTCAAAGTCGTATCTCAGTTGATGTGTATCGTAAAAGGAGGAAGAAACACGAAAAGAAGAACATTATGACATTTTAGACAAAAAATTATGCTTTAAAAAAAAGGACCAAATTCTGAACAAGAATTGCTCTTAGATATCAGACTAAGGATTATTCAAACAGAAAAGAAAAGTAAACAAAAAATAGATAAATAAATGAAATAAAATAAAATGAAATAAAGAAGAGAAAAAAAGAAAAGCTGCCGGCCCTAAAGATGCTATTGGCGAAATGTCAAAGTATTCTGGGTGAGCAGTTGTTGCTCTTCTTCTCTGTTTCCATGGGGTTAAATGAGGATGTATCCCCACAAAATGCTCAGAAACTATTATCTTGTTTCTGTATGAAAGGGGTAGCCAAGATAATGTCATCAGTCATAGTGGAGAATATTTCAGTTTTGACAGCAGTAAGCTTTGCAGCCGCGTCATAAATATATCTTTCTGGTTTTGTTGTTGTGTTTGCTTCTTTTTTTTTTTTTGCTGTAAACTTTGTAGCTGCATTATAAATGATAGATTACAAAACTGGACTGATCACAATAAAATCATAGAGATGCACCAAGCTGGCTTTATAGACCATACTTTACTTCGATCAGATGTTCATTTTGATAGCAATTATCTGAACGATGTTGTTTAGATAGAAAGTTATTCTTTTTTTTTTTAATTTTGTGGAACCGTGTCATTTGGTGTCAAGAAAAGTGTTGTGACGAATCTTAAAAAACAATGCATAGTAAATAGTAAACTGTATAGGTGCATTAGAGTCATATATTTTGATACTTTTCAATCGAGAGTTAGACTGTCTTGATGAACTTGCGGGTTATATCAAATGTACGTGGTGTATGGACCAAGCAGGTATATAGCTCTACTTGGAAAGTTTCTCGTTTACGCTGATGGTGTCTTCTGTGTGAAAAATACTGGTGGAGTTTGATTTAGAATACATTGTCGAATAAAACATATAATCACCAGTGTTATTGCATTAAAGGGGAAGTTTAAATTGAATAACTAGTGTTCGGCAAATATATCACCAGGAGTTAAATGTATTCAATCTGTTTCATAGGTATCAAAGAATTTCGAAAGTTAGATGGCCGCGCTGAAATAACAGAAATACGAGCGATAGATTTTTCTACCGGAGACAAGCAAAGACAATTCAGATCGTCGAATCAGATATATAATGTTAAGCATCGATAGGTATTAATAACATAAGAAAAATGTATCTCAAATGTACGTTTACTAGTGCAGATAAGGTGTGTTTAAAAATAGCGGGTTATTTTACCAGACATTGTCATCCAAAGAGTGACATAGTTGGTCTGTTAGATAAAGAAGCGGTATACTATGTCAGTATTGTGCTATGTTGCTTTCGTCTTTACGATTTAAGCATACATTTTGAATCAAATTTATCAATACCTTTGCTTTGTTTTTGTCTCCAAAAAGTTAGTTAAAAAGCATGAATAGTACCCAAAATCTATTTCTCTTCACAAGTTCTTTTTAACATGCCAAAATGCCATAATTCTGAACACCATATGAATTTTTATCGTTAGTTTGCTAGTTGAAAATCGTATTGATATGAAAAAAAAACGGTGCTATGTATTCACTGCAGTATGATTGTATATGTACAGCTTCCCCTGCGTGTAATGTTGATGTCAGTTATTGGCAAAATATGATCCTTATGCTTACATCCCTTCAAATGAAATAGCGGCCTCTCTCTCTCTCTCTCTCTCTCTCTCTCTCTCTCTCTCTCTCTCTCTCTCTCTCTCTCTCTCCACGGCAAGCATGAAGAACGGCTAAGGCAATACTTTCACCTTTGTAGAATAAAGATTCATTGTCATCTCTCCCTCCCTCGGTCTCTGTCTGTCCGTCTTTTCTCCTCTCTCTCTCTCTCTCTCTCTCTCTCTCTCTCTCTCTCTTCTCTCTCTCTCTCTCTCTCTCTCTCTCCTCTCTCTCTCTCTCTCTCTCGCGCGACACACACACACACACACACACACACACACACACACACACACACACACACACACACAAGTTCTTGGACGGGTATGAAACATTTCAGAGAACATTATTCACGAGAAGTTCTAGCACTGGGACAGAGCGTTTCAAAATTCGTATAAAACTGCCTGTACATAATCTACATTCTGAGGTTAGACGAGACAGTGCTATATACTGTTGTGCTAATCTGATTTAGTTTGTTGGTAAGAAGGATTAATTAAAAACGAAACTTGACAAGATTTTCATGAAACAGATACTTACAACAAACAGAGGTAAACGACGAAGAAGCACAGTATATCCATGTCACTATATCCTGAGACACACAACAGGCCGACCAACAGGTCTACACACGTACAACGTCTGTTTCCAGTGCTATAGGCATGCACATGACGTTGAAACCATGGGCTGGGGTCAGTGTGTTTTCAAGGAAAAAGAGTACATTCAGGGATAGTAAGGAGGAAGTCTGTGGACCACTCCTTGGTGACGCACGGGAAAATCGGAAGACAACTGATTAACTGGATTTCATGAACAGTTCATGGAATCCAGGAAGTTGAGTTAGTTGACCACTCCCAGGTGACAGAATGGAAATTTGGAGGACAGATAGCTTAATCCGGTTAATTAAGAACGACCCTGCGCGAGTGCAGAACTGTAAATTATTTGCATCCTGAAATTGTGTGGCTGTCTGGCCTGAAGCTATAGTAATGTTATACGTGCGCGCGCGCGCGCGACACACACACACACACACACACACACACACACACACACAAAACACACACCACACACACACACACACATGCACGCACACACATACACACGCATGACCTCTCTTCTCTCTCTCTCTCTCTCTCTCTCTCTCTCTCTCTCTGTCTCTCTCCATATTACATAGCTCCATCACGCCGTGTTTGCCATGGAATTATACATATCAATGTATCACACATACGCCACACACACACACACACACACACACACACACACACACACAACACACACTCATACAAAGAGAGAGAGAGGGAGAAAGAAACACAAGTCACTCCTCGCCTTCCTCAGGAACTTCTGTGGACTCAAGCTCACTCAGGCACTACAAACGATTGTGATAATCACTGAATCAGACGACAAGGAAGAACCAGCAGCAGACACACACACACACACACACACACACACACACACACACACACACACACACACACACACACACATTTGAGTGTGTGTGTGTGTAAGCTCACATGCGCAAACTCACGTACACGCGCGCGCGCACGCACACACACACACACACACACACACACACACACACAAGACACACAAACAACACACACACACACACACACACACACACACACACACACAAACACACACATTCTCATGGACGTGTGTGCGCGCACGCGCACATGCACATACATGCACGTGCGAGCGCGTACTTATACACATGCACACACAAACAAACGCGCGCGCCGCGCACACCACACTCACCACACACACACACAACACACACACACACACACACACACACACACACACAGCTGACACACGGACATTCCCAGCCCACAGTGAGGTCTGAATCAGTCTGCCTTCTTCTTTCTTCTTTTTTAATTGTTGTCGTTGTGAAAGAAGTCGACAGCGCTCCACCACAGAGACACGAAATCAAGGCATTACGGCATACTTTGTCGCCCCTGCACACTTTGTCGTCGGCGACAAACTGTGCTGCATGCTTTGTCGCCGACGACAAAGTGTGCTGCACAGTTTGTCGTCCCAGCCATGACAAATATCGACAAGTTTGCACACTTTGTCGCCCTTGCACACTTTGTCGTCACTTTTCATATGTGACATTGCTACACACTTTGTCGCCCCTCGAAAGAAAAAAACTTCAGATCTGAAGTCAGTCGCGTACACTGGACTTAGACTAATTGGTTTTTTTTTGTTGTTTTTTTTTTTTTTTTTTTTTTGTAATCCCAGTTATAAGACAGCACTTTACAATCTACATGGAAAAATTCTGTGTGTGCGCGCGCTTGTGTGTGTGTGTGTGTGTGTGTGTGTGTGTGTGTGTGTGTGTGTGTGTGGTGTGTGTGTTGCGCACGCGCGCGCGCGCGCGCGCTCTTGTGTGTGTGTGTGTGTGTGTGTGTCTATGTGTGTGTGTGTGTGTGTGTAAAAAATATGTTCCACACGCTACAGACGAAACAACTGTGATGATCTTCTCTGAAATGCAGGACATATGTTTGCTGTGGGTCAGGGACGATGACGACATTTTCATTTTATTTACTTATTTGTTCATTTATTTATCACAGAATAACCGTTAATAATGGTTATAACGGCAAATAACTGTTTTTTCTTCTTTCAAAAGCTACTTGACCGATTGTAAAGCGGTTTGGACGAATTTGTGTCAAATCAAGGCCTTCCTTCAGATAATGGGATATAATTGTTACAATTCTTTAAATAACTGTTAAAAACTGTTGAAATATCAGGAAAATATGTTTCACTCTTTTCACAGAAAACTGATCGTTATGAAAAATGGTAAGTATGTTAAATATGGTTAAGGCTGATGCTGACATTTTATTTTTCAACGGTCTTCACCGGCTTCCGCCGTGACGACCGTAAATGTTTCTTCTCTCTCCTTTATTGAATATCTTAGAATCGACTTGACTGGGTTTTAAGCGATTTTTGAGAGATTGTGGCAAAGCAAAGAGCTCTTGATACAAATATGGATACGGGCCTATATTTGTGACAGTTAGAAAACGTTGCTATTCAAGATAAACTGGGAGTACAATCATATGCTTTGCATCTTGTTATAATTATTTCCCTTGTTATAGGTCTGTTCCCCACTATTTCATTAAGTGCCTATTTTAACCAATTTACAACAGCCCCGCCCCCCCCCCCCCCAAAAAAAAAAAAAAAATAAAAAAAAATCACATCTCGTGATTAATCTGAGTTTTCGTGTGTGCAGTGTTTGTCGTTGGCAAGCGTATGAGTGAAAAAGATTATATATGATTATATGTATCGGGGCTGGGGGTAAAGAAAAGTTACTATTTTTCGCCAGAGTATTTGAGCGTGGCTCTTTTGTCTTTGACAGGCTTCCTGCAGTTCCTACATCCAACTTGTCCATGTTGAGTGTAGATACCACAAAACTAGATTTAATGAAACTGGGAGTACAAAAATGAGGCCTTTGTGTGGCATTAACTGAATGAATGCTTCTAGTGTAAACTCAGGCGCCCGAAATGGGGTTTATTTGTCTGGGAACATAAAATTGACTACGTTTTAGGATAGAGATTTAAAGACAGAAATAATAATAGGTTAGACAATTAAAAGAACTTTGCATTCAAACACACTAAACAGAAGAAAGAAAAATCTAGGGTACAAGTTAAAAAACAATGGAAACGTTCTTTCTGCAGATCGTTTTATTCAATTTGTCATCAACAGGGAAACACAGGCGTATTTAAACATCTAATCATTGTTCAAAGAAAGCTGGAATGTAACAAAAGGAAAAACAAACAAAACAAAAAAAGATAATTCAAATGTGAAGATTTAAACAGCTACAGCAGACAATGTTTTTCTTCCCAATAAAAAATAGTTTACATTTAAATTTCTTGCATTTGTCTCAGTCAAAATCATGTCAGATCCAGCGTTATGCACATTTTATAATAAACGATGAAATGTTAACGCGTTTGCAATCAAAGAACTTTTACAGTTTTCAAGTTTAGTTACACCAGAACCTCCTATACCAAATCCAACAACAATGTAGAACTACACAATCTACAACATACGGCTGTTTTGAATTTCAGGCAAACACACAGTGCCAGTATGTGATTCGACACGACTAGAATGAAAATACTGTCAAGTTCAGTACTGTAATTTTCAGCGTTTTCTAAATTTACACACTCAGCCAGCAATTCAGCTGTAGATAACTTAAAAAAAAAAAGAATATAAACAAAAATTCGACAAAATTAAGTAATGAAGATAAAGAGAGTGACATGAAAAATTAAAAAAAGACCATGAAACACTACTCATTGTCACACATACATTCTACAAAAATCAAACCGTTGTCACATGAACAACACCCCAATGTAAAACAATGTAATTGTTTTAAAAAGAAACTTGTCATCGTCAAATCGAAAATCAAAGTGTTCTAAAACGTAACACCATATACATGCAATCTGCAAGTGTACTTTCTGGCTTTTTTCCAGGTCTTTGATTCTCCATTTACACAATCATAGTAGTCACCTGTGAGTGATGAATTTTTGTAGTTGTGTTATTACTGTATGTCTTACACGAGTGTGTATATACCATGTGAACAGAGGTCTGTGGTCGAAGTTCGAAAAACAGTTTGAAAAGTCCTTGAAATATGAAGTCACTTATATGATTTATACTCATTCAAAATTCTCATTCAAAACGGTGAACACGGAACTGCCAGATGAATCACTTTTAAATGTTGAACACATTAACATATTACTGAGCACACAATTTGGCACACAGATTTTCAACAAGCAAACAAAAAATAATAAAACGCTGTCACATGAACAATATCCGAGTGTCAAATTCAGCTGGATGTATACTGTGCACAATTATCAAAAACAAATTACAGAGTACAAACCGTAACAGCGAAACTTAACAAAAATATAATTACCGTCACATCGACAATGAAAATGTCAAACGCAACATCGTAGCCCTATTACACATTAAGGCCCATTTCTTTTCCTACCAGCCAGTCTTTAAATGCAAACTTGTGAGGAACTGCAAATCTTTGATTTGCTCACATTATACATAAAAGAAACAGTCTTTCACAATGACAATTGAAAAGAGAACTGTGATGTGCACTTTCGTACAACCTTCTGCTGTGGCTGTGAGAAGACGATTTCAGAAACTGATCAGTACCTCTGATTTGTCCAAATGCCAGTGACATAAAAGTTTCTGAAATCGTCTTCCCTCAACCAGAGCCAAGTGTTGTACCACTGTCTATTATTTACAATCCGCCTGATTTCCAAGGCAAGACCGCTTGCTCGTCCTGCTGCACGTATCAGTCTTCTAATACTGACGGGATTTGGAACGTTGGGGATAACAGAGAAGTCAATGTGCAGTCTGGGTAAAGGGATTCTGGAAACTGTCAGCCTGAAAAATGTGTTCACATTTTGCAGCGTGTATCTGAAGCTTGGATCCATTCGGACTGCATGGTGGATTATCAAAGCCTGGATTTCTTGAGGCAAAAACTGGCGACTATCGAAAGGGACTGTAGGAGTCGGGAGTGCCGTTGTCGTTGTTGTCAGGGACATCGTCATTGACTGTAGGAGTCGCAGTGCCGTTGTTGTTGTCAGGGACATTGGTATTGACTGTAGGAGTCGCAATGCCGTTGTTGTTGTTGTCAGGGACATTGGCATTGGACTGTAGGAGATTCGCGAGCTGGCAGGATTGATTGTGTAGTCCAGTGCGGTTTTAACATTGGTATTGACTGTAGGAGTCGCAATGCCGTTGTCGTTGTTGTCAGGGACATTGGCATTGACTGTAGGAGTCGCAGTGCCGTTGTCGTTGTTGTCAGGGACATTTGCATTGGCTGCAGGAGTCGCAGTGCCGTTGTCGTTGTTAGCAGGGACTTTGGCATTGACTGTAGGAGTCGCAGTGCCGCTGTCGTTGTCAGTACCAATACATTGCGAAATCAGTGGAAGTCGCACTTCCCTGGGAACACCAATACTGGTGTAATGTTCAGGGTAATAACCCAGGGTCAGAGTGAAAATACAAGGATGGTATGGTCCTTGGTCTGGGGTGATGAGAGTAGAATAATCAGGGCCATTTCCTGATACCACCAATATTTGAACATGGTAGACGGCTGAAAGCGCGGACAAAGTCAGGTGGTCGCCGTACGTACCGTCTTGTCTCATGTCCATGACATAATCATGAACGTTTCCGTCAATGAATGGGCTGTATGTGTCCATGTTGTCGATAATATGGTTTACAGCGTCCCTTCGGAGAGCTTCTGCAGTTCTGTTGACTCCAAACAGGGAAAGCTGATGGCCAATAGCCTCAAATTGACAGTTACCAGGACTATCTGTTGGATCTAGGATCACTTCAATGTTCATGGCCTCCAGGTTTTGGATTCTGTCAGAATGATTCAAGGGAATGGAATACTTTTGTCTGTGTTCTTTATTGAGCGCTGTTTCCATTTTTTTCCAGGCATCTCTTTCTTCGTTCCTTTGTAGCTGTTGTGCTTGTAATATCAGTGACTGATATCCACTGACTCACCATTTCTCCGGTTGGTTTGTGGTATTGAATCTTGTATTTATTTCGAGCCAAAGATCGCTCGGAGACCCTGCCTCTACAAACAGACCTTCGATAGGGAACACGTATTCTACTGGTGGATTTTGGGGGGTACCGGATCAGAACCTCTTCGCCAAGACTGTACAGGGATGGACATTGGCGATGTGATGCGATGCTTTTCTTTGCTGCTTTTTCAGAGGCTTCTCTTACTTTGTTTATCAGTGATTCTGATCTGCTGAAATATACCTCAGACGGGCATTTTTTGGCCAGTACATCTTTGGGTGTGTCATTGATGGATTTTTGAATGAGGTGCAAATTCTTTGCCCAGTTGAATCCTCCTTTGCAAGCTGTCATGAATGAAATTTTCTTTCGGATCTCCCGATGTGATCGCTCACATTTGCCTTGAGACTGTGGGTGATACGCACTACTCCTGATGGTTCTGACATTTTTGGAATGCAACAGTCGTTCTGTCTCCCCCTTGAATTCCGTGCCCTGATCGAACTGAACACAAGTAGGAACTCCATGTCCTGAGAAAATTTCATTTAGTGTTCTTGCTACAGTCCTACTACTTTTGCTTACAAGTGGTCTCAGGATCAGAAAACGAGAGAATGTGTCCAGAACTGACAAAATGTACTGCTGCGGTTTTCCGTTGTGAAGGACCAGATCATTTCTCATGTCATTAAATCAAGCTGCCAGCGTTCATTTACTGCAGTGGCCATGACTGGTTTGGGAGGGACTGTGTTTGTGAACCTTGCATGTCTTTCTTGATATCTTTTTGACACACCAAGAACTTTTCGTACTTTTGTGTACACCAGCAAATTTCTCTGTGACTTGCCTCCAAACTGTTCTAGACCCAGATCCGAGATTTTCATCAAATCTATGTTTTACTGTCTGTGGTGCCTCACTTTCAATCAGAACTGGTTTTCCTCTGAAATGTACATTTCCTTCTACCAAAGAAAAGTCATGTTTGCGTCTTTGATACTGCCTCACAGTACTTTTTTCCACAGCAGTGCGGTTTTTCTTTGGAACTTTGAACTTTCCTTTCAGAAGACGTCGAAGTGTGAAACACTTATCTTTGGAAACGGATTGCAAGTATCCTCTGGCGCTAGGGCAGCTGTCTTCCTGGTCGACTTGCTTTGCTTGATCCATTTTCTCATTCGATCTGGAACACACACATACTACTACTACTATTACTACTACTACTACTACTACTACTAGTAATGATAATAATGATAATAATATGTGGAGGGATCTATTGTTTCCTCAGAGAAACCAATGAGATATTTCTCCCCTGTGAACATGGTGTCCTTAAGATTTATGGATTGTAGGAGCGCGAGAGTGAAGGGTGAACAGACAAACAAACAGACGCATAGACAGGCGGACAGATAGAGAGATATGTAGGTATGTAGACAGGCAGGCCGGCAGGCAGCCAAGCAGGTAGGTAGACAGGAAGACAGACAGACAGACAGATAGATAGATAGATAGAGAAGAGAGAGAGACAGAGACAGATAGAGATAGATAGATAGACATACAGACAAACAGGCAGGCAGGCAGGCAGATAGGCAGACATACAGACAGACAGATAGGCAGATAGACAGACAGATAGATAGATCGATAGATAGATTGATAGAGAGAGAGATAGGGAGATAGACCGATTGATTGATAGATAGACAGACAGACAGACAGAAAGATAGGTAGGTAGGTGGGTGGGTAGGTAGGTAGTTAGGTAGGTAGACATATAGATTAATACGGGGTGCTGGGTGGGTTTAGGTCAACGAACTGTCTGGAAAACTCTTACCTGCAACAGGTCTCTGATGAAATCAACAGTTGCTCAGAAGCTCCTGCCCTCCAATGTGAAAATTCAGACCTTTTATAGGAGGACATATCCGGTCGATTCTTTCCAACTGCCCGACAAAGTATGCCGACAAAGATCCCGACAAAGTATGCCGACAAAGATCGCCCGACAAAATATGCCGACAAAGATCGCCCGACAAAGTATGCCGACAAAGATCGCCCGACAAAGTATGCCGACAAAGATCGCCCGACAAAGTATGCCGACAAAGAGCGCCCGACAACGTATGCCGACAAAGATCGCCGCGCTTATTAGGAAAATGTAATTTTCTTGCATGTCATCGTCATGGTGTGGGGCTACCCCACACCCCACACTTTCTCCCAACCCCACACTTTCTCCCACCCCACACTTTCCATCCCACACTTTCCCCAGTCCCACACTTTCTCCCAGTCCCACACTTCTCCCAACCCCACACTTTCTCCAGTCCCACACTTTCTCCCATCCCACACTTTCTCCCAACCCCACACTTTCTCCCAACCCCACACTTTCTCCAGTCCCACACTTTCTCCCAACCCCACACTTTCTCCCAGTCCCACACTTTCTCCAACCCCACACTTTCTCCCAACCCCACACTTTCTCCCAGTCCCACACTTTCTCCCAACCCCACACTTTCTCCAGTCCCACACTTTCTCCCAACCCCACACTTTCTCCAACCCCACACTTTCTCCCAGTCCCACACTTTCTCCCAACCCCACACTTTCTCCCAACCCACACTTTCTCCCAACCCCACACTTTCTCCCAACCCCACACTTTCTCCCAGTCCCACTTTCTCCCAACCCCACACTTTCTCCCAGTCCCACACTTTCTCCCAATCCCATACTTTCTCCCAGTCCCACACTTTCTCCCATCCCACACTTTCTCCAGTCCCACACTTCTCCAACCCCACACTTTCTCCCAGTCCCACACTTTCCCAACCCCACACTTTCTCCCATCCCACACTTTCTCCCAACCCCACACTTTCTCCCAACCCCACACTTTCTCCAATCCCACACTTTCTCCCAACCCCCACACTTTCTCCAACCCCATACTTTCTCCCTCCAACCCCACACTTTCTCCCAACCCCACACTTTCTCCGAAATTCGGAGAATAATATAAAAGAGAAAATGTTTCATATTATTACACTGCGTGTATGATATGAAATATAAAAGAGAATAATGTAGAAGAGAAAGTGTTTTATATTATTACACTCTCGGTGTGCTAGTTGACTGAAACTCTCTCTCTCTCTCTCTCTCTCTCTCTCTCTCTCTCTCTCTCTCTCTCTCTCTCTCTCCTCTCTCAGAAATGGGAATTAACGGACAGAGGCGAAATGAGAAGGGGCGAAATGGGAAAGGGACAAATTGGGAGGGGGGGGGGGGGACAGGAAGGGGCGGAATGGGAAAGGGATGCACTGGATGAACGGGGAAGGGGTAGATTGGGAAGGGGCGAAATATGAATAAAGGGTGAAACAGAAAGGGGGCAGAACGGGACAGGGGCAACATGGAAAGGGGGCGAAATGGGAATAGATTGGGGGCGAAATGGGAATAATCCGTGAGCATCATCCTTGACCCACAGTAAATATACCTCCAAAGTTTCAGAAAGATCGGCCCAGTCCTTTTGTTGCAGCGCGTGGAACACACTTTGTTCACACACACACACACACACACACACACACACACACACACACACACACACAAGAGAGAGAGAGAGAGAGAGAGAGAGAGAGAGAACACGAATCTTTTCGAACACGAATCTTTATTGAGGGTAACTGGTTAAGCTAAGAGTTTCTTTACACTAGGCCCTCTAGAGAAAAGAAAAAAGAAAAGAAAAGACAAAAATAAATCAACCACACACACATATATATGCACAAACGCACACACACACTTATGCAAACAAATATATAATAATGAACAGAGAGAGAGAGAGAGAGGAGAGAGGAGAGAGAGGAGAGAGAGAATTTTTACGTTCCGATTGTAAAGTATTCTTTTTTTGTCTGTTTGTTTGTTTCTTTGTTAGTTGTTGTTGTTGTTTTAACTGAGAGTACAAGAAAATCAAGTCAGTAATGTACGATATGACTTCAGATCCGAAGTTTCCTCTTTCGAGGGGCGACAAAGTGTGCAGCAATGTCACATATGAAAAGTGACGACAAAGTGTGCAAGGGCGACAAAGTGTGCAAACTTGTCGATATTTGTCATGGCTGGGACGACAAACTGTGCAGCACACTTTGTCGTCGGCGACAAAGCATGCAGCACAGTTTGTCGCCGACGACAAAGTGTGCAGGGGCGACAAAGTATGCCGTAACAAGCCATACGAAGGATCTCTTTTCTCAATGAAAACCAGAGTAGTGACTGGTGATCCAAACACACAGGCCCAGATGAATGGAGGACATGTCCGGAGCCATTCCCTGTCTGACATGAAAGTAGACACCAACAACTTAGTGTATGACTCCAGATGTTATTGTTCTCGTGCTCAGTTTCATGCATGACCACTTCATAATGATAAAGGTAATAATAATAATACTAATGATAACAATAGTATTGAGATTTTCTCCCTTATTCTGTAAATAATACTAGGCGCTTACAAAGTTCCTAGAGTGCACACACAAGCCACGCACGCCACACACACACAGACATACTCGCACACACATACACATACGCGCGCGCACGGGCTTTGGCAGGCACACGCGCGTACGCACGCACGAACGCACACACGCACGCACATGCTCACTCACCCGCACACACACACACATACACACGCACGCACACAGGCACGCACACACTCACTCACTCAAAATTAAGTCTCTGCATTTTTTCTTTGTTATTTGGAACTGAATTGCGTGGTGGCATAGACAAAGAAAAGTTAATCAAGACTAAAGGTTTTAATCATTCAACACACTCACTTGCATACAGTCATACACACACAAAGTAACAACACACGCATCATCCGGCTCTATTTTACTACACGTACCTTAGTACGAAATACAGTTACATTCATATGCGCATATTCAAACTGTTGGAATTCACACATACCAACGCTTGACACAAATATTCTCCTGCTCCTACCTGAATGTATGAAAATAAATGTTGGTAATTCTTAATTTATTTTATTGTTTGGTCAGTATGCACTGTGATCTGTCCTCTCTGCGCGTGCGTGCATGCGTGCGTGCGTGCGTGCGTGCGTGCGTGCGTGCGTGCGTGCGTGTGTGTGTGTATGTGTGTGTGTGTGTGTGTGTGTGGTGTGTGTGTGTGTGTGTGTGTTAGTGTGTGTGTGTGTGTGCGTGTGAGTGTGTGTGTGTTTGTGTGTGTATGTGTGTGTGTGTGTGTGTGTGTGTGTGTGTGTGTGTGTGTGTGTGTGTGTGTGTGTGTGTGTTATTTTTGACACGGACAGATGCCGTTCAAGTACACGTTTTCATTACAGATCACCAAAATGCTTGCCCTATAGGTAGAAGCAGGTGAGCATTATTGTCAGTATGACAGGGAAAAATGAAGTAAAGTTGCTGGCCAGAGGAAAGTGTACACTTGAGAGATGACGTGAAGGAACAAAAAGAATTAGAACTCTGGAGGTAGAACGGATGTTTGCTTGATGCAAAGAGCGCTTGGAAGGGAACGTAAGCTCTCCGAAGGTCTTGGGATGAAGACGAGGTATATGAATGAGATACATATCAATTTGAGGACATAGGCTGGGGCAGGCGCGAACAGCTGGAGAAGATCAGACAGATACAACTGAAACAATCACAGGAATGTTTGTGCTATTGACGGAAATTATTCAAACAGAAGCGTAAATTATGATGTGGTCAATTGTTCGACCCTACCATCTCTGACTATAGGCATACTCACAGGTCTTTTTTGCAATCTTGAAGACATATTCAAGATAATGCACGATGTTCGGTTGGTAACCATTTTGTTTTCAAACAGCCGAAGAAGAAGCAGGAGGAATGATACTTTTTCATGGTTAGTCATTCCTGGGAAATGAACAGTGGGATAATGTACATAATACTTCCCTAAAATTCAGATATAGTAATACCAAGGGATTAGAAATGTCTACTTGCACGTGCTGGTCCGCTATTAAATGACTTACTTGATTTTGGCGTGAAACAATTTCCAGTTGAAACATAATTTTCTTCCTTGGTATACACCACAGAGCCTGCCTGTGACTAGTAGATGCGCCGTTTCAGAATGTGTTTAAAAGTGGTCATCAAGGCACCATAGATTTCGTTCAGAATAACAGTGTCAAACAAACCTTTAACTGTTGTTGGTGATGTTTATTTCTCTGAAAAAGACTGGTCTGGCCTTAGACACAGCATGCAGATACAAAGTTAAAAAATATCAGAATGCTAGCTGCTTGGGTGAGTTCGGTAGTCCAACTGTTGACGAAAGAACTTAATGACGGCTAGTGAAGCAGCATTAAAAAGAGTGTACAACTGCCTCAGAGAGGCCAAGCGAGTTACGCAAACGGGAGAGGGGTATAGAATGGTCGATGGTACATCAAGAGCTGTCGAGAGACGTGGAATGTCGTTGTCGAAGGCGGTCAGTTAAGTTGGTGCTGATTTTAAAGGAGAGTACTTTCCACTGCTATATTCAGAGCGCTAAGCAGACTGAACGGAATGAACAATGTTGTTAAAATGAAAATGCTTCATGAGCCGAGCAAGAACGACTATTTCAGCGATTGGGGCAAAGACATGTAGATTCTAAACAGGTCTGCCGTTCTTTAAATATCACAGTGGTGATTGTGGTTTTCAGGAGAAACAGGTCTGCCGTTCTTTAAATATCACAGTGGTGATTGTGGTTTTAAGGAGGATGGAAAAGAACTACAAGACAGGGAGGTATGACATACACATGGTTGTGATATGCGGGACCGTACCCCAACACAATGGCTGAGAAAAAGAAAATGCGGGAAGTGGATTGAACTGGAAGGTTTCAATACCAGACGCCATAGTGATCTTTTCAAACAACAGCACAACATGAAAAGATGAAATTGTGTATGTCTTAACCATCTTGTTATTTTAACCTTTTTTGTTGTTAGTTCGCGAAGGCGTTGGCAATAGAGTGAGGCTGGGAGAAATGTATGACTCATCGGAATGTCACAATCAAACGCTGTGTGCATATGTCCGGGTTGAGGTGAATAAGCTTCTCGCGGGCTCAAAAAAGTGTTCATCCTCTGCTGCCGCTAGCCGGCGTGATTTGACTTCTATCCGTTAGGCTCTGTCTGACGTTTCATTTAGACAAAAAGTTCGTTTACATCATTCATTTATTTGGTCTTAGATTGTTACTATTTTATCAATTTTACTGGGGTTGAAGTCGGTCAGAAGGCCTAAATAACAACAACAACAATAATAATAATAATAATGATCATGATCGTGATAAAAATAACAATAAAAGAAGAAAAAGAACAACAACAACAAGAAGGAAAAGTCCCCGACAACTTTTATTGTGTTCATAAAGAGAAACTGCATCGGCCGCAAATTATCACTAAAACAAGAATGAATAAAACAAAACGTAAAAAAAAAAAAAAAAATTTTTAAAGAAGAAAAGAAAGAGAAAAAAGAAAAGAAAAAAGTAAACATCTTTCTGAAGTATTGGCGATAAAACATTACAAAAGGTTAACATTTATGCACCCATCATAATTATTATCATTGTGCCTCTAAAATGTACAGCTCATAAGATTACCATCTTAAAGGACAGAATCAACGTTACTATGGGAACATCAAAGGAAAGAAAAACACGGATACTGGAATACAACCTTCACCTTCCCACCCCACATACACTCCTTGCCCCAAGCCCTCTGCTCTCATCCACTCCCCCCACCCCACGCACGCACAGACGTACACACACATGCACACGCACACACACGCGCGCGCGCACGCAAGCACGCACGCACACACGCACGCACGCACGCACGCACGCACGCACGCACGCACGCCACGCACCCCAACACACACACACACACACAACACACCGGATTAGCAGGGAAAAGTGGCGTAAACGTTTGAAGAATGTACCAAACGAATTGATTTTGAGGCGACTGTTTTCTCCGTGTCCAGAAAGTAGAACTCATTGTGTATAGCTAAAACATATCTGTCATAATCTGCGCTTTAAGTGGGAAAGAGACACGTGATCATATGGCAAAGGCGTTTCGGTTATTTATGGCTAATGATTTTGCTCATATTATTAAGCTAAGTCCAACAAATAAACTCTTCTTTCTTTTTCTTCTTCTTCTTCTTCTTCTTCTTCTTCCTCCTCCTCCTCCTCCTCCTTCTCCTCCTCCTCCTCCTCCTTCTTCTTTTTCTCCATTAAGTCCATGGGGAGTCATCGAGGCACCACACTGAAGAACAGTTCGCCACGTTCCTAAGGATCTGTCAGTTGTGTGCCACGACATGGATATCTGCATTCCCTGTCCACTTTGCAATGTTTTCAGTCCATGGTTTTGTTTGTTTGTTTGTCTGTGTTCCCTCCGTTTCCCTCCTTCAAAAGTTCCGTGAACGGTTGTCTTAGTAAAGCCGTTGGATCTTGTTATATGGCCAGACTCGCGCAGTTTTCCTTTCCTGACGGCTTTCAGTAGATCTTCGTATGGTCATATGTGATGCATGGTGGTTTAACGCACTTGTTGATTGGTGATATGATCGGTGTACCTGATGTTTAATATCTTGCGGTAACATCACATTTTCATGGTTCGGATTCTTCTTTCTCAGATCTGCTATGAGCGTCCATGTCTCGCTAGCGTATACAGGAAGACGGAGAGTACCAGTGCAGACAGAAGCCTGATCTTTTATTGCATGGAGATGTTTTTGTCATTCCATGGAGGATTTGATATGGACAGTGTGCTGACAAACCAAGTGTTGTTACTGCTTTATTAAAGACTCACGTGAAATTTGCATGTTACCGACATATGTGTTTTATTGCATTTTAACTATCGCCGATCCGTAACAGTCTGAGTTTGAAAAAGTTAACTCATCGCCTTAACCTCTTGGCTGGAAATTCATTAAAAAAAATTCATCATACGTTCGCAGTGGTTGTGGATTAAGGATGGATGGGATATATCCTGGTGATGATGATGATGATTGTGATGAAGATAATGATCTCTCATGGGAAAAGAAACAGACGTTAAAAAAAAAAAAACTCGAAATAAAAAACAAAAGGACACACACACACACACACACACACACACACACACACACACACACACACACACACACACACACACACACACACAAACAAACAAAAAGTTTACGTTCCACGCAATCTGTACTTAGAAACAGGTGTTTCAGTTCTTTCGGTTTTGTGTCTGCTATTGTATAGGCCTGTATATGTACACTCAATATATTGATTTGCGTCAAGCATGTCAATATTCACTCGAATGGATATTTGAATGTCAATATTATCAAGCATCTCTGTTTGACACCGATGAGATCCTGTGTTTGTTTCCCTGTAGCTACGTTGTTGAACAAGATCTTCACAGAACTGCAGGCAGTTCTCTCGGTCTGAGCCAGATGAAAAGTAAACCTGGCAATGCGAAGCGACATCTTTGGTTCAACTTAACGGCCAGTGATTGCAAAGGCAGACCTATATAGACGTTCTGCAGCACTGAACTGCTCAGACGGGAAAAAAGATCATGCAAATTTCATTTGATCACGCTCCTTTTACGTCTCAGGTTTCCCCGTGACAAACGTGTCAAAACTGGCCGTATTGAAATCCACTACTTGGACTCTGGTCCAGAGAAATTCCCATAGCGGTGGAATTAGGCAACTAACTCCCCGTCCTTTGCTAGCTAGATAAGTCTGAAATCGTTGGGCGCATTTTCGGGATGTCAGTGTTGTTTGCAGGGTCACTTTCTGAAAAGGTTTAAACTGGTAGGTCCCCATACGATAAACTTACAAGAGGGAAAAATGTTCGCAAACGAATACACGCGATGACCAGGAAGAGGACTCTTTTCTTTCATTCCTTTTTTCTTCTTACGTGTGCAGTGTTTGCGTCTATTTCTCTGATGCTGTTTTCCTTGAAACGCAGCGCTGTATTACAAATGATCCATAGTCTTATAGGACCTTCATGACACCAGTGGAAACTCCAGGTCTTTTATTCCCATTGACTGGTCTGAAAATGAAATGCGCTGCTGTCGTCAGTTGTGGTCCATCCCATGGTTTGTTTGTTTAAATCTGATGTTCCGTGACCCCTCTCATGCTGATTATTCGGGCCCATATGCAACCACACACCTAGGTTCGTTCTGATTCAGCGCCAGCTCCGGCAATCCACAGGAAGCAATCAATATCAGGTCGTCACAGGAAAGCCCGCAATAGGAGACACTGCACTGCTGCCGGGTCACTGTGGTGGTGTTCTGTTGTGCCTGTTGGTGATCAGACATCACCTACTAGTTTCCCCACCCCATCCCGCCCTTCTCCCACATACACATACACCCTTCTTCCACCCCTCGCTTTTTCCTCGCGCTGACGACAGCAATTGCACAGTCTTGGAGCCATGGTGAGTAAGCGACCCCTACGGTGAGCACCGCCGCATCCATCCGGTGCCAGTCCCCATGAACTGTCTCACATCAAGGAAAGCATCTATGCTGATACTGACAACGTTGATAAGAACTCCACATGGACACGGAGAGGAAATCGCAAATGAGGTCACGAGAATATGGCATGAAGGGCCACACCTTTTGGGAAATGCTTTAGGTGTGATTGTTATACATACAGCTGATGGAGAAGAAAAAAAAAAACAACAAAAAAAAAAAAACGAGGGGTGGAGAGTGGGGATAATGAGGTTGATAAAAATGATGCTGTGATGTTTCAGTTTGGTCAGATGGGGCTGTACTCTACGCTTAACCTGGTAGCGAAAAATAAAGTGGCTGGAGGTCTCAGCATGGCGTAAGGCAGTCTGCTTTTTGGCTGTGAACACTTTAGCTACCATGTCATTAGTTATTTTATTGTTGTAGCTTCTTTTTTCAGGATGTGATTTTTTTGCCCTGTACGTGTGTAGGCCCAGTATGGTGGGCTGGGCTATAACAATTAATGCTATGAAACTATCATAACAAAACCCCGCATTAAGTGGGCCCGAGAGATACACAAACCTGCCCTTTTGATCACAAAATTTGAGCAGCACTGTCAGAGACGCATCCATTAAATGGTTGAATGTTGCCTGTGTGGTTCCACTCTTCCCACTCGAAATCACACTCAGCACTCGCAAGGAGTTTACCGGGCCGAAAAATCCTGTAATTAGAAATGCCTGTGATAGGAATCGAACCATGACCCCAAGCCCGCAGCCAGCAACACTAACCACTAGACCATGATGGTTGGGCGCCACAGCAGAGCGTTTTGTGATGATCAAATACACTGGAATCAAACTGTGACGATGTTAGGGTGTCTGATAAATGCGTCTACACAGTAATAAATACAAATATTCCCTGATATTTGTTGTTTTCGATTGATTGAGCCGTTTTCTTGACCAGATTGAGGTACATTATTTTACCGATTTTAGGACGTTAATTCAGTTTTTCCAAGGATGCATTTTACGAAGACAAAAGAGAAAGAGACACTATTATTCTTAGCCAAGTGAAGCATCGTACTTGTTTTTTTTTGTGCCCTTAAGATCTGACATTGGCGACGGAATTTAAGCCATTAATTCTGGCATCCAACCGTGTTTGTCCAGATCATGATACCAAACATTTGAAAGCTAGGGGAGTCCGCAGATTCCTATTCACTTCCCTTTCCCTTCAGTCATACAGGTCGATCTTTATTTGCTCTGATTTTCTCTCTCTCTCTCTCTCTCTCTCTCTCTCTCTCTCTCTCTCTCTCTCTCTCTCAAGATCACTAAGAAATGCAATAAACTCTCAGAAGCGCAGGGAAAAAACAAAATACTATCGCGAGTTATTAACTTCCAAACAAAATCCAAAACTGGTTTGGCAAGCAATAAACCAGCTTAGCAATAACAGTTCTTCTTCAAAATCAACTGTTATCAAAGGTATTTCTGCTGAACAACTTAACACTCACTTCTCTACCATTCCAGATACAGTTGTTACTACTGATCATTCAAGCTCTAATGAACTTAAAGAACTCCATCAATTTTGTCACGACAAAAAAATCACGTCTGAACTACACATTCCACTCATAACTGTGCACGAGGTGTATCAGTACCTACTTCATCTCAAACAGTCAGGAACACGTGGACTTGATGGCATAGATGGCAAAATTCTGAAACTCTCGGCTCCAGTTATAACTGACACGTCAACGTATATCTTTAATCTGTGCATAGATAAAAGCTATTTTCCTAATGCGTTCAAAAAAGCAAAAGTTATACCCATTCATAAATCTGGTGATAATACTGATCCTTCAAACTACAGACCAATATCAATCTTATCTATCCTTTCGAAACCTCTAGAAAAGCATTTAAATAAACACATCCTTCATCACTTCAACAAGTACGATTTGCTCCATCCCGGACAGTCTGGTTTCAGACAGAAACATTCCTGCCATTCTGCATTAATCAATCTTGTAGATGTGTGGCTTAATAATATTAATAACAACAGATATTGTGGTGTCTTATTCGTTGATTTTAAAAAAGCATTCGATGTCATTGACCACAATCTCCTTATTCGAAAACTGGAGGTATACGGTCTTTCAAAATCCGCCCTTATCCTTCTAAAATCATACATCACAAAACGACAACAATGCGTCTTATCGGGGACGACTGTCTCTTCTATAACAACTCTTAAGTATGGCGTTCCACAAGGCTCCATTTTAGGCCCGCTACTCTTCTCAATCTACATTAATGACCTATCCCTACATGTGAGATCTGCATGCGACCTCTTTGCAGATGACACCACAATTCACACCAGCCATAATGATCCTTCCAGTCTTTCAAAACATTTGCAAGAGAGTACCAATGACCTTGTAAAATGGACCGAACTAAATCACATGTCACTTCACCCTCAAAAAACAAAACTGATGTACATTACAACTAGGCAAAAAAGACAAAAGCTCACCAATGATTTCCCTCCTATACACCTCAATAATGTACTTGTGGAACAAGTCACTCATCATAAAGTATTAGGACTAATAATTGACAATAGTCTCAGCTGGAATCCCCACATAACGTTACTATGCAAAAAGCTCTCCCAGAAAGTCTATCAGCTCACCAAAATCAAACACTTTCTTGACCTTCATTCACGAAAACTTTTTTTCCATGCTCATATTCAGTCTTATGTTGATTATGCATCGACTATATGGGATTCTGCAAGTGCAAACACACTAAAACCATTGTTCAGCCTACATAAACGAGCGCTCAAATTAATCCTTCTGAAGAAAACTAGCCTCGAAAGCTCTGATTATAAACATCTTCACATTCTTCCATTCAGCCAGAGACTCAAATACAACAAAGGGCTAATGATGCACAAGATTCTGACCGGGAATGCCCCAACAACTTTAATGAGACGATTCTCAAAAGTCTCGTCGAGAAACTCCCACAAACTCCATATCCCAATCCCCAGAATTGACCTATTTAAATCAAGTCTAACGTACTCGGGAACCTCTTTGTGGAACTCCCTTCCAGAATCCATCAAACAAATCCATTGTACCACAACTTTCAAAAACACTTACCTTACCCATCTTCTGCGGTAAAAAAACAAACACAAAAAAACAACAAAAAAAACCATAAGTAATACCAACAAGTGAGCTCAAAAGCATAAATCGTCCCCTTTTCATGTACTTAACCAATTTGTCTTTTCTATTTTTTTTCTTCTTTTTATCATGTATCAAGTATTTTTATATATATATGTATACGTGTATGTATGTGTATGTGTATGTATATATATGTTTATATATGTATATATGTATACATACATATATATATATATATCACCAATGTGAGTGTGTGTATGTATGTAGTATGTTTGTATGTATGTATGTATGTGTGTGTATGTGTGTATATGTATGTGTACGTGTGCGCATGTATATGTATGTGCGTGTGTATGTGTGTGTGTATGTGTGTATATGTATATATATTATATATATATATATATATATATATATGTATATGCATGTATGTGTATGTGTGTGTGGGTATATATATATGTGTGCATATGGATATAATCTTATGAAAAATGATTATATGTTGTGCCCTTTTTTCACTCTCTCTCTCTCTCTCTCTCTCTCTCTCTCTCTCACTGTCTGTCTGTCTGTCTGTCTCTCTCTCTCTCTCTCTCTCTCTCTCTCTCTCTCTCTCTTTCTCTCTCTGTCTGTGCGTGCGTGCATGTGTATGTTCCGAATTCCGTACATACTTTGTCATATTCTTTTTTACTGTCTGATTTTATACATGCTAATTGTTGTACGTTTTAGTACATTTCCATTCCAAATCGTTACATTTCATGCTGTTCCCCCTCTCCCTTCCATCCTCTCTCTCTCTCTCTCTCTCTCTCTCTCTCTCTCTCTCTCTCTCTCTCTTTTTTTTTTTTTCTTTTTTTCTCCTCCCCCCCCCCTCCCCCAATTTCATCTCACTTTGCTTAATACCTTCTACGTATTTTCATGCCTTGCGAAAAATGATTACATGTTGTGCCTTGCTCTGCCTCTCTCTCTCTCTCTCTCTCTCCTCTCTCTCTCTCTCCCTCTCTCTCTCTCTCTCTCTCTCTCTCTCTCTGCGTGCGAGCGTGCGTGTACGTGTGTGTTCAAAAATATGTACGCACTTTGTCATATTCACTTCACTGTCTGTTTTCATACATGCCAATCTTGTACGTTGTAGTACATTTACATATGTTCCCCCAGCCCACCTCACTCCCTACCCCCACTCTCCCCTTCCTCTTCATTATTGTTATTCTCATTTTTATTTTTATTTTATTCTCTTATTATTATTATTTTGTTTGTTTTGTTTATTATTATTCTTATTTTTTGTTTTGTTTTCATTTCTCTTCTATTTTCATTTGATGTTCCTCTATGATTACATGACCGCTTTGCTTGCTTCTTTGCTTTCTTACATTAATTGATTTCACTGCATGTTGTAGTCCCTACTCAGGGCGAGGACTGGATGTAAAAAAGCACGTCAGTGCTTATCTATTATCCTCGTAAATAAAGAATTTTGTCTTGTCTTGTCTTGTCTTGTCTCTCTCTCTCTCTTTGTGTGTTCGCGGTATACGTCACATGCATCATCTCAATAATGACCAGCGAAGCAACGGAGTTTAACAGAATTTCTTTTCAATAAATGTATGGTTGAGAGAGAGAGAGAGAGAGAGAGAGAGAGAGAGAGAGAGAGAGAGAGAGAGAGAGAGAGAGAGAGAAGGAAAACCTGTCGATGCATCAGTTTGCCAGAAATGCGGCTGTACGTGACTGCTGTGGTGGATTCTGCACTGACGAGGGACCAGTTACTCTTTTGGACCAGTTCCATTCAACTATTGGCAGAACTTCCACACTGCTGTTCTCTGACATGCGTCTTCTTTTCGGTGGATGTTCACAGTCCTTAGGCTTCATGCTTCTGCTGGAATTGTTGGCAGAATCTGGAAATTGATCTGATGTTAGAGTGGGAGGAATGGGTGGATGAGGGTGTGTTTGTGTGTGTGTATGGGGGGGGGGGGGGGGGGGGTCGTTTCTTGGACTGATTAGCTCGTTAGATAGCATTGTCTGCAACCACATTATCTTGTTTGGGATGAAGGGAATACTATGTACTGAGCCCATGCGCGCCTGTGCCGCGTCAGTATGCGCGCGCTCGAGTTCGTCTGTGGGAATGTCACATTCAGCATTTGTGTCATTTTCTAGTGGACTGCCCCAAATGTTCAAGCGCCCGTAAAAGAATACTTCCTCATGAATAGTTATATCCACAATTTGTCAGTTACTTATAGCAGATAAAGGTCTCTTGAGTGCAAGCTATTTTGAAAGTTTTGTAAAGATGCCTTAGCACGGTAAGAAAAACTAAGGTATTCGTTCCTCATGCAGATGCTGTCTGGGCTGTTGTCTGAAATCCTCCATGCCCCTCTTGGGTTCAGAGATAAATTATCTTCAATCTTGTGATCGAGACCGATTGTATACTTTGCACATAAACTGACGCAGGCGTGTGAATCATATGTGGCATGCGATCACGAAAGTGCACTGTGTTGTATCGATGATATGCAAAGTAACGGTACTAAATTTTCATTACAACTCATTTGTCTGTCAAAATCGGGTTCCTCTATCCCGTAGGAAGAGCGTTGCCACCTGTGTTTTTGCTTAGGTTGACGTAATAGGCCTGTGGTGGATTTTCAGACAAACATAATTTGCTAGGGCTTGCTCGATCAACGGACGCCATGAGTAAGCTTAACGTACACCTGAGTAGGGCCTACACGCTGCACACATGACCACGATTGTCTCGCATATATCCAGTATTCTCGTCTAGACTATGAGTCTAGGTGTGATGGGGGGGGGGGGGGGGGGGGGGGGGGATGAAGGCTGTGTTTGAGAATCGACCCCATGAAGTCTTCTCACTTCCTATAGAGGATGTGTTATCCACTGGGCCACCACCTACGCCTACTCCACTGAAACAGAGAGAGCATGCCTACATCCTAATCATAGCAGGGCACGTCCTGCTGTCCTCTTTCTTAAACCTTACGTGGCCCACAGAAGAAAGACTCAGAGTCAATGACGCGGAGATTTCTACCCACTTATTTACCACTCAGTGGCGTGGGTGTCCTTGATGTCAGACCTTGACATTCAAACAGTCGCCATTAGTCATGCATGCCTTACTACTTGGGGGGAGAAGCTGGGGAATCCCCGACTTTTCAGCCCTGACGACGCTGGCTGGGACACGGACAGTGCATGTCAGATCGTGCGGCTGGTATCAGGGGAGACGATCGTCCCAATGTCATGACCACTTCAGCGAGCTAGTCGCTGTGTCTGGGACGCATACCTGTACGCGCGTGTGCAAAACACAGCTCTCCTTCCCCCATCCCTTACACAGTCAATCTGTTCCAGTTATGTTTAAGCTTCTGTTCCATTTTCCATCAGAGAAAAGGACTGGGTTTTTAGTCACTCAGAAAAGCTTTGGAAGCCTACCGATCTCGTCATTACACGGTTTACATACCCATCTCAGCACAAAGTGGAGAAGCAGGCGTAGCCCTACAGGATGAGGGAGGTTGAGCGGTAGTAGCTGCCGTCACGTTTGGGTTATGAGCAGGTGTTATGTCCAACCTTGGGCTGCGTCCTCGCATAACCTAGTCAGTGACGTCACTCATCGCTCGTGATGAACGTGCGATCAACCACCCATTCCTTCTGTTTTCTAGTTTCTTCAACCACTTACGGGTCGGGGAAGGGTGTGGGGGTGGGGTGGGGTGGAAGAGGCACTGCGCTGCTCTTGTATTCTCCGATGATAATCTGAATGTAGACGTGTTCCCGACAGGTAAAAATAAGTTCGTTTCACGACCTACAACAGAATGGAACAGGAGTCGCGTGCTGTGACGTTGATAGCTGATGCCTTCGGTTAAAGCAGCTTGTCCCCCCCCCCCCCCATCCCCCGCCCCACCCCCTTCCTTCCCCCGTCTCCAAACTTCGGTTGACTCCACACTTGGACTAATAATTTGTAACCCGTGTCGATCCTAGGGTTGCATGTCGTCACTTGTCTGTCTGTCATCTAGCATCTAGAGTTGTTTGTCTTCACTGTCTGCCAGAAGACCCACGGTTAGAACAATGTCTTCCATTTGAATATTGGTCATTTACTGACCCAGGATATGCAGACTGTTTGTCGGTGTAGACGATCTCTTCACCAGTCCTCCATAGCTTCACCTTTTGCTGCCACCTTAGCCACCCGGAGAGGAAAAAAATATAGACTTATTTATCACCATGTAACTCCTTGGGGATATTCTAACACATGGTTGTGTCTTATTCATTTGCTTTTTTTTTTTTAGTTGCTCTGAAGTCTGTGTGTCACCGACGTATAAAGTCAAAAGGCAAATTGTTTTTCAGATACAAGGGAATGGTCGTAAAATCCAAACACTTAATGAGTTCATCCTGTCAACAGTCCACACGTAAACTGAAACAAAAATGGTCGTCTAATGAGGCATAGCATCTGCTGTGTTACGTTATAAGAAAAACGGGAGATGTGTTTCTGTTTACAATTTATTTGATTTTTTTTTAATGAGAAAAATGTTCAAACTTAGAACCTCAAGTTCATAATGCGGAACAGTGGGATCCAAATTCAGGACAAGGTTTCTAAATCCCGAACAATAAAGCCCGAATTCCCAGCAAAAAAACGAAATCGGTTTATTTTCTTTGAAACAAACTAAAGAAAGATAATGGATCATCATTCACGCTTTAGTCTGTTTACAAGATACCATCATCAATCTTCTGAATAAATTGAAGAAACATTCTAAGTGAAATTAAAACAAAAATGAACAACGTAACATGCTAAAGATGTTCAAAAGAAAGAAGATGGGTGTATAGATCAAGGGGGAAATGTTACATTCAGAGGAGAAAGGTGTGGTGTAGATGTTGGGGGTATGTTACATCCAGAGGAGACAGGGGGTGATACAGATGAAATGTGTGTGTGTGTGGGGGGGGGGGGGGGGGGGGGCGGAGGGGGGGGGAGGGAGGTCACATCCGATAGGGGAGGGGTGGTATAAATGAAGGGGGAATGTCACATCCAAGGGGGGAAAGGGGTCGTGTAGATGAAGGGGGAAGGGAGGATGTCGCATTCAGTGGGTGAAGGTAGTGTGTGGTGTGTGTGGGGGGGGGGGGGGGGGGGTATAGATCAAAGCGGGTAGTTAAAAGAAAAAGAAAAAGAAGGGGAAATGTTATATGCTGTGGGGGAAGGGATATGTGTAAACGATGAAAGCATGGTAAATCCAGACGAGCAGGCAGGTGGTGTAGATGAAGGGGGAAGGTCACATCCTGAGAAGGAAGGGGGTGGTGTAGATGAAGGGGGAAGGTCACATCCTGAGAAGGAAGGCGGTGGTGTAGATGAAGGCGGAAGGTCACATCCTGAGAAGGAAGAGGTGGTGTAGATGAAGGGGGAATGCCACATCCTGAGAAGGAAGGGGTGGTGTAGATGAAGGGGGAATGCCACATCCTGAGAAGGAAGGGGTGGTGTAGATGAAGGGGGAATGCCACATCCTGAGAAGGAAGGGGTGGTGTAGATGAAGGGGGAATGCCACATCCTGAGAAGGAAGGGGTGGTGTAGATGAAGGCGGAAGGTCACATCCTGAGAAGGAAGGGGTGGTGTAGATGAAGGGGGAAGGTCACATCCTGAGAAGGAAGGGGTGGTGTAGATGAAGGGGGAAGGTCACATCCTGAGAAGGAAGGGGGTGGTGTAGATGAAGGGGGAATGCCACATCCTGAGAAGGAAGGGGTGGTGTAGATGAAGGCGGAAGGTCACATCCTGAGAAGGAAGAGGTGGTGTAGATGAAGGGGGAATGCCACATCCTGAGAAGGAAGGGGTGGTGTAGATGAAGGGGGACTGCCACATCCTGAGAAGGAAGGGGTGGTGTAGATGAAGGGGGAATGCCACATCCTGAGAAGGAAGGGGTGGTGTAGATGAAGGGGGAATGCCACATCCTGAGAAGGAAGGGGTGGTGTAGATGAAGGCGGAAGGTCACATCCTGAGAAGGAAGGGGTGGTGTAGATGAAGGGGGAAGGTCACATCCTGAGAAGGAAGGGGTGGTGTAGATGAAGGGGGAAGGTCACATCCTGAGAAGGAAGAGGTGGTGTAGATGAAGGCGGAAGGTCACATCCTGAGAAGGAAGAGGTGGTGTAGATGAAGGCGGAAGGTCACATCCTGAGAAGGAAGGGGTGGTGTAGATGAAGGGGGAATGCCACATCCTGAGAAGGAAGGGGTGGTGTAGATGAAGGGGGAATGCCACATCCTGAGAAGGAAGGGGGTGGTGTAGATGAAGGGGGAAGGTCACATCCTGAGAAGGAAAGGGTGGTGTAGATGAAGGGGGAATGCCACATCCTGAGAAGGAAGGGGTGGTGTAGATGAAGGGGGAAGGTCATATCCTGAGAAGGAAGAGGTGGTGTAGATGAAGGGGGAAGGTCACATCCTGAGAAGGAAGGGGTGGTGTAGATGAAGGCGGAAGGTCACATCCTGAGAAGGAAGGGGTGGTGTAGATGAAGGGGGAATGCCACATCCTGAGAAGGAAGGGGTGGTGTAGATGAAGGGGGAATGCCACATCCTGAGAAGGAAGGGGTGGTGTAGATGAAGGGGGAATGCCACATCCTGAGAAGGAAGGGGTGGTGTAGATGAAGGCGGAAGGTCACATCCTGAGAAGGAAGAGGTGGTGTAGATGAAGGGGGAAGGTCACATCCTGAGAAGGAAGGGGTGGTGTAGATGAAGGGGGAAGGTCACATCCTGAGAAGGAAGGGGTGGTGTAGATGAAGGGGGAAGGTCACATCCTGAGAAGGAAGGGGTGGTGTAGATGAAGGGGGAATGCCACATCCTGAGAAGGAAGGGGTGGTGTAGATGAAGGGGGAAGGTCACATCCTGAGAAGGAATGGGGTGGTGTAGATGAAGGCGGAAGGTCACATCCTGAGAAGGAAGGGGTGGTGTAGATGAAGGGGGAATGTCACATCCTGAGAAGGAAGGGGTGGTGTAGATGAAGGGGGAAGGTCACATCCTGAGAAGGAAGGGGTGGTGTAGATGAAGGGGGAATGTCACATCCTGAGAAGGAAGGGGTGGTGTAGATGAAGGGGGAAGGTCATATCTGAGAAGGAAGGGGGTGGTGTAGATTGAAGGGGGAAGGTCACATCCTGAGAAGGAAGGCGGGTGGTGTAGATGAAGGGGGAATGTCACATCCTGAGGGGAAAGGGATTGTTTTAGGTGATGGGGTATGTTACATCTGAAGGAAAGAGGAATGCATCTATGAATAGGGAATATCACATCCTGAGGTAGGGGAGAGGTATATAAGAGGGAAAATGTTACATCCGGAGGAAGGAAGGGATAGTGTGGAATTAAGCAGAAGGGTAAGGTGTCCATGAAGGAGAGCAAGGTGTGAAAGGGGTGTGCATGCATGATGCGATGAAGGAGGGATGTCATTCCAGAGGAGGAAGGGTAATAGTAATCTATGGAGGATGACACATCATGAGGAGGATAACGGATAGGTAGTATATGGAGGAATGTCACATCCGAGGAGGAAGGAGGTGAATTAGATATAGGGGAGGATGTCATCCAGAGGAGGAAGGGGAAGGTAGTATATATGGGGATGACACATGCGGAGGAGGAAGGGAATAGTATATATGGGGATGACACATCCAGAGGAGGAAGGGAATAGTATATATGGTGGATGACACATCCGGAGGAGGAAGGGAATAGTATATATGGCAGATGTCACATCCGGAGGAGGAAGGGAATAGTATATATGGGGATGACACATCAGAGGAGGAAGGGAATAGTATATATGGCAGATGACACATGCGGAGGAGGAAGGGAATAGTATATATGGAGGATGACACATCCGAGGAGGAAGGGAATAGTATATATGGTGGATGACACATGCGGAGGAGGAAGGGAATAGTATATATGGGGATGACACATGCGGAGGAGGAAGGGAATAGTATATATGGAGGATGACAACATGCGGAGGAGGAAGGGAATAGTATATATGCGGGATGACACATCGGGAGGAGGAAGGGAATAGTATATATGGGGATGACACATGCGGAGGAGGAAGGGAATAGTATATATGGCGGATGACACATGCGGAGGAGGAAGGGAATAGTATATATGGCGGATGACACATGCAGAGGAGGAAGGGAATAGTATATATGGCGGATGAAACATGCGGAGGAGGAAGGGAATAGTATATATGGCGGATGACACATGCGGAGGAGGAAGGGAATAGTATATATGGAGGATGAAAACATGCGGAGGAGGAAGGGAATAGTATATATGGCAGATGACACATGCGGAGGAGGAAGGGAATAGTATATATGGAGGATGACACATCCAGAGGAGGAAGGGAATAGTATATATGGCAGATGACACATGCGGAGGAGGAAGGGAATAGTGTAATTAATGGAACGAATGTACGATCACAAAAATGCAGAGGAAGATGTCTAGACGAAGGCAACTATCACATCCAGAGAGAAGGAATAGTTTACGTAACATGAGAGGGAGGGAATGGTAATCAGGAAGAAGGATTACGTACATGAAGGAGGGAGAGAATCTACATCCAGAGAAAGAAGACGATTACGTACATGAAGGGAGGGAGAGTCACATCCAGAGAAAGAAGACGATTACGTACATGAAGGGAGGGAGAGTCACATCCAGAGAAAGAAGACGATTACGTACATGAAGGGAGGGAGAGTCACATCCAGAGAAAGAAGACGATTACGTACATGAAGGGAGGGAGAGTCACATCCAGAGAAAGAAGACGATTACGTACATGAAGGGAGGGAGAGTCACATCCAGAGAAAGAAGACGATTACGTACATGAAGGGAGGGAGAGTCACATCCAGAGAAAGAAGACGATTACGTACATGAAGGGAGGGAGAGTCACATCCAGAGAAAGAAGACGATTACGTACAGAAGGGAGGGAGAGTCACATCCAGAGAAAGAAGACGATTACGTACATGAAGGGAGGGAGAGTCACATCCAGAGAAAGAAGACGATTACGTACATGAAGGGAGGGAGAGTCACATCCAGAGAAAGAAGACGATTACGTACATGAAGGGAGGGAGAGTCACATCCAGAGAAAGAAGACGATTACGTACATGAAGGGGGGATGGGAGTGAAAGAGTCACATCCAGAGAAAGAAGACGATTACGTACATGAAGGGAGGGAGAGTCACATCCAGAGAAAGAAGACGATTACGTACATGAAGGGAGGGAGAGTCACATCCAGAGAAAGAAGACGATTACGTACATGAAGGGAGGGAGAGTCACATCCAGAGAAAGAAGACGATTACGTACATGAAGGGAGGGAGAGTCACATCCAGAGAAAGAAGACGATTACGTACATGAAGGGAGGGAGAGTCACATCCAGAGAAAAGCGATCGTCATGAGGGGAGGTCATAGAGAAGAAGACGATTACGTACATGAAGGGAGGGAGAGTCACATCCAGAGAAAGAAGACGATTACGTACATGAAGGGAGGGAGAGTCACATCCAGAGAAAGAAGACGATTACGTACATGAAGGGAGGGAGAGTCACATCCAGAGAAAGAAGACGATTACGTACATGAAGGGAGGGAGAGTCACATCCAGAGAAAGAAGACGATTACGTACATGAAGGGAGGGAGAGTCACATCCAGAGAAAGAAGACGATTACGTACATGAAGGGAGGGAGAGTCACATCCAGAGAAAGAAGACGGTTACGTACATGAAGGGAGGGAGAGTCACATCCAGAGAAAGAAGACGGTTACGTACATGAAGGGAGGGAGAGTCACATCCAGAGAAAGAAGACGGTTACGTACATGAAGGGAGGGAGAGTCACATCCAGAGAAAGAAGACGGTTACGTACATGAAGGGAGGGAGAGTCACATCCAGAGGAGGAAGAAGATGGTGTACATGAAGGGGGAATATCACATCCAGGGGAGGAAATGGGAAATGGGGGGTGGGGAAGGGGAAGTGTGTCGATGGACTGGGAATTTCACATTCAGAGGAGGAAAGAGCCTCTTTCTGTTGATTTCAGGTATTCTTTGACAGTTTTGAGTCCATGTCTGAAGATTTTGATGTGTATTCTATTGGAATCTGTATAGCCTGTATGGACATAACAACAACAGTGCCACTGCAGAACATCTTTATATGCGCTTTTTTGCTTTTTCATTTAATGTACACGTCACTTGCACTGTTCTGATTGTACTTCATCAATTAATTTCTGAGAGCTAGAGTGTCAAAATGACACTACCTTATTCCACTCTTCAAGTATCACCCAACCTCATCAACAAATTATGCTGGAATGTATGTTGATCAAACATACTTCTGCTAGCATGGCTGATTTAAGTGGAGGTCAATAGCTCTGTTACAGAGGTGAGCCCTAAACTGACAGAAGTGGAAATACACATCACAGTGAGACCCGTTCTCATTCACCCTATACAGGATATTGGTGCTATACTGAATCTTGCTGTGTGTTGCATGGGACCTCCAGCACTTGTTCCTACACACAGCATAGGCTGTAAAGTTATACCTATCGTTCTTATCGTCACATATAACTAAACACATTCACTTCAATGCACCATTCCATATTTCACCAGACTCCACAGCAGCTTCTCATTTGTATCTGTCCTGACATTCTGTTCAACATTAAAGTGTCCTCTTTTTAGACACTCTGTATGTCAATGAGAACTTGCACATATCCACCCCCATTCCACCTTGTCCCCCCATCACCACCCCTCTTTCTCATACATATACCAATGCATTATTTTGAGAAAACTAATGACAGTGCAAGACACTGCATAGAAACAACAAATGAACAGTCTACATAATCACAAATTGACAATAAAAAAAAAAGAACTTGCAACACAAACACACCATTTCAGACAGAACAGGATCTTGCTTCATAGCCAAATATACAAAAGTACACAAAGTCTGATAGAGATGTGGTGACTAAACTTTTTTTTTACTGTAATCTGTACGTGACAGATATATCACAGTTCCTCCATAACATTGTGCAGGCCACAGTAGAAGCACACACATCATACATGCCACAAAAAAAACACCGAGTGCGGTAAAATGCAAACTGTTGTAAAAATGAGACAGAAAGAATGAAAAAGAATGTTAAACTTTACCCCCCTCCCCTCCCCTCCCATTTATGAAAGATGTGATACAAAGCCTGATGTGAAAGAAAGATCAGAGGACGAAGTGAAAGAAAGCTCAGAGTGAATAGTTACCTTCTGCCCTCAGTGGGAGAGAGTTTCATTTCTCTCCTTCACAGACAGTAAACGAGTTAGACAACTAGTGATTGCTGCTGCTAGACATGAAAGGTCTGTGAAGAAATCAAACACCAACGACAAGACTCGATCTCCCTCCTCCACCCCACACCCCTGCCCTTCCCCCACTGCCTCCTCCACACACACACACATACAGAATAAGAGACAGGTGCAATCACACGCATCCAATCAGAGCGGAACATCGTTCAATAAGCATGTGGACAGTGAGGAGATCTTGGCTTCAAAATCGAACAGCTGCCATCATGGACACTTTGGTTTCAATGATGTCCTTCAGCCACTTTTCTCTGAAGCGTGAATGCCCAGGTCTGCAACAAACAAAACTTGAAAAGGACTTGAACTAAATACCCTGAAAAGCAGTTATAACAAAACATCATACACAGCGTTCATCTTTCACACAGCAAGAAAGAAGTTGGAAGAAAGATTTTGTTCTTGTTGTTGTAAAAAATGGAAGAAGAGAAGTGGAAAAATGATAATAAAAAAAGCTACAAGTTCAAATGTGTGTGTGTGTGTGTGTGTGTGTGTGTGTGTGTGTGTGCGCGCACTTGTGTGTGTGTGTGTGTGTGTGTGTGTGTGTGTGTGTGTGTGTGTGTGTGTGTGTGTGTGTGTGTGTGTGTGTGTTGTTGTTGTTGTTGTTCTGAACAGCCAATATGAAAGTTTCAGTAAAAACACAGCAATACTTTCAGAATGAAAATGCTGTGATATATCTGCCCGACATGTCTACCCCAAAAGCTTTCCATCATGAACAGATGATGTAAAATCAGATTCAAAAACAAATTTTAAAGAATTTCCTGAAACAAACTATATTCTTACTAAAATGATGCTGTGCAGATGTACATCTATGCATGTTCTCATATTCATGTTATCACAGTCACCATGACCACTGGAGAACGTGATTTTGCAGATTCCCGCACATAATCACCATACATCATATTATTTCCTGACAGTGTAGCAGCATTAATTTCATTTGTTTTTTTCTTTTTTTTTTCTTTTTTTTTTTGTTACTGGATTCACTGTCCATCTTCTGATCTGCTTGCTACAATGAACTATCTGTTCAGCACTTTTCTCTTCAGTTCAGCGCTTTCTCTTATTAACTTCAGCTCAATTCTACCTCTTCTGTAGCCAGTTATGGGATTATGTACAAGTGCACAGTGTTTGATCTGCATCTTCTCATCTACCATCGGGTTTGACTACCTGTGAAAAAAGGTACACCCATTTATTTTCATTACCCCCCCCCCACACACACCCCCTTTCCCACCCCTCCCATCAAGTAACATGTGACCTGCAGTCATAATGTCTGGAATGGTCATCAGTCTTCTCTTTGTTCCATGACAGATACAGCTGCTCCCGGATAGCAGGCATGTTTGATATCCAAACATTCAATTAAAAAAAAAAAAAAATTCTCACTCTCTTTTCACTTCTGTACAAAACACATGTTCTGCTATTTCATGGCTAGTGTTCAAATACCAATAGTGCCGCACTGATCAAATTTAAAGAACTATCCAACTTGGCATGTTTTCTTCGGAAAGATTTCTCATTGTATCTCCCAACACACACATACATGCATACACAAAAACTTCTCCTTGTCATATACAAAGACTTTTAAAGTAGCAAAAAATAATGAAACGCCATAAATGATAAGGAAGGATACATACGATTTCAATAAATCAGCTTCTATAATGTGATGGAAACAAGCTCTTGTACAGAAGGGGGCTATGAAAGTAAATCAGTCCTTACTCAATTGAAGCAAAAAATCTCAAATGTAGCACAATACTCACAAAAGTCTAACAAGAAAATGAACATATTGTATTGAAAGGACCTCATAAAAATGCGTGTCAAGGGACAGAACTCTTTCCCCTAATTGCCAGATAAAATTAAAACATTGTGTCCACATTTTCTAAAGCCTGCTGCTTGTCTCAGAGAAATCATCATTGTTATTGGTTAACTCTCCTTTTCATCATTATATTACATATGTCATGCATAACCAGCACAGAAACATTTGGTTCTCATGAAGGAAAAGGTAAGCAAAGAATACTTTTGCACTTACTTGTGAACTAGTCTGTTGGTTTCAAATACATAGAAGACATCAACTGGATAGTTCTGAAAAGACAAAAGGCATATACCGTGCAGTATTTGAACTCTAGCTTGGACATGCATAGCTATCACAAGATGTCACACACTAGTATGCTTGAACACACAGCATTTTAAGAACATTCATTTGCTCAAGAAGAGATGACAACCAAATTTAACCACAGTATTATGTTCTGGCAGAATCTGTTTAATTACAAATACAAACAAGCAACAACAACAATGTTTTTTTTTAAAGCTGTATGTAAAATACATGAAAAGATCAAACATGTCTTCAAGGTCATGTAAATGGCCATATTTTCCCCTGTAAAATGAACTGTTGGGATTGATTTCCCTTGGTGATGCAAGGGATAAATTAAAGAAAGCATCCCTAAAGATCCAAAATTAGTACAATTGATTCATGGGCATGACAACACTCTCTTTAATTTTCTTTTCGGTTCAGCTGTAGGGATTGTACTCCCATGACCTGTATGGTGATGCCATTCTGGCACAATAATAATACTCCATTCCGCTATTCTCTTGCTTTCAAATGAGGCCACATGCAGGTGTTGTTTCCCATAGTTCCTCCTGACATAGTCTCCCTAAATCCCTCCTGACATTCAAAACGAAGCAATGAGACTGATAATGGGAACTACAAAGGACATATCAACTGAAACTCTGCATTTTCTGCTTGATCTTCCTTCCATCAGGTCAGGCACAAGCAAGAACAGGTGAAGGCATGTTTTTCTGAGCACTTGAAAATCCCCAAGACCCACTACTTGAGACAGTCAAGGAAGTAAAAAGCACTCATCTGGGACATGGAAAATCATTGGTGGGTCAGGTAGAAGACAACTTTCAGCTTGTGTGCCAGTTATATGAATACAAAGAAACTAAGCAATATGAAAAATATCCTGACCACTTCAAACACCTCTTCCAAACTGTCATACCACCACAGGTTTGAAGATACTGTTGAGAATGACCAGAGGGCAAAACCAACTCAGAATTTCAGATATCAGTGGAAAACTCTTCAAAAAAGAAGAAATCGTCATCTACACTGACGGAGTTCAGTCACCAGAGGTAAGTTGGGCTGGAGATATTCAGTAAAGCAAATGGCTACACAATGGTGTCTACAGCTAAACAACTTCAAGTCTAGCAATGGAGGTAAAAGCAGTGACAGCACACCACTGGCTCTTATTCACAGATCAACTTGAAACTCAACAAGCCATGATTGACTCCATGATCCTGCTTCAAAAAGTGGAATGGGAAGCTCTGATTCACATGAAGTACTGTGCAATCTTCCATTGGAAAAATTTGAATAGATGTACTGCCAAGAACATGCAGACGGCAGTGGAAATTGGGAAGGAGGTGCACTGGAAGGCAAAGTGACAATATGGAATACAGCCTGGCCCTTCTGATATTAAAAGAGACCTTAAGAATTGCCTCAACAAACAAGATAGAGGCCACCATACCATAGACCAGAAAGTTGATGCATATCCTGACTAGAATGAAGAGCAAGAAACGTCTCCAACCAAACAAATATTGGAATAATCTCAAGCCAAACATTGTGGAGACTAAGACAGTGGGGCAGACCCTTAATGGGACTTTCAATTGCAGACCCACATGACTAAACACACGTCAACTGAAATAATATACTTTGAATCTCTCAGGATCCTGTTTTATTCACTGCCCCTGTAATGCACTGTTAAGTGTGCACCAATGAAGTGATACAAGAGTATAATGTGAAGTATCCGTAGATGCAAATATCTATGTGTCACAAATGTGCACCAATGAAGTGATGCAAGTGTATAGTGTGAAGCATACACAGATGTGAATGTTTATGTGTCAGTGTGTGTGCGCATGTGTGTGTGTGTGTGCATGTGAGTGTGTATATTTGTGTGCAAACATCTATGTGTGCATGCATATGTCAGTTAATGCATATGTGTGTGTGTGTGTGTGTGTGTGTGTGTGTGTGTGTGTGTGTGTGTGTGTGTGTGTGTGCATGCGCGCATGTGTGTGTGTGTTGCCTATTTCTGGGATCATTTAGCTTTATCTATTTATTGAACAGTAGATCTTCTGATATACCTTTTTTCATTTATATTTAAAGTAATATTTAAACTGATGTTCAACATTTCATCAGGGAATAAAGCAATAATTGCTGATCCAAATCTCTTAAGAATGTTCCAAATTTCGAATATTGAAAACGATACCCTCCGTAGGGGATACTTATTCATACTTGCTATGTAACTGTATGATCATTGTGGTCAGTAGGGAGATAAGTAGGTGGTGGTGGACCACAACAGGCACCACTGAACATCACCAAAGTGATCTGGCTGCAGTGTAGTGGATTGTCTCTTGTGGACTGTGGTGCTGGGGCTGCAGCAGGATGGACCTGCATGTGGCTGTGTATGGGAAGCCAGAATGACCAGTATGGGTGTAATGCCACCGGCAGGAGGGCATGAAGAATAAGGCACAAAGGCACACAAAGTGCTGGAAACATTCCTTGAAGATTAATCTCAACAACCTTTGTCGTGAGGTGACATCTTGTCATATGAAATGACTCGTCCTTCTGGCACTTGTAATGGCCTAAATGTGTCAGTGTTCAAGTTCACCATCAAACAGGCATAAACACACTCTTGAACAACCAGCACAGAATAATTACATTGACTCTCTGGTTACACACAGGTCAAAAAAAGCCTTAATGCATGTTCTAAATTTGTTTAAAAAAAAAAAATTCTAAGCAATGTCTGCTACCTTCATAAGCATCACAGTAACTTCCTCATTTCTCTCACTCTCTTTGGTTGTGCATTTTCATTTTTGTCTTAAATTACTGTTGTCTACCCTGTTCCTGCCACTGTAAATGTTTGGTCAACATACATATTATTTTGTTCTTTGCATTAATTCTGCTTTCCAATGTAAGCATGAAAAAAAAAGTTGTTTAAATTACTTAGCCAAATTTAGCATGCCTATGAGGAAGGAAATGTTGTTTATGCTGCCTGCCTTTCCTAGCAGTTAATGAATATTCAAAAGCTGATAGAGTTGTTTGAGTAAATATGCTACTTTGCCCAAATGTTGTTTTGGCACTAGTTAAGAATGATGTTCAGCATTCAGGTACAGGGTTGAATGAGTTAATGGAAGACATTTTACACATCAATGAAAATGTTCAAACCTGCTAACTAGTAGTTCATTTCCTGGACCTGCTAGATTTTTCTCTTGTTGTTGTTGTTTGCAGTAAGGGAAGGGAGATTACTCTTGCCATTCTGTTCATGGAAGATAAAAAAAAAGGCTCAAAAGAACTTGCATTTAACTTTCCTTCACCTAATTCTATACAGTTTCATTAAGTAACACCACATGTCTGAAATGTGCTGTTGCTCATTCAACGCTCAACCCAAAGTTGGCTTCCCTTATTTTTGCTTAGCAACACATTTACTAAGGTTTGGACAAGGCCCAAAGACTGCTTGTTATTGCCTCTCTTCCCACTAGTTCATTTAGATCAATACTAGTCGAAACAGGCACCAGCTTAAACACAAATGCTGTTCTCTGCCATTATACCTTAGGTTTGATGGTGGAGACGACGAAGGTGAAATAGACGCAGGCAGTGGCCCGAGGCACAGGCTTACGTCGGGTGGGGATGCTCCAGCGCACTCTAAAGCGGTAGCGCTTGTCATAAGGATGGGTGTCCTCTCCTAGGAAGTCTATGCAGTAAAGCCAGCTGTTGTCATATTCCCATGTCTGAAACAACAAGCCGCTCACAGGTCAGGGGCACAGGAAAGTGTTCAATGGCAGAAATCAGGGGCGAGGCCGATGTTGAGAGGACATTCTAAAGAAGACAGAAGTTTGCTTTTCCTTGTTATTTTGATGACAGCACTTTGTTTGGTTAAAAAGAAATCTGAAGAAAAAAATGCAGAAGCAGCACTGGCTTAGAGTTATGTTTTCAACACACATACTAATTCACCTCTGAATACAAAATAAAAACTAAGTTACAGATCTTTGGATTTCATCAAGACTTACGGTTTGTAATTGCTAGTAATGTTGACTCACACTTTCCCCCCTTGTTGCATTTTTTTTGCCCTTTTTGCTAGCCACAAACTGTTACTCAAAAACACCAGATGATGAGATGAAATCAAAGCAAACATGGCAACAGTCTTCAGAAGATTCATTTGGAAAATTAGTATGGTTGACAATCTTGGATGCCTTGTTAACATTTTTGTGGCTTTGAACTAAGCTTTCATGCATTATTCATAACTCCATAGCTTTAAAATCAGCTTTCATGCCTTTTGAATATCTTCATAGCTTTGAACTATCACTTTTGACATGTATAATGTGTTGAAAAAAATGCCTAGAACTTTATGTGTGTCACCATGCATGCAGTATGTGTGTGTGTGTGCATGCATGCATGCGTGTGTGCATGCGTGCGTGTGTTGTCAGTACAACCATGAGTTAATCTGACAGTCAGTCAGTGTGTGTGTGTGTGTGTGTGTGTGTGTGTGTGTTGTGTGGTGTGTGCGTGCGTGCGTGCGTGCGTGCGTGTGTGTGTGCATGTGTGCATGCGTGCGTGCGTGTGTGCGTGCATGTGTGCATGCGTGCGTGTGTGTTCACACTCATAGCCTGATCAATTTGTTTAATTCATCCTCCTGATTTTGAATATTTTAAACAAAGTAAACTGTAGGGTTATTAAAAACAAAAACATACCTTCGACATTTTCATGAATTCTTGAAATGTTTTACAAGTGATACTTACATAAGACATTCACAGATAGGAATGCTATGTGCTGTTTAAACATTAGTGTTATTTAATAGATTATTTTCAGTGTCATGGGCATTTTCTTTCCCAGTCTATAGAAGAAATAAAAAAGTGCATATGAGTGAACAAATGTGTGAATAGATGTGCTTCTTTCTTGACCATAAAGGCTTTAACAGGAAGAGGTCTTGGAGTAAACCAACTCAAACAATACACCCAGTTTGGGATTCCAACCCAACAGCTTGCATGCTGTAGCCAGACTGCTACGTAACGCCACCTTATATGCTCTGTATGGTAGGAGAAGATGTTGGGGTCATACACTATCTGTTCTTTGCTTAAATTCATGAATTCAGAACATCACTATTACTAAGTATTTCAAGCAGCTACCAACAGCAGTAAGAGGTAACACTCTGTATGATTTTATGGAGCAGGCCCTACGTCACAATATGCACTGAACATGGTTTCACTATCTCCCTCTGTATCTAACATACAGTATGAACAGAGCTTCAAACTCATTGCCAGAAGTCAGTGTAGCTCTATCAAGTTTCAGCACCGACATATGCATTAACAAACAATCTCAGTCCTGCATAGAACTGTACATCTGAAGACTGAAAAGAATCATCACAATTGCCATCATGAAGATGTTTAGGATCGACAGGCTACAACTTGGAAAGATTTGTAATGATCTGACAATGTGTGTTGAATTGTTTTTAACCATTGGTGTGTAATATGAGCGAAGCAGACAAATCAAAACATGAAATCTACCTACAATAAGAATGAACAAGAATTACTATAATATGTGAAGAAACAAACCTTGATATACTCATTGATCTTCTCTTCAGCCTTCTCCACGGAGAACTCCTGAATGGTCATCCAGCCAATGTCCTTGATATCATAGTCCTCATCACGGGAGAGGAATGTGCTTTCTTTGGACAGAAGGCCTGTTTTTAAGGACTCACAGGTCTTCTCTCTTTCAGACATACGTGTCTCCAGGCGTCGAAAGGCTGAGGCAATGACATCATCCACCATATCTTTGGCGTTGGAGATGACATTGTCGACAAGTTCTTTGGCCTGGTCGGCGTATGTATCTGATTCAGTCATGATGTCCGCAGTTAGGATTGCTGGACCTCACTGTTGGTAGTGTTGAGACTCCCACACGTCTGCACACAGCACACCAATGAGAGTATCACCATCCCTAGACCTCAGGTAGGACACTAGCAAATCCCACATCACCTAGGAAGTCATCTAGCTTAGCATTAATGATTCTGTGATGTAATCTAGCTTAAGATTACGCCACAAACAAAGATCTGCTTACACTAACATTGGAGTCAGCCTCATCCATCAGCTATTGATTCCTGCAGAACTGAGGAAGTGCAGCGCCATGCCACCCATTGTGTGGTGGTGAATTATCATTAACAATGTCCTGTTCAGAGGAAATGTTTGCCCAACTGCACTGGGTTCATCTGAAAGATCAGAGATAAGCTGCTAGACTCGTAACTTTCTTAAGAGTCCCTCTATGAATAATTTCCCATTCGTTAACCAATACAGTCCATCATGGAGAGGTTGCCATCTGCTATTCCTTAATTTTATCTTTGAGAGGTTGCCATCAGGCAACCTTGTTATGCCATCATGAAGTTTCCATTTTGTAACATTCTTTGACTTGTATCATGAAGAGGTTGCCTCTGGTAACCTTTGTATTCCATCATAGAGAAGCTCCCATCTGTAACCTTCCTTTGTATTCTATCATGGAGAGGTTGCCATAAAGATTACAAATAGGCCTTGGTACAAGATTTACCTGTCATGCCTAATATCCTACCTTCCCGTTTGCAAAACCAATTATACCAAATGCCAAATATTCCTTCTTCCACCAAATCATCATTGAGTGAAAGTATCTGCTGCTCTGCTGTATCTGTTCAGGAGCAGTTATGTCCCTTGATATCTTAATGGAGTGTCCTGCACGTGCCTGTACCCATCATCAACACAGCGCAGGCCTCCAAGGGTGGTACAGGACTGCTCTAAAGGCAGGTGAAGACAGTGCTTCTCTGGGTCCTCCCCAGCACCTTCGGGTGTTTCTTTTTCTTCTTTGCCTTAACTAGGCTGACCCTGGAGAAAGGTCCAGTGATAGTGAGGAAAGACCCACTGACCACAGGGAAAGTCCTGTTGACAGTGGGAAAGACTACAACTTTGGATTCTCTCTTGAGGGCACATAAGACCGTATGGCGAAAGCTTGGCTGTGTCTGGAGTGGCACTGTCTTCATCTGTCCGTGGGCAGGGGTGGTTGGGTCTGTGGGGTGTGCTCGGCAGCTGAAGGGTGGTGTTTTTCGCCGGTGGGCTCTGCAGTCATGAAATACAGGCTGGTACATCCATGGGGATGCTACTTTAAGGCTGTTATGAGCTGCAGCCTGTAGTCTGATTTACCTCTGTTAAGGAGCTGTTATGTCCCTTGATATCTTAATGGAGGGTCCTGCGCATGCCTGTACCCATCGTCAACACAGCGCAGGCCTCCAAGGGTGGTACAGGACTGCTCTAAAGGCAGGTGAAGACAGTGCTTCTCTGGGTCCTCCCCAGCACCTTCGGGTGTTTCTTTTTCTGCTCAAGGTCATCATATTATACTGTATGGATGTTTCAAATCACTATTTAAAAACCTTCCACTGATTGCTCACCTCATTTACTATCACCATCACCACCACAAACCTCCCCTAATCCTTTACCTCTTCATCCTTACCCCTTTATCTCACCCACACCCTCCCTCCAAACACCTTCACCCATTCTTTCCTCCTACTGTCCCCTCTCCCCACTTTCCCCCCAGTTTCTATTTCTCAGCCACATTAAAAACCTCAAAACTTCTTGCCAGAAAGCTCTGAATATTCTGCGGGTTGTAGCAGACACTGACTGGGGCGCTGATAAGAAAACTTTGCTGCACCTCTACAGAGCCTTGGTCCGTTCCAAACTGGACTATGGTTGTGCAGTGTACGGCTCTGCAAGACCGTCTTACCTAAAACTCTTGGACCCTATCCACCATCAAGGGCTTCGTCTCTGTCTTGGAGCATTCCGCACCACCCCTGTGTACAGCCTGTACGCAGAGGCAGGTGAACCCTCGCTGTCCAACTGCAGGCTGAAACTGTCTCTGAATTATTATATCAGACTGTTCTCGGAACCAGAAAACCCTGCCTATGACTGTGTTTTTGACCCTCCGTTCCAAAGTAAATTTGAAAACAACCCTAACTGTATTCCGCCGTTTGGTCTTCGTATGCAGCCTCACGTGCGGAATGCAGGTCTAGACTTAGGAGTTGTGTCCGATTTTTCCAAGTTTCCTCCATGGACCTTTTTCACACCAGAGATTCATTTTGATCTTGCAGCTTTTCGTAGAGTCTACCAGCTCTCTGGCATACAAGGCATTGTATTCTGACCTCTGTTCAAAATTTCCATCTTTTCAGAAAATTTTCACTGATGGTTCCAAGTCTGAGGATGGAGTGGCCTGTGCAGCCTACTGCCCTGGGGCTCCTTCTCAGATACTGTTAGAACATATACCTCCAGATGCTTCTGTCTATTCCGCTGAACTTACTGCTCTTGTTCTGGCATTGAAGATAATCTCACAATCTAAGAAGAGGGACTTTCTGGTTCTGTCAGATTCACTGTCAGCGTTGGAGGCCATAGCTGGCCGCAACCTTCAGCACCCAGAACTTTTTAACTTTTTTGAACTTTTGACCAAGTTGAAAGCGGATGGTTACAACATTATTTTGGCTTGGATTCCTGGTCATGTTGGCATTGGAGGGAACGAAATGGTTGATCGTTTAGCCAAGAATGCCACAAGAGAGAAACTGTCCAACATATATATCCCCTGCTCAGATCTGAAACCCAAAATTAACGATTATGTGAGAGACCTCTGGCAGGAGGATTGGAATACACAGACGGATAACAAACTCTTTCAGATCCATCCAAACCTTAAGGAGTTCCTCCCATCTGCGTCTGGTGGTCGTAAAGAAGAAACAGTTCTTTGCCGGCTGCACACCGGCCATTCGTATTTTACCCATTCGTACCTTTTAAAGAGTGAAGAAGCTCCGAGGTGCATTCCATGTCATGTGCCACTCACAATGAAGCATATTCTTTTGGAGTGTTGGGACTTGCACGATGTGAGACACAAACATTTTACAGCAGATTCCATGAAAACCTTGTTCAGAGATGTCCCACCTGATGCCATCTTTGAGTTCTTGAAAGAGATTAACATTTTTCATCGGATCTGAGTTTTTACAGTGGAAAGATTTTTAACAAACTTTCGGATGGTTTTTCGATGTATTTTAAAGAATTGTGTGAATGAATGACTTGTGAGTTGATTTTAACGTGGTGACAGCCCTGATGTGGCCCTTTGCGGTCAGCTGGGCTATCTTCTTCTTCCTCGTTCGCCATCCCGTTAGATGAGCAGCCCGGTGTCCTCGATGAAGGCTGCCGTCCGTCGCAGCTCCTCCAGGGTGCCATACAGCTTGGCTTCCACTGCTGTCGGTGTTGGCCAGTACTTTCTCCTGGATGCTGCATACGTCGTACAGACTTGAAGGATGTGGTCAGTTGTCATTGGTCCCTCACTACAAGGGCACTCTCCACTCTGTCCAATGCCAAATTTTGTGTGCATGTGGTGGAGCAGGCGATTGTGTCCAGTCCTCAGGCGGAAGATCTTGACCTGTTCCCGTCGTCCCAGCAAATGGTATGTGTCTTCTGGGTTGTATTTGGGATGCAGGAGGCGCCATTTTATTCCTTGTTGTGCCTTGATGATTGTCTTAATTTCATCGTATGACACCAGGTTGTTGGCCTGCTCCTTCTGTGCACCATCTTTTGCCAGAATGTCCGCTTTTTCGTTGCCTCTGATGCCACAGTGTGCTGGTACCCATTGTATCACCACTTTCTCCACTCTGGCACTCAGGGCAACAAGGGCTGAAGTGATATGGTTCTGTTCTTTGCAGCGGGAGTTCTTGAGGGCTTGGAGCACGGAGAGAGCGTCAGAGAAGACCACCACCTGCCCTGTTGTTCTTTTGGAGTTCTGCAAGACTGTTGTGGCTGCCTCACAGAGGGCTTCTTGCTCAGCTCGGAAGTTGGTGGAGTATTTTCCTGTTGGAATTGCAATTTCTTCATCTCCGTCTTTGTATCGAAGGAAGATTCCAGCTCCACCATCCCTCGTTGCCTCTGTGGCGGAGCCATCTGTGAAGACATGGGTCCAGTCTTCCTGGGGATATTGGTTGCAGATGTACTCCATGGCCAGGGCCTTCCTTTGGGTGTCTGACTGTATTCCTCTCTTCTCCACTCCGGGAATGCTGGTGACGACTGTTGGGAACACCTGCCTCTTCCAAGATGGGTGGGTGACATGGCTGGGCTATAAGCAGCATTATCTTATCTTATCTTACCCTCCCTCCAAACACCTTCACCCATTCTTTCCTCCTACTGCCCCCTCTCCCCACTTTCCCCCCAGTTTCTATGGGGCACATCTTACTGGTGGGCATGTCCAAAACAATTTTGCTCTACCAGTCAGCTTCATAGTTCAATCAAAGAGAAAAAATACTAAAACATGGGTGTGACACGGTCCACCTGTAACACAGTCAGTATCCTGGCATTAGACTGGCATGTACATCAAATCAAATGTTTGACCCTCTAGATCAATTTGACCCATAACCTGAGAAAAACGTAACTCAATTTGCAATACGAACACAGGTGTTATCTCCATCCCCACCCCCACCTGTGCGTGCGTGTGTGTGTGTGTGTGTGTGTGTGTGTGTGTGTGTGTGTGTGTGTGTAACTTAGCAGCAGATTTCCTTGGGGGTGGGGGTGGGGTCTCACATGCAGATTTTGTAGCAAAACAGAAAAAGAGTGAGTGGGGTGGTGGGAGATGCACATTTTGTAAAAGTAGGGGGGGGGGGGGGGGGGGATCTGGACCATGACATGTAGATAACAAGTTAAACAATACACATTGGTAAACTTTATTTTCTTTGGATGGCCAGGATGGGCCTCATCAAAGGACCCCCCCTCTCTCTCTCTCTCTCTCTCTCTGTCATTCCTCTGGCTTGTATTCTTTTACAAATAACAAGGGTTCCTGGAGACCCATGACCCACAGCACAAAATTTTATGTGATGTTCGGCGAAGGTTAACTCAATAGCCAGCTCACAGTCATCATGTCTACCATGGCGCGGTCCCACATTAACCAAATGGCCAAAAAAAAAAAAAAAAAAAAAAACACCAGCGGCGTAAACTCCATAGGCATTGTTATTTTGTATTATCACTGTGATTGTTGCAGCTATGAGACGATAATATGCTAGCAGGGCGAAAAAAGCAAATGGGCTTCTTTCCGTGGGAAAGGTTTACAACACTTACCTAGGAATTAACCTAAAGGACATCAAACGTGAGTACGGTGATAATGAACTTAGGGTAAGATACTTACGGCAAGTGATATACGTTCAGATTTCGATTCAAGCTCCTCTTTTCGCCATCTTGTGTTGTCGGTCGTTGCTACGAGTCTTTCATCCAATAAAAATGGATATAAGACTTACACAGGAAGCACGCAAATTTTGCTGCTTTCAAAAATGGGATTTTTTGATTGGGTAAAGTCAGATTGGCTTCTGGATTGGCTGAAGTCGAAGTACACATTATAGGAAACATCATGGCGGGCGAGGCTCCGCGATTTGAGGAGCCTCAAACCAATCAGACCGATTCGAAGTTTGATCTTGACAGAATCAGAGAACGCGTTTTAAGAAACATCGAAAAAGTAAGGCGATTGTTTTGGAAATATTTTATGTCGGATTCCTCATGCCTCTCCCATACGCGCTTTTTCGTTTCTTTAACATCCCTTGAATATCGAGTCCCAGTGTAAATATTTTGAGTACCTTTCGCCGAAAAAGGCAGCAGAAAATACTGAGAAGTGTCACATCTTATGATCTTATTAAAGATTCATTGATGGGCCTACGGACTTTATAAGCCAGTTGCCCGAATTTTCGGAATGGAAATTTTTTTTTTTTTTTTAAAGTCTTTCATGAGTGCACAGTTGCTGTGCTTTCTCCACTGGTTCGAGAAATGTATTGCAGAAGACAAAAATTTGAATATTTGATTTATAAGTAAGTACAATCAGTTAGCATGGATCAGTGCAGACTTATTGGATCATCAATACCATCACGCCTTGCCATACCCTGTGGCATGCTGGCGCAGTTTTCGTTTTCTAAGCCTATTCCTATTTATTAGTATTTTTGGAATACTTGGCAACAGTCCATGCATCCTTTTAGCAGCTACTTTCTTGGTCACTCGTCTGTTGTCATGTAGATCAATGGTCTCATGATTGCAAAACTTAACTTTTTTTCGTATGAGTAGGCATTCTGTCTGTAATGGACAGTCGCTTGATCAAGCACCATCCTTTTCGTTTGTTCCTAAAGCGTTCTTTTCTCTGTATTGCAGACAAACAAGTAATTATGTAGAATTTAACCAGAGAAATGGTGGACAATAAAGAGAGAACACTGAAACATTAGTTAAAACTACTAGAGTCATATGGAGAGTAACCTTCACAATATTCACTGTGATAGACAGTCTTGCCTCTGAATACATACACATAACCTGGCCAGCGGTCATACTGCACTGGCCATTATACTACTCGTTGGCCAACATCAATCTGAAAATACCTTATAATATTTTGCAATGAATGTGGAATGAGGTTTATTATGGAATAACTGGTGGTATGATGCTGGCAATACAAAATTGATCACATGATTCCCAGTTTACTGTTAGATGCATCGAGATCACCTCGCCTAATCATCTAAAAGCACATTTTGTCTTGTTTTTGTCTTGTCCGGTGGGATGCTCGCATGATTTTGATGGAGTGATCAGCATACTACTATTTTAGACCTGTTACTTTTGAAATGGTTTCAACTGTTTGTGCTTCCATTTAAATGCGATTACCAAGTATACTTCTCACACTGATCAAGGGTCCCATGATGATTATGAGAGAAAAGTTAGGGCTTTTTTTTCTTTTTTTTTAAATAACTAGTTACAAGGCATTTTCTGAAGTGTGTGCTGACAGATATAACTGCAACTACTAATAAAATGGAAAACAAGAGAAGAATCTGAACAGTGGGCATTGATGGATGGTCTTGCCTCAGTGCTACATGCACATAGTCAGACTGATGATCATGCAGCACTGGTCAGTCTTGGTTGGTTGATGACTTCAAAACAAGCGGTGGTGCAAAACTAGAGATTTGATTTACATGAGCAAGAGGCTTAAGGTTCTAACTCCTTGTGAGTTTGAAGGGTGGCAGCATTTCATGGCATACTGTAGCTCACCACAGGGTAAAATACATTGTAGAGGGATCAGTGCCTTGAGGCTTTTTCACATGTGAGAGAAGATAGATGACATTAGCAACATTCTCTGATCACTGCAGGAAAAGTAGTTTCATCCTCTAATGAAGATAATGATCCCTCTAACAGCCAAAAAAACAAAAACAAAAAAAAAAAACTGGAATGATAAGCCACATCTTAACACCTATTTCTTTTTTCGTCTCATTTCTTGCTTCCCTCACTGCAAGGCAGAAGTTAGTCACTCTGCCTACTGTTGTGACTATGATTAGAATTTAGATGGAACGAGCCATGGGATATTGATGGTGACTTTGAAGATTATTTTGGACTGCTTTTGTTGTTGAGTGTTTAAGCTGCAGACTCTTTGGAGTTGAAAGAGTGCAAACTATCAACATGGTTTAACAACATGATAAGAGTAAGATTAGAGTCAGAATAACTGTGCAATATTTGGGTAAGCCTCAATTTGGGCTCCCTTAAAACCCTAGTATTAATGTCCCCTGGAAAGAGAGCTTTTGTCTGTCAGATACTAGGATTGAAATGGTCAAAAGAAGCCAACTTGTGTACATCTATTTGGCATTCTCTAACCAGATTCACTCTGATCTTTACCGAAAAGAAAATAGGGTGGAGAGAATCATGTTTGAAGCCAAATGAAAGCGAGGGAATGTCAAAAGTAGGCAGCACCTGAAGATGACATTTACTGTGCTTTGAACACATACATGTACATAGGAAGCAAGTTCACTGATTTCATCAGTTCATGCCTGTGTTTGAACTTAAACGCTAACTTTGTACTTCCTCAGGATTTGAATTGATTGTGGAAAAATGTGATACTGGCCTCATCATTGGAACTGAGGGGGTGGGGGGAGGGATACCAAAAAAAAAAAAAAATCCTGTCTTACAATATTATGTCCGAAAAATTTTGCTGTAAGAAAAGTTGCATGTTTGCTTCTTTATATGGGAAGCTGCTAGCTAACAAAAAAACAAAACAAAACAAAAAATGAAATAAAAGTTTGCCAGCCAACAGTGACAAAACTATGAAAGCAGTCATAGACTGATAACTGAATACAGCTGATTTCTCTCTTTTATCTATTTCAGCATCATTATGAAACGGCGCTCTTCTGGGCAGATAAACTGGTGACGTTATCTGAAAACTTCAGTAACCCTCAAGGTCAGTCCAGTACTTTACAGAATGAGGCTCTGGTTTGTGTTCCTCCTGAATGTTTTTGGAAATACGCTATTTTACAAATGATTTTCTGAAATCGTGAGTGTAATGGAAATATACAAAATTTCAAAATGTTTGAAAATGTGGGTTTTGAGAAGGGAGGGAGTTTTGAATTAATAGGTAAAAAAAAAAAAAATACAGAATATAAAGTCCAAATGATGTTTTACAAATGTTGACAGTTACTTGAAGTGGAAAATATATTTCCTTTTTAACTTTCAGTCAATAGCCAAACTGCCCACTCTTCACCCCCACCCCACCCCCATAATCCCCTGGTTCCTGAAAAAGGTCGGCAGTTAAGTTATTGTGTTGTGTGGAGTCTTTACTTGACAGGGTGGACTTTTCATGGCTGTTTTTCTTTGTTGTTAGCCAGGATTTTTATGACTTGGTAGATTTTTCATGATTGTGTTTTCATGTGTGTGAGCTCAGGGTTTCAGCTGCTTGACATGGTTGGTTTTTTGTATGTGTTGTGTTCCTTTTATATAAGCCAAGGTGTTTGTCATGGGATTAGCTGCACTGGCTATGAACAGTGGCAGGCAAAAGTCAAAGCAGCAGTGCACTGACATATGAACTTGTTTTGTGACTCAGATGCTGTGGAGGACATGTACTGGTACGCACAGACACTGTACCACACGGGACAGTTCCACAGAGCTGCAACATTATTACTCAACCGGAAACTTGTCCAGGTACAATGTGAACTTGTGTGGCAAATATGCTGGTGATGAAGGGAAAAGTTTTGACCCAGTCTGATGAGCAAGGGCGTTGTGTGTTAGTGCTGTAGAAGATAAAGTCAGGGGGCTGTTGGTAACAGGATTCCAAAGGTAGTGTTTTGTCTTCATGTGGGCATGTAATGTTTAACATGATAGCTGAGCTCTGGAGACTATTTCTGTAACACAAAATATAGGTTTAGACAGTAAAGTATCTTATCAGGTACAATTGATTGCTTCCAATAGCATTTGCTTGCTTTTTCTCATTGTGTCTAGACTAGACAATTCTCTCCAACTAAGTTAAGGTCATTGATTGCCGAGGCCATAGAAGTGGAAAACTGGCATGCACATTTGCTGTGTACTTCTGTTCTGAGAGGAAGAAAGGTGGGAAGGCAGGGTTATGGCCTCCTTACTGAGCATTCCTTTCTGTTTGATTCTTTTAACTGCCATGCTTTTTTTTCTAATCTATAATTTACATAACAACCAAGCATAATTGTATTGAATGCTGGATGAACAAAATCTAGGTACTGTTATGAGAAAAGAACCCCCCCCCACACACACACACAACATACTCCCTCCTCTTTAAGAAAAGCAAAAAAAGAAGAAAAAAAAATCAGATTCAAACCACAACAAATTTTGTGTAAGTCTATTGTGGGTGTTGTTGTCTTACAACAGTACCCTTTGCAAGTTTGTAGTGGATGTAGTTTTTTGTTGTTATGTCTCTTCTGTTTGTTGATGTTTAAAATTGATTATTGTGCTTGCTCTATTTGAGGCAGAAAATTCTGAGTCAATTGGAAAGATGATGCTTGAGTCTTGATTCCATCAGTTTGAATAGCAACATCTTCAGCAGAATAAGTTAGCTTTATGTCTATGATTGTCCAAATTGCTATGTATAAATATAAAATATCAATGATAGAGAAACTGAAACAGCAAACATGATGCTTCATGACAGTAATGGGTTTGGTTAGCTATGCTTACAATTCATTATGTACAAGAGCAGGATGGTTCAGCTATTACACATACATTATTGGCTTCTGGTTTTCTGTTTCCAGCATTATGATCCCTGCCGTTACCTGGCTGCCAAATGCCTGGTAAGTACATGGATCAATGCTTTTAGAATCTTTGTTGTTGTTGTTGTTACTTTGTCATCTTCCAACTCAGTAGAGTTAGTCCCATGCTCTTCATTCCAGCTCCCCATTTACAGCCACAACCCGGTTTGTCCCTTCACATCCTAGCACAAGCACCTGACAAGGAGCATGAGGCAGCCTATTAGAGGACACACAAGTCACTTACATTGTGCTCAGTGGTATCTGTTCTGATCCATCGCACCCAGGACAACACCTACTGGGTCATCTGATGACAATAATTGCGTACTTGTGAGAGCTGAAAGTGCTGCACTTTTGGCATAGCATACTATAGTTTCATTGACAGTGCTACAATGTGACTCATTCTAATGAAATGGAGAAAAAGAAAATTAACCGCTTCCCAAAAATAGCTGCAGGCGAAACAAAACCGAGACAAAAGAGAACTGTGGACGAGACTTTTTCCGTCAGAAAATGGCTAAGTTCAGTAAGGAGAGGAAGAAAAGTCAGAAGAAAAATGGCTAGAGATGACTGCAATTTTGTCACCTTCTCAATTGCTTTTGTTGTCAGCCATTTCATTTTTTGAAGGTCAGGTGAAAACACCATGACAACTAGCATGATGAGCATGATATCTATGGTGTAAGTCCACTGTCATGTCCTTTGCGAAGCAGAGTGTGACAGGAAGTGCTATGGAGGCCACAGAGACAGTTTCATAGAAGAAACCAGCAGGAAACATTTTTGCACTTAAATTTGGAATGCTGTGTTTAAAATGTTTAAATGCTACACTTTGTGCTTTGAAGCCTAGGCAGCTGTGAGTCATGGAGCCAGCATGAGTGAGTGTCCTCTCCCCAGAGGGCGCCACCAGGTTTGTCCAACGACTGTTCTCATGATCGTGCCAGTACATGTGACCTTCACACGGACTTAAAATGGGCATAGACATGTGTAGAGGAGATCAGAAGTGAGGTCATGATGAGAGCAGGACATGGACTGATGGAGGGCCACAAAGTAGGCTTTTCTATGCTGATGGAAAAGGATGAGGATGAAGATTACATGACTTATGGAGTTTCGTTTTGGTCAGGGGCTACACGACAGGGTTGTATTCTATGCATGCTTTCATATTGTATCCAGGGGTAAACCAGGCCTGAGAGATACAGACACCTGCCTTGTTGGTCAGGAAATTTGAACAAGACTCAGAGCATCCATTAAGGAGATAAAACAACAGCTGTGTTGTTCCCTTCTAAGACTGTAGAAAAAGCATCTTTTGGTAGGTGGCAGTCTGGACCAAAAATTCTACAAACAAATGGTTCTAATGGGAGTCAAGTCCTCCACCTCCCAGCCTGCAATTTGCAGTGATTGCCACCATGCCACAGCTGGTCTGCCTGTAGAACTTTGAGTTTTAAAGGTAGGTGGAGTGATGGGTTGAAATGCAAGTAATTTGGGTTTGGTTGCCACTTACAAAATGTGAGATGCAAGTTTACTCCTATGTTGTTATAAATAAAGTCTGACATATATTCTAATGCAGGTCAAAAACATACAGAAAAAATGATTTTGGTGTGTTTTCTTTAATCTTGATATAAACATGAAAATATTATTTTCAACCTTGCATTTTAAAAGTAGGTTTCTGAATTGTAACTAAGATTGAAAACTGAAATTTCAAAGTTAAATGAATTCGTTGATTTCGGTGCCATATACCAAAGCACAAAACTTTTACAACACACACACACATGCACACGCACACACACACACATGCACACATGCATGCACAGAGATACATTCATAACACGTGCACATACACATATAAGCTACACACAAAAAGTTAAGGATCACTTTAACAAACATTCATAACTGTCAAAATAAGAAAGTCAATGCGTTGAAGTTTGGCCAACATTTAATTCCATTCTTTAGTGATAACGATACACAATTGCCTTCAATCTCGAGCAATCGTTTGGTGTGTACATTTGATTAAAGTGGGTACGTATCCAAATTTGATTTCCCAAAGTCATTGAAATCACAAGACAGGGCATACTGATGCTCCCAAAAGCTCAGTAATGCGTGTAACCACCATGGCTGTTCTGGCACTCGACGCAGCGAGTCCTCATCGAGTTGACCAGGTTGGTGAAGATCCTCTGTGGAAGCGCCTGCCACTCAGCCTGCAGCATCTGGTAGAGGTGTTGGGCATCCCTGGGAGGGGGGTGGCTCCTCACTTTGCGATCCAGCTCATCCCAGAGGTTCTCAATCGGGTTGAGATCGGGACTGCATGCTGGCCACTCCATTCTGTTGACTCCAGACTGCTGCAGGAAGTCGTTGACCACCCTTGCCCTGTGGGGGCGAGCATTGTCATCCTGGTAGACAGCCCTCGGTCCCATCTGCTGCAGTGTAGGCACAGCCAGCGGTCGAAGGATCTCATCCCGGTATCGGATGCCAGTCAGGTTACCCTGTACATGATACAAGGGTGTTCTGTGGTGAAGGCTGAAGGCCCCCCAGACCATTACAGAACCTCCACCAAAGGCCACCTTTTCTTGGACAGTGGCGTCAGTAAAGCGTTGCCCTGGGCGCCTCCAGACCCTCAGTCGGCCGTCGTTGTGGTGAAGGGTGAAGCGTGATTCATCACTGAACAGGACCTGGGACCATTGCTGACGTGTCCACCTCACGTGACATGCGCAGAAGGCGTGGCGTGCTGCCCTATGGGCTGGAGTTAAGCGTGGCCGAACTGCTGGGCGACGAGAACTGGAGATTAAACCCTGTAGGCGGTTCCGTATGGTCTGCTGGCTGATGTTGATGTTAGTAGCCACCCTGAACTGCCTTTGAATTATGCTGGAAGTGGCTGTTCTTGTCTGCAGGGCTTGTCGTTCAATGAGACGATCGTCACGTGGGGTTGTCTTCTTCGGTCGACCAGATCTGCGTCTTTCATGGACAATCCCAGTGGCTGTGAAGTGTTGAATCAGTCGGACAATGACCGAGATGGACACATGAAGTCGCCTGGCCACTTCTCGCTTGGGAACACCATCTTGGAACCATGCAACAGCTCGTCCCCTATCCAACTCGCTTAATTTTCGTCGTGGAGGCATTGTCAGATCAGGCCTACTACTGGTGGAATGTTTTCTTATATAGCCAAGCGAGCGACAGCATCTCACACATAAACAGCAGTGCTTGCACGTGCATAATGGTTTTTCCATCTGGCAAGTGCAATGTGTTCAGGCAGAACGGTCCAAAACAAGGTCATTTTTCGCAAGTTTCCGCTTTTCCGTTTGCGGCCCAGCTCAGTAGTAGAGAATCCCGTGCAATTTTCGCACTAACACAACATCGCCCACTTACAGCTGAACAAGAATTCATGACAATTTGGCTGGACTAAGAAATAAATAACAGTAGCGAACTGAGTTTATTACGCACCTGTTTTCACATACCGATCCTTAACTTTTTGTGCGTAGTATATATACTTTATGATCAAACGAACAATGCAAAGATGTATCTGTGAGAAAGGTAGAATCTTTCTCTAGAGCTGTCTCTTGTGCAGTATGAGTGCAAGGAATACCAGGAGGCTCTCAACATCCTGGGTACTGCAGAGTTGTCGGTGACTCGACCATCCGTCCTTCAGTCCAGTACAAATCAGCCCGGCAAAGAGGAGGACAGCACTGTCTTCAGTAAAGTGAAAAGGGTCAGTACATCTCTAGAAATGGGGAAAAGCATGTCTGGAATTCTTGAAAAGAACGATTGTAGTTTGGTTAATATCTGCAGAGCGAAAGCTGCTTTGTATTATTATGTCAGCAATGTTCCATCTGAAATTCCAAACGTTAGGACACATGTCCTCCTAGTTCGAAGAAAGTCGGTGAGATATTTGGGATATACATAGGACAAAGTGTCAGGATACTTAATTATAAGAATGTCTTATTACTCAAATACTTTCATTTTGGGAGAAAAAGAGATTAAAGAAAAAAAATGTGTAGATGGTTAGTGGCAGGTTGCACAGAACAGAGATGAAATATCTGGATAAGTTATACTGTAGTACAATGAAAGACAAGGTGGGCGTATGTGTAAAAAGTCTCAAATATTTACGTATTTGAACGGTCATCACAGCATCCTTTGGCATACAATGTGGAAATCAAGGTAAACATGACATGATGGGAGTATCTGGTCAGTGTGAACTGCAGGTGGAACATCATGTGTTTGCATTTGTAACATATTTGCATTTGAAACATTTTATTTAGCCATCCTTGACTATGATCATTTTGGATTTTCCTCTTGTTGTTTTTGTTGTCGTATTCCTCATTTAAGAGGAAGGAGTTTAAGCCGGTGGGGAAGTGATAAAAAATTTGGATTGAAAAATTTAAATCTTCCAGACTTTTTTTTTTTTAATGCCCAATTCAATTTTCCCTTTTCATTCCCTCCTTTGAGCAGCGTGAAAAGACCCTGAGGTTGATCCCAGCAGAGAAGTGACAGAGAGAAGCCTTGTTTTAACAGCAGCCAGTGTGTGTCATGGGGGTTGTTGGATGCTGTTGTGTGTGCTGGGTCAGGTGGACAGTTCCATCAGCTTGCTGCGGGGTAGGATTTACGAGGCCATGGACAACCGAGGGCTGGCCGTGGAGTGCTTTCGCCGGGCCCTGCAGCAAGATGTGTACTGCTTTGAGGCCTTCGACCTCCTAGTGTCCCATCACATGATGTCTGCACAGGAAGGTGAGGAAGCAGGATTGGCCCCACATGCACCACTCTGTTGGGTGCGCCCCCCGTTTCCCAGAGTAGACTAGAACACAAGTGGCACCATGCACTTTGCACTCTCTCTCTCTCTCTCCTCTCTCTCTCTCTCTCAAGCTCATTTCTTTAACAAATATTGTGACTGTATTGAAAAGTACTACGGGTGGTTGCCATGATGCCAGCCACTAAGATCAGCTGATTTACATAGAAAATATCTCAATTTTTTTCTTGGGAAAAGTACAGCATACAAGCATTGATGTGTTGCCATGATACTACCCAGAGGAGGAGACCAAACAGTGCTTCTGAGTCTTGTGTGTGGTTAGCAGTGCTAATCTGACCACATGAATAGCACCACTAGTAGCCTCCAATTGAGAAAACAAAGTGATGCAGCAGAACTAGACTTAAAGAGCATTTTACACCTTTTTAATTGATATTGAACTCTCAGCTGTCTCAGGTCTGAGAAATTTTGAGTAATGTTAACTCACTCACTACCAATGTCCGCAAATGCGGACATCGTACGACGAAGTGTTCGCTACCAATGTCCACTTATATAATTTATGTGGATTCGGGTTTTGAAAATTCGCGCTGTCCGAGTGATGTATCGCGTATGAAACTCAAGAACGGAGATGGTTCCTTAGTTATCCCCTTCCAGCTTTTCATTCACTTGAGCAGTGTGTGTGGCATGGCTCGCTCGCTAGCCGACAACAACAAAGAGTACCGTTGGTCAGCTCTGCTCCGTGATACACATTTCCATAAATACTCATGTCTGTGTTGACAGAACAAGAGCTGCTGAATTCCCTGCCATTTGTGACGCAGTGTCCCAAGGAAGAGGTGGAACTCTTGAAGTTCTTGTATGAGAACCATTTGAAAAAGGTAAGTTGATTTTCCACTAATACATGCATACTTATCGTTTTCTCTCATGGACAAAACTGTCAAAAGGGACTGTCATCTTGTATTGTATGTGTGACTGTTCTCATTCTGCAGTTTATGGTACATTGTTTTGAAGTTTGAAAAACTTTTTTTCTGGACCTTTAATCACCTTGAAATTCAGGGTTTGGCTGGTATGCTTACCATGTCAGACCATAGCATTTGAGTCTGACATGGTAAGTATACTAGCCAAACAGGGAGTATAAGAAAAACTTCCCATATTAATTAATCTATGAGGAAATGTCTTGAAAAAGCTTTGAAAACTGATATCCTGCTCACTAAAAGAAAACATACATGACAGAAAATGAAACTAAAGATTCAGAGCATGCACACACATACACACACACTCAACACTCAACACTCACACTCACACACACACACACACACACACACACACACACACCATCATGCGCACACACCTAACACCCCAGACATTCATCATTCAGGGAACAGCAGTCGAAAGAATACTGACAGAAATTTGGACCTGTTCTAAAATAATAGATTACAAGGTGAGACTTGAGGAAAGAGAAAGAGTCCGAAAGCCCAAGAAAGATTGTTTCAGACTGCAGGGGCTTTGTAAGTGAAAGGTCTTTCATGGTGTGGCGTCTCTGAAAGAGGTAATTTTCAAGAGTCTTGTGTCTGAGGGGGGAGAACAGAGGTGAAGTGATGATGTGGAGCGGTTCAGACAGACAGCAGGGTAAAATTCCAGATATGATAGAAAAAGTCAGAGGTTATGATCTGTTCTGTCAAAGCTGGGAAGCCAGTGAAGAGAGCGAAAGAGGTGACACTTGCTTGAATTTTGAGCTTCAGAAAATTATCCCAGCTGCATTGTTTTGGGTTTTCTCGGAACTGTCAAGGTCTCAAAAGCAGCAAAGTATAACATCTCGACATTTAATGTGTAGCATTAGAATGCGTGACAAGTCAGACTCAGTAGCACTTTCAGTCACACTTCCTTTTGCATCCAACATGAGGGTGGACTAAGAAAATGGAAATTTTGCTAGATGTTGTGTGGTTTCAACTTGCTGTTAAAAAAATGAAAATGGCTGACAACAAAGCCAGTTGACAAGATGGCAAGAAAGTGATCGTCTATAGTAATTTTTTTTTTTTTTTTTTTTTCAAATTTTTCATTCTTTCTTTACTGAACTTGGCTATTTATTTATTTATTTTTTTTTTTGATGGAATACAGTCTAAAATCTAAAGATCTATGTTATCTCGCTTCTGTTTAAGCCGCTGTTATGAAGCATGTTTGCTTTTGATTTTGAAAAGCTTTTATTTTTTTTGGCACAGCATTCCATCACAAATTGTAGCAGCATAGCTTTGTCAATGAAGTCATAGCATACTACACTGAGAGCGTGGCACTTGGCAGCTGTGTTTTGCAGCCAGTCAAGAAGATACTTTGGGATGCCAGCGAGAAGGCAATTACAGTAGTCTTATCTGGAAGTGACAAACTACAGGTCAGACTTTTTCAAATCTTCTGCTGTAAACTTCTTATATCCTAAGACGATATACTGGGAGAGTAAACCTAGACACCTTGCAATAAATATTTTGATTTCATTTTTGTTTTAATCAGTATGTTTTAAAAGAAAGAAAAAGTGATAGAAATCAAGCATCATATTACTCTTCAGTTATTTGACATTGCTCCACAGTTTTGTTCATTTCTCAGAATGAAGATGAACTGACGACAGTTCAGATCATTGAATAATGCTGTTGTAATGAATTTCTGTTAGTTTCTGAGGGAACCTTAAAGCCCTCGCTAAATTGTCGGAGTAGTTAGCAGAACATATCCTTTCTGTTATGATATTTATTTCTGATTTAGTTACATTTGATTTGTGTTGCCTGTTGACCCGCAGTTGATGATGGGTAGGTTCAGTTAATGAGAATGATAACCAGGTACACACATATGCATACATTTTAACACCACTTAATTATTCTGACTGATATGTTGGTTTTTTTTTTTTGCTGACTATTTTGGTGGCATATTTCCGCTTTGATTTTTTTTTTTAGGAATGTCCTGGGGAAACCTCGTAGAGTTTAGTTCTGCATATAGTGTACAGACCCTGTAGTAAGCAGATGGTTTGATTTATTGTGCCACTTCTCCCACAGAGATAGCTGCCACTGTGCCGGTCCTCAGAACTTCATTTGTCTGGATTCTCCCATATTGTGGGGATTGGGGGTGGATGGGTGGCCTTGTTTTCAGTTTGGAGTTCAGTTTGTCCTGGCATTCCCCTGTTCCAGTCTGTTGACTACAGAGCTTTGGTCTGTGCCCTGAGAAGAAGACTGTTGCTGTATGTTGCAGTACAACAAACCTGAAGACCACTGTGTACCCAACAGTCTGTCTTCCTTCAAGGAGAACATGGACGTGGTGGTCAACCAGGCAGAACGTCTCTATTACAACTGTGACTTTCAGCAGTGCTACAGGATTACTAAAGAGTAAGTCATGTCCATGTCTGTTTTCTTTCTTCTGACTGCTACTGGATGTTTTGCTGTCGTGGTGGGTATCAAGTCCTTAAAGTATTACAATGGCACCAAGATCATGGAATGCAGCTTTGTTGAGTGTTTCAGGTTCTCTGTGTGCTAGGGAAGGTGAATTTCATGATAATGACGGGAACTCGCACTGAGCCTACAGACTTTAACTAGAAGAATTTGAATCTGCTTTATGTAGAAGAATTTGAATGTGATATGCCATTGCAGTTGATAACAATATTAGGGGTTTTGAAGATAACATATGAACTTAAAATTGTTTTTATGAAAACACTAAACACACCCTTGAATTTGCCTGCAGGCTTTTTTTTTTTTTTTACATTTAATTATCACTAAAAGCTAGCAGATCATTGAAAAGATGTCATCGTGAGTGGGCTTGGTGTTAAATGACATAGAGGTATGGTGTTCTGATAAAGTTTTTGACTTACTGGCTGTCTGTGTAATCAGTTTAAGATACATTCATATATGAACTGGCAATGTTCTTAGGTACTTTTTTTTACCACAGAACACAACATTTTGAAACCTTTAAGTTTAATAAATGAATTTGAAATTTTCAAGGCTTTAATTAAAGCAAAGTCAAGAAACTTGCTAAGAACTGATTAATGTCTGCCTGAAACGAATTGATGGCTCAAATCCTCTCATTTTCTTAATTTGATCACAAATAATTAATGCAGACTGGAATTGAAATAAAAGGTATTCTAGCTTTTACGAGGTTCTTTAAGGTACTTCTAGATAGTCAAAAAAAAATTTTCTTTCTTTGTGATGGACGAAATTCAAAATAATGTATATTCAAGTGTTTTAAGTTCAGATTTAGTAAGTCACCCAAGATTGTGCCTGTGTATTTGTAAAACATGGAAAGTTGCTCTTCTGTCGGCAGACTTTCACTTCAAGAACGAAGATATTTTGTTGTGCAGTGATTGATGATCCATGTCTGTTTGTTAATCACATGATCTTTAAGTTTACAATGTCTGCTTGTTAATCACATGATCTTTAAGTTCACAATCCCAGATTGTTGAGATAGATGCAACTCAGATTCCAAGTTGGCTGAGGAAAAAGATACAGTCAGCATACACTGGGATTTGTCCAAGCTAGCCCAAAGGGAAGTAAACTTGCAAAACCACTCATAAAGTCATATGATTGGTTTGAATTTGTAGTTGATTTTCCAAAATGTTGTAAAAATTTCTTTTGGTAGAGCCATACTAATTCAAGTTCATATTACTTTAGGAAAAGAATAATTTAGATTTGGGACAGAGATTGTTTCAGCCAATTTTCCAGCCTATTCAACAGTCTTGTACCACTGCCATATGGAAATGATGTACCATACAATAGCAACTATGTACCAAAAGATACCCATAGCATTGCCAGCTTTTCAAAAGAGGAGGAGGCTGCACAATCTATTGAAGAAGTGACAAGTTCAAAGACTGTGCCAGCTCAACTAATGGCAGAATTTAGGTTGCCCCTGTCTGCTACTGGTTAGTTTTCTGAAGCCTGTAAACTGATTTTTCTTGACTTGAGAATTCCTGCAAAATTTGCACTGGTGTTTTTTGAGCAAAAAAACGTATCTGGTCAGAGGAAAAGTATCAAGTTCTATTCAAGCTTATAGTTCAGAGCGATCAAATGGACATATTAGGTATGCACAAACTCATCCACATCAAAACCAGTTCAAAATGAATATAGGGAAACTTGTCACGTTACCTGTTGGCAACGACTGGTGAATTTTGGAGCCCATGAATTTGAGCATAACCCTCAAGAGTGGAAGGAAAGCCTTGAGACTTGCTTTCTGTAATTCATTGTGATTATCACTTTGGAAAAGACCAGAACCTCACTGGATTGAGCCATGCTGTTTGCTGCTCTTTATGGTGATGGGTGAGATGTACTGGTGTGAATGTATTGTTTGTTCCAGAAATGTAACTGAGTCTGTTTCATTATTCGTTTTTCTCTTTGGTCTGTTAGACTGCAAAATCTCTAAAGTATAAATGGATTATTGAAGGCATGATTTAATTCAGACTGCATCACATTCTACACAAAATTTTTCAAACTAAATGGGGTATAACATAGTGAACAGTTGAGTTGCCATCATGCTGGTATGCTGTGAATTTGTTACTACTGATGGTTTCTAAATAGGTATTGCAGATGAACAGTCTCAGAGGTGATTCTTCTGATGTGTATTTTCAGAGGTAGACTGGTCAGTCTTGGGCAGCAAGTTAGTCAATTTTAATGATGGAAAAGCGGATAGTGGGAAACAAGATTTAAAAGGTTTAATCAAGAACTGATATCAGAATCTTTAGTTGAATGGTTTATTCAGATACAGATGTTTTGAGCATTGTTCAGTTGCCTGTAGTATGGAACATTTGCTGATAGATTTATCATTTCAAAGGGGACTGGAAGCCGTTGAAACAGATGATCCCATTTCAAGGGGTTTTTGAGGGATGTTTGGAAACCAGAATGTTCTTTGGGGATGGGGGACAGAGTGTTAAGGGGAGAGAGTTTTCTTTGGGAGATAAAACTGGGAGACTAAAACCAAAATGTTGGAAATGCCCAGTGTTTATAGGGAGCCATTTTTGTATTGTTGTCATGAAGGTAAATCTTCTTCTGAAAAAAGGCCAAAATGATGGAGAAAACTGAAGTGCTGAAAGGGAAGTCATAATCAGTCAGGCACCAAAAAAAAACAAACTATGATGATGTGGAAAATGTTTGTTGTAACGGTAGTAGTGGAAACAGTTTGTGTCATCGTGGTATGGTGTCTTGTTTTGATGAAGAGTTGCAACAAATCCACACATTTGATGGTTGTGTTGCAGTGTGTTGACGAGAAGAGACCCATTAAACAGTCGCTGCCTGCCTGTCCACATAGCTGTGCTGGTGGAGCTGAAGAAACCCAATGGTCAGTACAGAGAGAGATGCTCTCATTTTTTTATGTCTCCAACATCTTAATTAAATAGCCCAATTCTGACCCACACTTGCCTCATATCTCCTGCACTGGTTCCACTTCATCCATTTCAGCATTCTCAGCAGTCAGACTTTTTTGGATGAAAATTCACTTACTTAAAAGGAATATGTAGTTGTGGAAACTGATGCATTTACCAGAGAGTTGGCCAACATTTAAAATCATTTTTAGCCGATGACTTAAGAATAGAACACCTTTACCAAGTATGGAAAATTAATAGAAATAGAAGGTCAATTTTTGTTGTGATCACTGCAGGGGTATTATGTATAATATTGAAAGTGGTCTTCTGAACTAGAATCATGTTTATTAGCTGACATTAGCAGCAAAATGTGAATTATTGATCGGTTAGAGTGAGAATTTATGATCAATGATGAAAAATTGAAATTTTGCATCGCTGTATCAGATTTTTTCTGTGGGATCATCTTAAGAATTGAAGTATTCATTATTATTTGAGTATAAGGTAATAAAGTAATTTCAAATGAACTGTTTACTTATCCTGACTCCCAATGTTTGTGTGACTAAGAATGGGAAACAGAAAAATAACTCTAGTTAGACACATAGTCATATAAATGCTGTTTATCCTCTATCTTTGTCAGTTACCAATGTGTAGCCTTACAAAAAAGGACATTTTTACACAACTGAGTACTGTTGTTTTTTTTTCTTCAAAATTTGACTGTGCAAGTATCACGGTTGTACATTATGTAAACTTTAATTTTCTGAGGCAGCTTTCAGTGATAAAGCACTATGAGTTCCCAAGAGTTTTATGCATGATAAGCAGATTGTTTCAGCATTCACATGTGTGTACAAATGTATGTGTAAAGAGTTTCACACACACACACACACACACACACACACACACACACACACACACACACACACACACTGTGTTAAGATACTTGATCTTTTCTTCCAGAATTGTTCTATCTGAGCCATAAGCTGGTGGATTATTATCCAAGCAAGCCGGTAAGTGCATGAACAGCCACACTTTATTTCACTGTGTTTAATGTTTGTTACCATAATTGAAAGAAGATAAGAGGAGTTTCACTGTATCCCATTTTATAAATTGTGTTGAATGTGGTGTTATTCATAACATTTTAAGGGTAAAATACAAAATCCTGATGTTGCCACTGTGGTATAGCCTGTTGTTAAAATCCCTGATAGCAGACACAGTGATCCACAGTGGGTGCTATAGCAGACACAGTGATCCCAGTGGGTGCTATAGCAGACACAGTGATCCATAGGGGTGCTATCAGACGCAGTGACCACAATGGTGCTATAGCAGACACAGTGATCCACAATGGGTGCTATAGCAGACCAGTGATCCACAATGGTGCTATAGCAGACACATGATCCACAATGGGTGCTATAGCAACACAGTGATCCACAGTGGGTGCATAGCAGACACGTGATCCACAATGTGCTATACAGACACAGTGATCCACATGGGTGCTATAGCAGACACAGTGATCCACAGTGGTGTATAGCAGACACAGTGTCCAAATGGGTGCTATAGCAGACACAGTGATCCACAGTGGTGCTATAGCAGACACAGTGATCACATGGGTGCTATAGCAGACACAGTGATCCACAGTGGGTGCTATAGCAGACACAGTGATCCACAATGGTGCTATAGCAGACACAGTGATCCACATGGTGCTAAGCAGACACAGTGATCCACAGTGGGTGCTATAGCAGACACAGTGATCCACAGTGGGTGCTATAGCAGACACAGTGATCCACAGTGGGTGCTATAGCAGACACAGTGATCCACATGGGTGCTATAGCAGACACAGTGATCCACAGTGGGTGCTGAGAGAGAGCCTGACTACCTCTTTTGCATACCCACCCGGCCTTAAAGGTCTTTACTTCTTACTTATCCCTTCTCTCTCTCACCCACACTAAAGATATTGTAACTGTGTTTTGTTTGTTTCGTTTTGTTTTTCTCATACTTACCTGTCCAAACAAATGAGTTACCCCCTCTTGACATGGAACGATGCCATATTACCAGGATCCCTCCAAGAACAAAATTAGGTGAGCAACGAGACATTTGTTTGGTATCAGTATCAGTAAGTATCAGTAAAATTTCTCAGTTCGCTGATGACACTCAGTTAATGAACATAGGAGACAGAAAGTCTTTTGAGCAAAGTATGCAAACGGTGGAAATATTTGGACAGTACTCTGGATTACACATCAATGTAGATAAAACTCAAGCAAAATGGCTAGGATTAAGAGAAAATCAACCAAAAGGTATTTACCACATCTGAAAATAAACTGGAACCCAGACAGATTTAAGATACTCGGAATTTGGCTAACAAGCGATCTCGAAGCATTACCAGGCTATTAATTATAACAACAAATTTTACCACATCTGAAAATAAACTGGAACCCAGACAGATTTAAGATACTCGGAATTTGGCTAACAAGCGATCTAAAGCATTACCAGGCAATTAATTATAACGACAAATTTGAAGAAGTGATAGCATTGTTTAAAATTTGGTCCAAGAGAAATATTACTCTACTGGGAAGGGTGGCTGTTCTGAAATCTTTGATTCTTTCAAAGCTGATAAACCTGTGGATTTTGTTGCCTATGATGATTTCACCCGATGATTTCATGGCAGATCTCCAGAAAGCATGTTTCAGATTTGTGTAGAATGGAAATCAAGACAAAATTAATAGGAAGACAAAAGTCAAAAGTGTAAAAGATGGTGGTTTAAGTGTTCCTGAAGTTAAAACATATTTAATATCTGCTCAAATTACATGGATACGAAAATTGTATTATTCTAAGCATAACTGGAAAAGCATTTGTACCCAGTTATAGCCTGTTTTAAATAAACTGGATATGTTCAGACCATGGTGTGTTAATCATAAGAAAAATGGATAACCTATTTTGGAAACATGTTTTCAGTGCATATCAACTGTTCTGGAAGAAAGTAGATCCTGAAACAAGTACAGATTTACTAGCTGAACCATTTCTGTACAATGAACGCTTTAAACATGGAAATGAAGTTATTCAGTCAACGAACTGGACAGATCATGGCGTTCATTGCATTGCAGACTTTTTCTTTAATGTAGACAGAAGATTTTTGTCTTTAGCAGAATTCAATCGTCGTTTCCAGGTCAGCATTAACTTTTTGACGTATGGTGGTTATCTATCATGTATTCGACAATATATGACTAAACATAATATTGCTTTAGAAAATAATAGCAAGTCTGACTTAAAAGCGATTCTGTCGATTTGTAAAGGTATGAACCTTTATTATCGTATATTGATAGACAATAGCCGAGCTCTTAACTGTTGTAAAAAATGGAGTAATACATTGGAAGGCAAAATAGTTTGGCAAAATGTTTTCAAAAAGATACGTAAAATTTCTGAAGTGAAATTGAAATGGTTTCAAATGAGGATCGTACATCGAGTTCTTGGTACAAATATGGTATTGAAAGAAACGGGTGTGGTTGGTGACGATAACTTGCACGTTTTGCCATACAGAAAAGGAATCTATAAGACACTTATTTTGGGGATGTTATGTTATCAAAGCATTCTGGACTAAACTCATCAAAGAAATTAATGAAAAATGCAAAGCGACGTTAAATTTGACCGAAAATTTGTAATTTTAGGTACTGATAAACAGATTGAAAATGACAAAGCATTTAAAAGAATAGTTCTGTTTGCAAAATGGTTAATTTTTCAATGTAAACAAAATGAATGTGTTCCAATGTGCAGTGTATTCAGGAAACGACTACCAGGAAAGTTTGAAATTGACGAATATATATCCAAAATTGATTGCCTGACATGATTTGAAAAAATATGGGAATCGTATATACCATTTACTATTACAGATTAAAGGAAAACTTGAGCATCACGTACTGCTTAATGCTACCAATATCTATTATGTTTACATTCATCAAGACTGTTTATGCTGTTCTTTTCTTGGTGTTTTGCTTTGTTTTGATTTTTTTTATTCATCATCTATGTCCCATCAGTGGCGTTACCCCCAAGTCATTTATTTTGGTTCTTTTGTACATAGCTATATCCTGGTCTTGTCCTGCTACAGTCCCGGTACCACAGCTCACACCGTATCATTGTTTGATTGTGGGAAAATAAAAGGAGTGCATGTCTATGTAGGAGTGATGAAAGCAAAACCTGGTGGTAGCCAGTGCGATCAGAAAATTGATTGGGTTAGTAACATTTCTTATGAGTTCAGAAGCATTGCAAAGGGCTTTTTTCCTCCTCCATTCACACTACTACCACCACCACAGCAGCCACCCCTTCCAATCCCCTCCTCAGCCAAAGAAAAATACATTTATGCTCCGAATAGTACTTGCTGTTCATATGACAAAGAGAGAACCATGTATGGATTCGTTACTGAGCATAAATAGAAATGTCGTCTGCACCCTGTCAGTAATTCACGGTCTCTTTTCTGCTTATAGAAAAGCATGAATAAGTTCTTGAATGTGCATGTGTTCATGGGTGCATTGCAGTGTATGAACAGCTTTAGCTACTAGGGTTTAGGTTTGGCCGCTAGATGTTTCTGTGAGCTATTCCAGCAGGTTGCGTTAAAAAGCAAATAATTGATCACATCAGCCAGAGATTCTAGCTTTGTCAGTTTGTGCACTGCGATTAGAATGTGACTGGTGTTGCAGGTGTCATGGTTTTCCATAGGCTGCTACTACCTGCTGACCAAGAACTATGAGCCAGCTAGGCGCTACCTGAGGTAGATTATCAATATTTGTGTGCTTGGAAGGAAAGTGTGGGTTTCCATTTTTCTCTTATGTATTGTCACAATAAACAAGTCTCTCACTCAAGTGCAAGAAATTTTATTTTTGCACTTTGGTCTTTCCCTCGCCTTGCTGTTTGATGGACACACTAAGTCAATATATATAGGAAAGCAGTATGCAGATTGACTGGTCATGTGACCTGGATGTGGAACTTATTCCACACTTTGGCTGTTCACTCCATATTGTTTATTCAGTGCATGTTCAAGTGTTCTAACCTAGTTATTTCAATGAAAAGCACAGAATAACAGACAGAACCATATCTGCCACAGAATTTGAAAGGACCAGTTCTCAAGCTCAGTGTTGAAGAACACACAGCCGTCTGGCGTAGATGAAAATCGCCCTCTTTAGTGTACAGCTCGCACGCACGGCTGATGACCCCATGCTGTGACCTTCAACGCTGTGTAACAGTAGTGTGTAGCGGGGGAACAGCTCTCTGGCACTCGCAGGACTGCGACCCCACCGAGGCCTAGGTGGTCCCTGGACCCCGGCCTTTTTTTCAGAGATTTTTTGGATCACCTGTTCCCCAGCCTGACCACTCAGTGCTTTCCCGAGAGAGCAGCATGACCTTACAGAGTTGGTGTGGGAAAAGCAACAGGAAATAGAACTCCAGTCACAGCTAAATCTTCCAAAACTGGCCGGCCCTGTCACCGAGCACTTGGATGTTGTGCTTCAGCAGTGTAGAATACATCCACAGGCCCATCATGGACGATCGTTCGTTGGTAACCACTGCAACACCTACCTGAAGCCAGACACAATAGAACATCTGTGTGACAGTGTAGTGGACAAAACAGCAGAACTAACTCAGGACACAGACATAATTCTGAAGGCTAGGAACATTTGTCAGAAATTCAAAACACTGAACACACTGTTTTCCCACATTCACGCAAACATCTCCCATCAAACACCCATGACTGACACAGACGAGGTCAACGCAGTGGATAGCAATATCAAGGAATACATGGCTTTCTTTCGCAAATCATTCCCAGAAACGCCTGTCATTCCAAAGCAGCACATTCTGGAAAGTCACTGCGTTCCATTCATCCGATCTCACCGTTTCGGCCTGGCATTACATGGGGAACAGGGGTGGGGGAGGGGGGGGGGGGGGGAGCAGACACAGGCACTCGTCAACTTATTCAAAAGACAGGCATGGCCACAGAAAACACAGAAAGCAAACCTGCAGGTGATAATGGAAAAACACATGGCCTGTGTCTCCCCAAAAAAATCAGAAGTACTTCCCTCAACTAGAAAATTTCAAGGGGAAGTCCAATAAAAACCGGAATACTTAAGAGGTGACAAGCATTCCATGTTCAATCCCTTACCCCATCTCTAGAAACACCAGCTAATTAAGTCAGTCATTTACATTTGAGAGAGAGATGCTAAATTTAGGTAGTGATTTGTGTGAATGTGCATGCACGTGTGGGTTGTCTATGTATGTATATATACCGGTTTTTGGTGGGCGGGTTACTGACAAATGTGTGTGTGTGTGTGCTCATGCATGCACGCTCTCTCCTCTCTCTTCTCTCTCTCTCTCTCTCTCTCTCTCTCTCTCTCTTTCATTCCGATGTTACGAAATGGTGTGACCCAGTTGTTGAGTAGGCTTACCATGAAAATGAAAGTGCAACAACACTTTGCATTGGCATGTGTTGATATAATTATGTGACATCAGTTTCAAATGGATTATATTCAGTGATTCGAACGGGGGAAGTACTAGGTCCGATAGGAAGCATTTCATTGTTTATGACTGACATCTGCATGTGTAGCATGCTAAAATCTTGCTTTACTAAAAACATGGTGTGGCTGTGATAGAATCAGTATCGGCATGCTTCACAAGCACGTAGAGCACACAGATAAACACACAAAACATGCCTAGGCTGTAGTAGGGAAACTGCCACCGTGTTCCCAGTGAAGCTGACCAGTGCCAACAGTGACTGTTGTTGGGGCCCTCTACCAGCTGTCAAGTAAGTGTACCGCGACTAAATCTCTGTCAGTTGTAAAGGAAAGATATGCATGTCCAATATGTTTGAGTTTGAGCGTGATTGAATTTAAGACACATGCTCTCCACTGAGTTGAATTTTCATTTCACTTTGTACGTGTTCATCAGTCTGTTTCAATTGTTTTTTGTCGGCAACTCTTTGTGCTGCTTGCCAGCAATGCGTATAAAAGAACACCCATTCATGTTTGGTATCGTTCTGTCAGTCAAAGACCCAACGGTCCAATGACATCAATCGCACACAGTCCGCTGCTTTCTGGCACAAAGTGTTAATGAAGAAAACACAGCACCCTATTTCCGACACACTATCAGCCAGATGGCAAGTATCACATTACCAGTAGGGAGGAAAGCTTGTAGAAGGTTAGCTTGAGGCAGGTGGCAGCTATGTGCTGCAGTGCGCTGTTCAGTCAAAATGCTGCCGCTTAAACCGCTTTCCTCTCGCCTCTCCTCAGTGAACGGTAGGAGGTCAGGGGCCATTTCCCTTCCCTTCTAACTATTACTCTGCAGACAGGTGTGAACAGCAAAAAACAAGAGAAAAAATCGAGCCCAGAAGAGATGGTGGGGGAATGGAGCAAGTGATCTTCACCTTTGCTCTGAATGGCTGGTTACCTTCACTGTGCAAGAGTCTTACCTGAAAAGTTGAGAGTGCTCAGTTCCCCAAAGTGAGTGTTCTTGGTGATCACACTTGTCAAGTTTCGTAGTATGACACAGGCTTTATTGACTAATCAGAAAAAAAGGAATGTGTTTTTTAAAAAAATAGGGGAAAAAAAAGAGAAATCATGTCATGTGCTTGCAAATCTTTCACATACACGTTTGAAATAACACACACACACAAACACACACACACACTCACACATACACGCGCGCGCACACACACACACACACACACACACACACACACACACACACACCACACACACATCTTCATGTACTCACAAATACACAAGATGACAGAAAGTCAGGCTGCTGGTGGTATGTGTGATCAGCAAGGCCACCACACTGGACAAGACGTACGCACCTGCCTGGCTTGCCTACGGACACTCCTTTGCTGCCGACAACGAGCATGACCAGGCCATGGCTGCCTACTTCACCGCCTCCCAGATCATGAAAGGGTAGGCCATGGACAGTCATTGAAATTTGGAAATGTTCATGATGTTGCACCGATAGATAGAAATACATAGCCGATTTTCCTGTCTCTGTATCAGTGCCCCCAAGGTTTGACAACTTCTGAACTGTAGTAATACCTGTTTTGATTGAACGCATACACGGGACACCACCTACTAAGCTCCATATTGACGGCCATAAATCATGGAGACAGCGTGACGGAGCATCCTGTCTAAGATCAGGCCCCATGAATTTTGCAGCATGCAGTTTCAATGACTTTGACCTGACTCACAACAGACTAGGAGAGTTAATTTCAACTGTTGAGGATGAGGAAGATAGTACAATGCGTTTAAAACATTACAAAGAAATATTTACTAGCCCAAATAGCTCTAAACGCATTATAAAAAGGGAGTCGTGAATGTAGTTTGTGTATCTGTGTGTTGCCCATGTTTGTGACTGACCAGCATGGTCACCTGCTCTTCGAAGGTTTTTAACCTTTACCAGCCGAATCATCCAGTAGTGGAGGACAGGATTTCTCTCCCTTGAGCCGAGTCATCCAAGTCTGGATGACGGACAGACAGCAGTACATTCTGCCGTGTCGTCCACTATCAGATGACGGGAACATAAAAAATTCCTACACTTTCCATGAAATGATCCAAGGGAAATAAGCTCTGTAACTAGTCTTGGGGATGTTGGAGCGAGTTGTAGACCATACTTTCAGTGGCCTATTGTGAACTTGGCTGACCCCAGGAGCTTTGAAACAAAGAAACTGGCAGCACCGGCGCGCAGCACGTATTTCCTGTGCCAGAAAAAATGTCGGTCAGGCGAAGGGGTGGTAGCGATTTCTCGCTCAATGAAGCGCTTGAAATCATATTACAAAGTGGATCTGGTGATGAGGGGAGTGATAGAGAGATAGAAAACCTTGAAAGAGAATAGGAAAGTGAATTGTTTGAAGATGCAGCCATCCCTCCATCTCATGATTTGGTGTTGTAAAAGAACGGAATAGAATGCAAACAAAGCATTTTTTCTACTTGTCAGACATGTTTTTCAACGCACAGTTGTGTGTACACATTGAAAGTAAATGATTTGAAATTACTATGTTCGATTAGTTGAGTGTTTGTTCTTTCCTGTGACACCTAACACAAGACCGTCAATTGTTGTCTAGCTACCGTAAAAATAAATTAAAAAGTGGCCAAATATGTGCGTCGGCAGGGAATGAGCGCTATGCGTAAGCGTGCGGCAGCAGGAATCGTGCCGTCCGTGCCGCTCTCGGCTGGATAGTATTAATTGCCAGTGTTAACTTGCCACATGACCTTATTTAGAGTTGAATCCATATTGAACACATTTGTATTGTCTAAAGTGATGACTAAGCTGTTGCTATCAATCAGCAGTGCCAGGGCTGCGGAATCCTCCACAGCCATGTTGATTGAACTGTTTTCTGTCTCTGTCACTGTTTGTGTTAGTCACACTTGACATAAAGTGGAAAGAAAGGGAGAAAAAAAGTTTAACCAAGCATTAATTGACTTGTTTGAACCTCTTGATAAATGGTTCACGATGGAGCTTAAGCTGCCAGCTCAGAACAAAGTGTCTGGACATTCAACCTTTCCCAGATATCTTGTATGGAAAAGCAAAGAGTGAACCTTGGTAGATCTGTGGGTGGAAAACAATGGGGGATTGGTCGTTTGGTAGTTCAAAGGTTAACCAACAGTTAATAGAATAAGAAAACTGATTTGGGAGCCTAGCCCCTTCACTGCCCCAGCCTAGAATTTATCTAGATCAAAATGCGCTTTTCTTACTCCTTTAACCCAGAAATTTGACAGGATTACGACACAATATAAATAAGCCAGCTTCAGAGCCCACAGTTGAAGAGAAATAACTCCAAAACAGACAGGAAATGCTGGCATTGTGATGATGTAAGCAGGATGGTGGAGTATGGCCGGGTGTCACCTCTCTGTAATGATGTGAGCATGAGGGAAGTGTGTGGCCGGGTGTTGCCTCCCTGTGATGATGAAAGCATGATGGTGTGGTGTGCCCAGGTCTCTTTATTCCTGTGTTGAGGTGAGCATAATGGTGGTATGTGCTCAGGTCTCTTTATTCCTGTGTTGAGGTGAGCATAATGGTGGTATGTGCTCAGATCTCTTTATTCCTGTGTTGAGGTAGGCATAATGGTGGTATGTGCCAGGTCTCTTTATTCCTGTGTTGAGGTAGGCATAATGGTGGTATGTGCCAGGTTTCTTTATTCTTGTTTTGAGGTAGGCATGATGGTGGGTTTGCCCAGGTGTCACCTGCCAGTGCTGTACATTGGTCTGGAGTACGGACTGACCAGCAATGCCAAACTGGCCGACCGCTTCTTCACCCTGGCCCAGAGTATCGCCCCTGATGACCCCTTTGTCCTCCATGAGATGGGTGTCATTGCCTTCCAGAACCAGGAGTGAGTGTGCCCCATTTCTGTTGACATGGAACACTGCATGTATGCACAGACCAGACACACACTTGACAAGCACATTTTATAGCAAAAGCAGCCATGTTTACCTGTGCAGTTTTGCTGTAGTTTGTGTACACTTTTAGTGAAAATGTGATGTATCAAAAATGAAAAAAAGTTGAAAAAAAAAAATTCTGGAGACATAGGGCTTCTGTGGTTATTACACTTGCAGAATGTAACCATGGTGAGGCTTCTTCTTCCTTGGCTGTCCACCTTCAGCCAGTTGAAGATTGGCTTTGACCAAAGAGCGAAAGCTCTTGCTAACTTCTGCACTTGAAATGACATCAGGCTGTGTCTGGTTCTTTGACAACATGCCCAGAAACAAGGGGGGGTGGGGGGCAGGATGGCAAAAGAGCATGAATTTGTGTCCAGGTATGTTGATAAATCAGGTTTGAAAGTAATTTGTAAAGAAGAACCTATTTTTACCTTAGTTTATGCAAGATCATGAAGTTTCAACCCGAAAGAAGTCGTCTCTGTGATGTCCTTACCAATGAAAATGAAATGAATGCCTCCCCTCCCCTGCTTTTTCAAAATTTTGGAATTTTATACTCTTCGTAGAAAATGGGCTCTTTTTGTATTTCAAAGTACACCAATAGCAGTTTCAGGGTAAACAGGTATGTTGATGTGAAGCATGATGTGTTCAGACTGAATCTCTTCGCATGTATGTGTGAAATAGTTACATGAAAGTGGTTGCTTTGGTTTTCTTCACAAAAGTACTTTGAGTATGTTTGAGTCATAGGTTTTTAAGAGAACAGAATCAGTTCATGTTGCTGAGATTGATATTAAATGGAATTGCTGTAGATCAGTACACAGGTAGTTCAGAATTTTCCACCATATCTCTAGCACTTAGCTGTCTTCTCTATCTTTAGATGGATCAGGAGTGCTTTACCACATGATTTATGAGTTTTTAAAATTGTGCTCATGTTTGCAATCTTTCTTTTTCCCTGTGTGTGTCTCTAACCCCACTCCCACAGCCCTCGCCCCTCCATTTCTATTTGATCGCTGTTTGTGTCGATTCCTTGTTATTGTTTGTGCCATATGTTTTTTGAAAACTCAATTTGAAAAGTTTACTTTTATGTTTGTGTTGCTGTAAAGGATTAAAATCCAGTGACAGATGGCTTGACTTAGAAAATGATAACAACAAAATGATCAGTAACAAACAGAAACATGTTTGGATGAAATGGTGCTTGAAATGAATCGAGAATAGAATTGTAATTTGGCGTCATATACTTTACCATGTCAGACCATAGCATTCAACGGCAGTTAGCCAGCTCTGTCAGGCCGAATTTTTTCCGTGGCCAATGCAGTCATAAGACAGTCACGTGATGTCACCCCACTTCCGGCCCCGGAAGAAGCCAGTGTCAACTTCCTATACGTCATTCATCTTCGGCCTGCCGTCAAAGCAAGATAAGTCTTGTGCTCTGTCTCGCCTATACTTGCCTTTGTGTTAACATTGCTGTGTTTTGTTTCTATACTTGATTCAGTTGTGGCTTGCACTAGACCCTGAGTATTTTTGCCGTGTGAGGCTCTTGGTTTACCGGCACTCTCGGGAGCGTATTTATTAAAAGATTTGTCTCTTTTACCGGCACTCCCGCGACTTTGTTACTCGCGATCGTCGGCACCGCTCGCCGGTCGTGTTCCCCCACCATATTGCCGAGCCTCGGGTTCAGCACGCATTTTGTGCTGGTTCCGGCTTGCACTAGACCCTGAGTATTTTTGCCGTGTGAGGCTCTTGGTGGGAGCGTATTTATTAAAAGATTTGTCTCTTTTACCGGCACTCTCGGGAGCGTATTTATTAAAAGATTTGTCTCTTTTACCGGCACTCTCGCGACTTTGTTACTCGCGATCGTCGGCACCGCTCGCCGGTCGTGTTCCCCCACCATATTGCCGAGCCTCGGGTTCAGCACGCATTTTGTGCTGGTTCCGCTTATTAAGGTTTAGTGCTCAATAACTATCACACCTGTACTCTTTACCCTTCACAGGTAGAACGTGTTCGAGTAAGGGTGCGTGACACTGATCTGCTTATTAAGATTTAGTGCCCAAGAACTATCCCACCTATACACAGTGATACTCCACTTGTAGAGATTGCTATTAATAGCCATACCAGTCACACGACCGGTGGCGTGTACGGGTAGTTCGAGTTTTCAGTCGATCTCTCGAGCACTTTGCACGACACCACACGGACGATCGAGATTAATTGATTTTCTCGATCGGCCACCTTGTCTCCTCTTTGCGGTCGTGTGTTCCGGGTTTGCTCTATCCACCTGTGCCCAACATGGTGAAGGACACCGCCGGGTCGAGCCACTCCACTGCTCGGAGTTCGCTCAATTTCCCGGAGAACCCGCGGGTCGATTCCATCTCGGAGCAATCCGTTCGCACTGATGAACGTACGGTTCGGGTAGACAGAGACGACTTCTCCGCGGAAGGGACGCGTGATCTTTCCTCGTCTACCAAACCGACGGACGCACGACCGCGGCGTCCCAAGGCTGATAGGCAAGCGGCCACCATTTCAAAATGCCTTTCATTTGATCTGCCTGCAAAGTCTAAGGGCAAAGCTCCCCTCAAGGTGCTGCCCAGAAAGTCTAATGGCAAGGCTCCCCTCAAGGGGCCCGGCCGAGCAAAGACTAGCCAACGGAATTCGCCCTCCCCCACCCCTTCTCCATCGGCCAGCTTGCCCTCTAGCCTACGGACTCGCTCGGAGACTTCTAACTATCATGCTGAGTCACGCGAATCTCGGCCCCCGGGGCACCTTGCCGAGCCGCGGACCAGCACGGGTGACGGATCTGGGATGGAATCACCATCCGTCACTCGCCTTGATGAGTCACGTATCTCTTTTTCCCCCCAAATTGATACGTGCACTCATAGCGCTCGGCCCCACCGGGCACAGGTGCAGCCAACACCTGAGCTCGAGGAGCGCTTCGACTCCGGAAGCAGCCTTATGGTCACCCCGACGCACGACCTCGGTGGTGTCCATAATCCTGGGCGTGCGGGCACGCCGCGCCATGGGCCCGGCCGTGCCCATGCACAAGGACGGTCGACCTACCCCGATCGAACGTCACCTTCTTCCCTAGGGGTATTGGACGTTGGGGAACCGACCTTTTCGGATCCCCATTTGGGCAACGTCCGCGGTCCCGCTCCTCCGGGGGGAGGATCTACCAGCGGGACCAAGGGTAACCTGACATATTCCTCCAGGGGGAGGAACACGGGACCGCATCCTGACCAATCCGCACTTTCGCGGGTTGGGGGCTCGACTTCCGCATCCTCCTCCATACCATTATGGCCCTCCCAGGCCCATTCCAAGGACGTGTATGGTGCAGTGCACGGACCTGGACGGGGACGACAGGCCACGGCCTCTCAAGACCCCCCCCAACAGTGATTCAGGTTACCCGGGTCCCCGGGGACTTTCTGCCTACACCCCAGGGCCGCCACAGCCCGTTTACCTCCCCGGGGACCGGTGGCTCTATGCCCCCGAGAGAGACCAGTGGCTTAACGCCAACACCCAGCACGACCAGCTACATGGTCGAATGTGGCACCCGGCCTCACTTGCCTGGGTCGACCTTGGTCTCCCTCCTCGGGCGCTGTCCTATCGGCAGGACGATGTCCCGGCCGCCGATTATAGGGCCACCGGGGACACACTACAGGCACCCCTCGACTTACCTCCTGAAGACGGGTGCTATGAACCCTCTCAGGACCAGTACCTCCCTGAGGCGGACGATGACGAGGAGCTAGCCCCCACCTCATTGTACGATGTCCGCACGATAGAACGGTGGCGACCAGACCTCGTTAGGAGGGAGGCCGCTCCCGCTGACGAAGTTCTCTCCCTCTCCCAATTCGCCGGTCCCCCCCCGGCCCAGAGATCTAGACCAATCTACCCAAGAACCCCTCAGTCGCCTCCTTGTTTACGGACAATCCCGTGACCAGGGAGATGGGCATTTCCCAGTCGGACCGTCGGTTGATCCCCCACCTGCCCCCCCCTACTTCCGGCGACATCTCCTTTAAGAACCTAAAGGAATGGGACCGAGTAGCCAGGATGGGCATCCTCCACACCACGGCGGGACACACCTACTTGGACATGCCCCTTCAGCGAGCGGAGGCTCTATGGCCGGAGGACGATGGTGCCATCCCAGTACCGGGGGACTCGGGCTCTGAGGCGCACCAAGAGCCTGACCCTCGCTTGTTCAGCGATCCTTTCATGCGACACCTAGTTAACAGGATTTCGCATCACCTTTCGGCTGCGGCGGACAGCGCAGCCAGAAGCCACTTCAACTGCTTGTTGGTCGCGAGAGATGCCGTGCTGGCGCGGACCTCTCTCTCCCCGACGCTTAAGGCAGCCCTGCGATGCATCCCGGGCCAGGACCAGTCGCTCTTTGGCGACTACTCGGCTGACGTCATAGCACAAGCAGTTGAGGAACGCAAGCAGGCTGTGTCCTTTGCGCCCAGGCCACCGCCACGCCCTGCTAGACCCCCACTTCGTTCCTTCCCCAGGCACAGACCCTATCCCAGACAATCGCCTTCCCGCACCGCACGGCCCGCCAAGCGACCTAATCTTCTCCCAAGGCCTAAGCCAAAACCCCATCAGCAAAATTTTCGGTTAGGCCAACAGTCACGCTCCCGGAGCTGACTAGGGAGACAGCCCGAGGGGGACTTAGATCAGGTAGCACCCCCCCTCGCCCTATCCCCCACCCACCAGCCCAGACCCTCGCCCCCCCTGGCGGGCAGCCTCTCCCGGCATGCCCACCAGTGGAGACGCATGCGCCTCACCCCTGGATAGTGGCGGTGCTACAGGAAGGGTTTCGCCTTCCTTGGGCCCACGAGCGTCCCCCCCCTCATGCTATCTCCCCCTCCCTCCCCCAACGAACCCTCCCCCGCCAAAGCAGAAGCTCTTCGCACGGAAGTCCAAGACCTCCTCAAAAGAGGGACCATCTCGGAGGTTTCCCACCCAAACCCCGGCTTCTACTCTCACCTCTTTGTGATCCCATAAGCCTCGGGAGGATGGAGGCCCATTCTAGATCTTTCGCCCCTCAACAAGTTCCTCAGGCCCACCAAGTTCAAGATGGAGACCCCCACCCAGATCCGAGACTCCATCCATCATCGCGACTGGGCCACATCCATAGACCTGAAGGACGCCTAATTTCAGATCCTGATTCACCCGGCCCACAGACGATTCCTACGGTTCGTCTGGCAGACCCCGGAGAGGCCTGCACGCATAGTGGACCTCATCTCCTGCCTGTCACAGGCACCCCACACCTCGGCCAGAACCCTGTCCTCCCTCCTAGGAATGATGGAGTCCCTGTCTCCCCTCATTCCCCTGGGGCGGGTCCCCAAACGCCAACTTCAGAGGGAGTTCCGCCGACGTTTGTCACAGACCTCCGACCGCTGGGACCAGGTCATTCCCCTCGGACACTGGTTCATTTCGGCGACGGAGGAGCGGCTCACTCCAGCCACTCTCTCCACCGGGGTCCCCATCTCCCTCCCAACCCAACCCAACCACTGGAACTTTATACAGACGCCTCCAACTTGGGCTGGGGGGCCCACGTGGAGGACAGTCACGCCTCGGGGGAGTGGGAGCTGGAAGCGGTCAGGCTAGCCCTTCTCCAACTCCAGCACAAGGTCGCGCACCGACTTGTTCTCCTCCTCACAGACAATACGTCGGTAGCTTGCTATGTCAACAAAGGGGGAGGGGCCCGCTCCATAGGCCTCTCCCTCAGAACAGAGGCCCTCCTTCGCTGGTGTCGCGCAACCATTGGTTTGTGCCCATGATCGACCTGTTTGCCACCAGCTTCAACCATCACCTGCCCCTGTACGTCTCCCCCGTTCCAGATCCCCAGGCGGATGCAGTCGACGCACTATCCCTCCCCTGGACGGGCCTACTGGCGTATGCCTTTCCCCCCTTCCCCATCCTACACAAGGTGTTCAGGAAGGCAAGGCTGGAAAGACCCAGGCTGATCCTCGTAACGCCATGGTGGCCGACCCAGTCTTGGTTCCCGGACCTCAAGTCCCTCACCCACGTTCCCCCCCTCCGGCTCAGCCCTCGCTGGGACATGCTGAGACAACCCCGGTCAGGTCTTCCTCACTCCAATCCCAAGATGCTTCGCCTACACGCGTGGCTTCTATGCCAGCCCAACTGCGAACATCTGCATCTATCCCCCACTCGGAGAGACCCCAGTCCGTCCTAGACACACTAGCCGGGGCAGGGGCCTCTCAGGGATTACGGGACTTCGCCTCGGCATCTCGCAGAGCCAGCACCGAATCCCTCTACAACTACCGTTGGGAGAGATGGATAACCTGGTGCTCAGATAACTCTGTTCCCCATTACTGCCCCTCCAACATCCAAATAGGAAATTTCCTCTCCCACCTATCCTCTTCCCTTAAGCTGTCGGCTGGCTCCATTCGGGGCTACAGATCAGCTATCTGCACTACCATTCGTCAACTGGGGGGCCCTTCTTTTGACAATGACTTTCTCCTCAGAGAGGTGTCTAGAGGAGTTGCTCTACGGGAAGCTCAGTCCCCTAGGCGCATTCCCCTCTGGGACCTTTTTACGGTCCTCGATGCCCTCAGAAAAACCCCTTTTGAACCCATTGCTTCTATTCCTTTTGACCTCCTCTCCTTTAAGACCACCTTTCTCCTCGCCCTGGCCTCGGCCAGAAGACGAAGTGAGATTCACGCCCTCAGCGGTGACCCCACAGATATCGCCTTCCACAGGGACGGCTCAGTCTCTCTCAAGTTCCTTCCGGAGTTCTGACATCTTGGGAAAGGGAGAAAAAGATGGAGACATGGACCTTTGCCCCTCCAGGTGTCTCAGGTACTACTGGGAACGCACACGCCCCAGGCGCTCCTCCCAGAGACGACTCCTTATCTCCCTCAACCCCAACAATACTAGAGATATCTCGGCGGGAACTATCTCCAGGTGGCTCTCCAAGACGGTGAGATCTACCTACGCTCAGGCGTACAAGGATCTCCCTGTCCTATCACCCAGGGCCCACGAGGTCAGAGCACTGGCCACTTCCACAGCGTTCCAGTACTCTGTCCCCGTGCGCCACCTGCTGGAGGCAGCCTACTGGCGTTCGGAAAATCCCTTCATTAATTTTTACCTGAGGGATATCCGCATGACCAGAGCTGATGGGTCTAAGGGGATTTCCTTTGTGGCGGCCAATGCAGCCATATCGGTCAACCCCAAGAACCACTAGGGCGCTCGCCCTCCTCCGATTCCTTTAAATTCTGCTATGGTCTGACATGGTAAAGTATATGACGCCAAAATGGGGAGTTTGTGTTATACTCCCTGTTTGGCTAGTATACTTACCATGTCAGACTCTAATTCCCTCCCTACCTTCCCCTCTGGCGCCAAGGTTCTCGGGGTTACCATACACCAGGCCTCGCTGAATGACGTATAGGAAGTTGACACTGGCTTCTTCCGGGGCCGGAAGTGGGGTGACATCACGTGACTGTCTTATGACTGCATTGGCCACGGAAAAAATTCGGCCTGACAGAGCTGGCTAACTGCCGTTGAATGCTATGGTCTGACATGGTAAGTATACTAGCCAAACAGGGAGTATAACACAAACTCCCCATACCTGCAATGGAAATGCTTCACTCACACACTCGCTCACACACACACACACACACACACACACACACACACACTCGCTCACACATACACACACTGTAACAGAGGCTTTTGATATTCAAAGACACTGTGAATGTTTCTAGGAGGACTCTGAATGTGCTATGGCAAACTAGTCCGCAGGTGTGGCATTCAAAATATCTTCGAGATGTTACCTCGTGATGGGTGTTTCAGCTGGGTGGAGGCGGAGCGACTGTTGAAGGCAGCATTGAGCCGCATCCAGGATGTGGGGCACCAGCACCTGCCTGACAAGTGGGAACCTCTCCTCAACAATCTTGGACACGTGGCTCGCAAACTCAAGTAGGTGTACTGGTGTTGGTAGCTAGAGTGTCTTATTCATTTTGGTGGGAGTGTTTCTTGGTAGTCACTATGCCTAGTGTGTCTTGATGGAGGCATTTCCTTGTGCCAGAGTATTTTGGTGGGGAGGGGCTCTTGTTGGCCAGTGTGGAGGCCTAGCTGTCCATGTCTTTCTTATGCCACACAGCCTTTGAAAACATTGTGCTGGTGTATTGTCTGCTAAGTTAACCCTCTAAGCCTGTGATTGTTGTAGGATCTGTTTACTTTTTTTTTTCAGTGATTAGAGAGTCAGAACTGCTGACTACATTTTTCACAATGTATTGATCTGTAGTTGTCAGCGCTGTTGTGAACGGCAGTGTCAGCATTACTTGATAACTCCCCGCCATCTTGTCATGGTCATGATGTGCTGACATAATTGGGCACACAGTCATCTGATCAATTAGTGGACCCACAGTCATCTTCTCCGTCAGTGGACCCACAGTCACCAGTCAGTCTCCATTAGAGTGTTAGAATATCAGCTCTGGTTTCTGTAATCATTTCAGAACTGTGACTTAACCAACAGACCAAAGACCTTGTGTGAATGTCCAGGTAGCGCATGTGTGATAACGTTGCTGAATGCCCAGGACAGATCAACTCTCTCTACACCCGTGTGACCATGCCATCTTCTCCCCTGACCCCAGGAAAACATTTGTTTGGAGAGCCAGTAGGAATGGTAAAGATATTGAAATGAAAAGGATCAAACTATTAAGTTGGGAAACTGCACCTGGCGCCTTCAGCTGAGAAAACTTGGAATTTGAGAAGATCAGAGAGTGCTGTCAGAGTTGGGATTGGTGATGATACCCACCAGATCCCAAAGAGATGGATGGCCAGGTAGGGAATTGGGGGAGAATGTGACCTAGGGCCTCTGGGACTGGCGGGGTTGGCTGATTGTGACCAGTTGGGGTTGGTTGGTTGTGACCAGTTGAGGTTGGCTGGTTGTGACCAGTTGGGGTTGGCTGGTTATGATGATTGGGTTGGCTTGTTGTGACCAGTTGGGTTGGCTGGTTGGGTTAGCTGGTTGCAAAGGTTGGGTTGGCTGGTTATGACCAGCTGGGTTGGCTGGTTGTGATGGTTGGGTTGGCTAGTTGTGACCAGTTGGGTTGGCTGGTTGCAATGGTTGGGTTGGCTGGTTGTGACCAGTTGGGTTGGGTTGGCTGGTTGTGACCGGTTGGGTTGGCTGGTTGTGATGGTCGGGTTGGCTGGTTGTGACCAGTGGGGTTGGCTGGTTGCAGGAAGTATGAGGAAGCCTTGGAGTACCATCGGCAGGCAGAGCTGCTGTGTCCCCAGAACCCCTCCACCTACTCCGCCATCGCCTACATCCATGCCTTGACAGGCAACAACACCCTGGCTGTCGATTTCTTTCACAAGGTTGGGCATGTCTTCCCTCCCCCACCTCCCCCCCCACGATATCTTTGTGTGCCTGTTTCCATGTGTGCTTGTGTGTGAGTTTATGGCAGCTATGCATCGCGTTCCAGCCTAGAGTCGTTTTGGAGGGTCAGAAGAGAGAGAAGGGGAAACAATAGAGGTTTGCAAGTTGTGAGATTATTTTTATATGTGACCGCTTCTAATCCTACCATTGTGGGAGCCATATTCCCCCACGATTATCATAGTGGCATTCAGTCTTCGGGGATCTGGAGTTAACCCTCTGCCTGCTGCATGACTTTGTGCTATATGACTATGTGAATACCATGTCAAGAGAGGTAACTCCGCAACACATAAACACTTGCCTTAAAGAAACCTCAATAAAAAATTTGTTTTCAACTTACCTGTTCTATAAAAGTAATGACAAAAATTCAAAGACATAACTCCATATAAAACAGCCATTTTTTCCCTTATATAGTGAACTGGTACACGAGGAAAAAAAAAATGAACAGACTAACTCTACTTCAGTGTTCTCGGTGCTAGAACAATTTTCCGTAAATTCACTGTACCCACAGAATGTCATGGATTAGGAGCACAGAGTGATTTTCCAAGTCTAAACAAAGTACTGAAGCCTTCAGGAACAAAATAAAGTCATTCTGTATGGTCTGCACACTAAATAATCAACTTTTGTTGTGAAGGGAAAAAAAAACCCAAACTTCAACAATTTTGTTAAACTGAAGGCATCACATACAAGATTTGTCCTCTAACTACTGAGGGGAAAAAAATAACAAGAACAGATAACTGAATACACTGGACTTTAGATTGTGATGGAATTCAGCAAAAATGTGCTTTTGCACAAGTGCACTGAGCAATCCCCCACCCCCAAGACACACACACTGTGGTGATGATGTACCTCTTGTCCGTCTCCTCTTTGCTTTTTGATTAACAGGTAGTTTTTATTTTAGGTCAGAGTTCATGTTCATCCTTTTCTGCTTGCTTTTTTGCAGCAAATAAATTCGTTTCTAGTTAAAAGTCTGCCAAAATTCTTCTGAAATCAAAAGGTTAAAGGTGACGCTCCCACAGGCAAATCGTGGGACACACCCACTGACTGACCCGGTTTCCTGGCTATCAAAACAAGGGAAACTTTTGGGGGGCTTCACTTCTTGTAGCCAACCACTCTAATCAACAATTAAAGAATCTTTAGCAAGTTTTGTTTTTCGAAGTTTCTTTTTCGGGGGGGGGCTGGGGGGGGGGGGGGGGGCTGGCCCAGCAGCAATGGGCTATTCGATGTCGTCATTATCATCGCCGATTCATTATCGATTCGGGCCTCAAAATCAGTCACCAGTCGATCTTTATTTATAACTAGGTCAAGATTGACGTCCAAATCATCTCGCTTCAAATCTTCTTCAAGAGTGTAGCCCGCAAATACGCTCTCTTCATCCCTATCACATCCGAAAATGAATTCTGCAAGTTGCATAGTTACTTGATCCGCCATTTTCCCAGAAAATCTTCGCGAAAAAAAAACGAACTTTGAAAATTCATAGCAGCAAAACTGCTCCACCAAAACACATGCAACAAAAAACAAAATGGCGTCCAGGAACTTCTGTACCGGAAGACTCTTCTGTCGTGATTGCATTCTGGGATATGCAATAGTGGAAGCGAAAGTCGTTGACCTAGTATTCAGCGGTCGATCCGGTATTCAGATAGAGGAAATCTTGCGGTCGATCCGGTAGGCATTGGGTTAAAGGACAAGGACGGTGTAGGGTTAAAGTTTGTGTGGATTTTGTTGTTGTTCAGTCTCATCTTCCATGCCACCTCAGTGGCATTGGATCCATGCTACTCATTCTGGCTCCCTGACCACGACCACACCCTGGGCCATCCCACCAGAGCCTGGGCACCAGCAATCCACAGGGAGCAGTCAGTGTCTAGTCAATATGAGGTAGCCCACTAGAAGAGACCCTGCTGCCGGTCAACTTTGGTGGTATTCAGTGGTGCTTGTTCTGATCCAACATATGCAGGACACCAAGTAAGGCCCCTACAGAGGGAACTGAACCCATGACTTCTCAGGCAGGAGTCAGCGACACTAACCACTCGGTCACAGTGGCAGGTGTCGGCCCTGATGTCTGTGAAGTAAAAATCTTGCGTGGTTGAAATGTGTAATGCAGATGGCAGTTCAGCCTTTCTTTTTTTCGATACTTCTCAAAGTTCAGTAGTTGAACTAATTGTGATCATCTTAACATTGTGGATCATTTTGTGTATCAAATAGGCCAGCCAGACTCCAAAGCCATGGTCAGTGTAGTAGTATTATAAACTGCAGGCCTTGTACCTTCTGCACCATGACTATTGCTGGTCACCGCTGAGCTTCACTGTGTGTGACCATTAGCAGTACACTTAGTGTGTAATATGTATGTGTACATGTTGTGTATGTGAGAGAGAGAGAGGACCATAGCTTGCAGGCTATGCCCCAATAGATTCCTGCAAAGTGTGTGCATTGTGTCGCCAGGCCCTAGGTCTTCGTCGCCATGATGCCTTCTCCACCACCATGCTGAGCAATGTGATGGAGGCTCTGATGAACCAGGTGGACCCTGTAGGTCAGTCCATGGTCAGGGTTGGTACAGTCATTAATCAAAGGCTGGAAGAATCGGAGGTACCCTTTTGAAGGCTTAAATATCACCTTACTTGGATTTGTAAATGTGTAAATTTGTTGTCCTGAAAGAGTTTTAAAAACGTAAATGATATCAGACATAAACATTTTACAGCAGACTCCATGTGAAACCTTCAGACATATTCCGTCTAGTGTTTTTAGTTTTTGAAATAAAGTATTTTCAATCTCATGTAAGATTTTATTTTTGAAAAAAAAAAAAAAAATTAAATGATTTTTGTACATCTGAGAAAACTTGTTTTTATGAGCTGTTGAAATCTTTTTTTTTTTTTAAACGTCTGTTTATACAATTGATTAAATGAGTTGACAGTCGCCTTTGCAGTCGCCGGGGCTATGAGCATCAAGAATTGAACTGAATGTTCCGATTTTGTGATTGTTGCTATTGAATCCAGTCTCTAGCATGGATTCAGAAAAACTAAACTAAAACATATTAGATCCTGGGAAATACAAAGGAAATTTGACCCTACCAGTAGTGGCGTTTTAGGGAGTGAACTCTGCTGCTATTGATCAAAGCAGACTGGCCCTTACTCTGAAGTACACACCTTTTGGTTGTGTTGGTTAGTCAAGAATGATTTTAAAGCAGACTTTGGTATATACTGATTGTGGAAAGTTTGTCCAATCGTATCAGGTAAAATTTTGTTAATTTTGTGCCCTTTTTATGACCATGAATGCTGATTTTGTAACACTCCAGTCACACCCACTTTTCCAACACCTTGTGGTGGATGCCCTGAAGAACCCAGTGGTCACCATCATTCAGTCCCAGCAGCACCCCAACTGCTCACACATTCCCCTTTGTCCAGTATCATTTCTGACATTAACTGCCAGGAATGGGTTCAGCCAGGGTAGTTGGCTTTTCATTCCCATTAAAGTTGAAGTGTTCTGAATCTGTATCTATCTTTGACTTAAAATGTTTCAATTTTCTTGGCAGTACAACCCTTTATTCAGCAGACAGGTTTTACCATCAAAGATCTCTGACCAGAGGAATGGTAGACGCACATGGGTAGCAAACTCATGTAACACTCACCAAGCCATTAAGAGTTGTTAGACAGTATGCACTTTCTCCAGACCTTATAGACTTTTAGATCGTGTGCCTCCTGGGGCCATAAAGAAGAAATGGTTTTGAGCCAGTTGCACACAGGCCATTCCTTTTACACCCACTTGTATTCTGTACTGTTCATTATAAAACATTTGATAGAGTGCTGGGACTTACAATGGCTGTGAGACATAAACTTCACAGCAGAGACCATGGAAATATTGTTTAGAGATGTCCCACCTGATAGGATTTTTTTTTTTTTTAGATCCTGCATGAGTAAATATTGTTCCTTTGATCTAAGGTCTTATGTAGAAAACATTTTAAAGCAATTTCATGATGTTTTTAGAAAATGTTATTAATAATTTGTATTTGTAATTTTTTTTTAACATCTGCGTAGAGAGTGACTCTGACAAGGTGATGGCTAGTGTGTGGCCCTTTGCAATTCGTTAGACTATAAACAACATGAATTGAACAGATTCTCACCACTGTATTGCAGTGGGGGACGTGGACAGCGAGCCCTTCACCTCCAGCGCTCGTCTCTCTGCTCCTCCGCCCATGTCTTCCAGTTTGCTGGACCAGGACGATTCCAGCCTGGCGCCCCCTAGTGCCCACACCTCCAGCATGATGGCCATCGAAGATGTGGAGATGGATGACTGAGGCCAGTCTGCCAGAAAATGTGTTCATGGACTGCATGTAGCCCTGTGCCCTTGTCAAACCTTGGATAATGGGCAGCTGGGTTGACTCTCCGTAGAGAAACTGCTTTGTTCAGAGAAAAAAAAAAGTACTAAAATTCCTGTCCTCAGGACAAGAGATGCATTAAATGATGGCCCACACCTTTGATTAGTAACATCCCAAATTATATCCAAACCAGTCTAACAATGAATTGTTACCATTTTGTTGCATATACTTATAATTTGCAGATGGTATGGCAGCTTCAAGGCCTCAGAATGCCCCAGAATATGATGTGCATGCTGTATTGGTCTTCTATCTGGTTAAAGGTTGAGTCAATTCCTCGCCAAGATCCCTTGCCCTGTCCTGTGGTTAGTCTTTCCTCCAGCCCTTAAATCAATCAAGTCAGCCAAAATGGACCAGTTTGTCCCTCAGATCACAGAATTTTGGGCAATTTTCAAAAAAATCATAAAAAATCAACCACTTCACCTAGGAGCATGAAACATACACCATTGAATAGAAGAAACAATATATTTATTAAAACTGCTTACCTTCAGTGAGGAATCCACACAGTTCACATGATGTAAGTAATCCAAAATGATACACATTTGCAGAAAAACAAACTTTTTGTGCACACTGTAATCCACTTCTTCATGCTCTCTATCCTCCCACACAAGTTCAGTTACACTTCTGAGCACTTGGTATGACCTACAGAGAATAGCATATTTATGACAACTGCATAAAACACAAGAATTTTTACCACAAAATGCTTGATCCACTCAAAATCGTGTGATCATGTTCAAAATCGTGTGATCATGTTCAAAATCATGTGATCTCGGGAACTGAGAGTAGGACAATTCAAATCTGTATAAAACTAATACAGAAAGAATGGTCCAAGGGAAGCAACTGCAAAAAAAAGCCCTAAGCTGTCCTTGAAACAAGATTTATTGCCCTTTAACAAAAGGCAGTATGATTTATGATTCATCAAACTACCTTTTGTTAAAGGGCAATAAATCTCAAGCGATGTGAACAGTGTCGGAAACCGCTTCCTACAAGACTCGATTGAGTTTATCTGCGGGTAATGTCTTTCTTCCTTCCCCTAACCTGTGGGTTATGTCTTTCCTCCTGCCCCTAACCTGTGGGTTATGTCTTTCCTCCTGCCCCTAACCTGTGGGTTATGTCTTTCTCCTTCCCCCAAACCTGTGGGTTGTGTCTTTCCCCTTCCACCTAACCTGTGGGTAATGTCTTTCCTCCTGGCCCCTAACCTGTGGGTAATGTCTTTCCTCCTGCCCCAGACCTGTGGGTTGTGTCTTTCCCCTTCCCCCTAACCTGTGGGTAATGTCTTTCCTCCTGCCCCTAACCTGTGGGTAGTGTCTTTCCTCCAGCCCTTAACCTGTGGGTAGTGTCACTCCTCCTGCCCCTAACCTGTGGGTTGTGTCTCTCCCCTTCCACCTAATCTGTGGGTAGTGTCACTCCTCCTGCCCATAACCTGTGGGGTGTGTCTTTCCCCTTCCTCCCAACCTGTGGGTAATGTCTTTCCTCTGCTCATAACCTGTGGGTTTTGTCTTTCCTCCTGCCCTTAACCTGAGGGTAATGTCTTTTCCCAAGCCTTTGACCTGTTGGCTGTGTTTTTCCTCCAGCCTTTGAGTAGTGTTTTTACTCCAGTCCTTTACCCTGTGGGTAGTGTCTTTCCTCCTACCCTAAATTTCCTCCAGTCCTTAAGCTATGGATAGTGTCTTTTATCCACTTTGTGGGTAGCGTCTTTCCTTCGGCCCTTAACCTCTAGCCGTTATTGTTGTGAGTTGTGTGTCAGCTCTGCAGTACCTGTGTTGACTCTGGAGAACTGTCGCACACCAGGGTTGTGCCATTATTCCATATTATGCAAACAGGGGCAGGACGTCGGCATGCACCAGGGGACCCACAGCTCCACCCCTGCTCATTATGGGCTCCACTCTACTTTGGCGAGGGGAGGCTGGTTGAGCCAGCACTTCATTTGATTACTTTTAATTTACAGGTAATGTTTTAAGTGATACTTTAGGCAGCATTGCCATCGTACAAAATGGTGGACTGTGTTAACTGTTAGCCGTCTGTCACACCAGGTAGGCCTTTTGCTCAGATGCAAGAAGATTTCATTCTTGAACATGCTCTTTCTCTTGCCTCACCATTTTGGGGTCACATCCAGTGAGTTCACAGGAAAGCAGTATATAGAGATAGACTGGTTACAATACTTGGACAAGAAACGCGTTCTTCACTTCGGTGGTTCACTGTATGTTGTTCATTCAGAGCACTTTGAGGTGCTCTGATTTTGTTACTTCAGCAAAGTGTGAGAAATTACAAGTAGAGTAGTGTTTGCAAAATTGGAAAGCAAGGACAAATTCTTGATTCTGATGAGGAAAAAGAAACGCTAAAGAAATAAATGTGCTTGGAGGAGATGGTTGGTCACAGAGTACTCAGCCTTCTTCACCTTCGCTCTGATTTTCTGATCACCTTCACTGTACATTTGTCTTGCCTGAAAAGTCAGTCTGGGGCGTGTATTCTGTCTTTTGTTCATTCACCTACTAGATTGTTGTCTAACCAGCAAGAGGTTAGGCTGGTGCGATGCGGACGGTCCTGCGTGGTGGTAAAGCACGGGACCACATCTAAAGCAGGTCAAAGGTCTGCTGATTGAACACCACTCAGGTCAGTTGCTGTGTTCAGGGACCAAGATCCTCTTGCCCTGTCCTGTGGTTAGTCTTTCCTCCAGCCCTTAAATCAATCAAGTCAGCCAAAATGGACCAGTTTGTCCCTCAGATCACAGAATTTTGGGCAATTTTCAAAAAAATCATAAAAAATCAACCACTTCACCTAGGAGCATGAAACATACACCATTGAATAGAAGAAACAATATATTTATTAAAACTGCTTACCTTCAGTGAGGAATCCACACAGTTCACATGATGTAAGTAATCCAAAATGATACACATTTGCAGAAAAACAAACTTTTTGTGCACACTGTAATCCACTTCTTCATGCTCTCTATCCTCCCACACAAGTTCAGTTACACTTCTGAGCACTTGGTATGACCTACAGAGAATAGCATATTTATGACAACTGCATAAAACACAAGAATTTTTACCACAAAATGCTTGATCCACTCAAAATCTGGTGATCATGTTCAAAATCGTGTGATCATGTTCAAAATCATGTGATCTCGGGAACTGAGAGTAGGACAATTCAAATCTGTATAAAACTAATACAGAAAGAATGGTCCAAGGGAAGCAACTGCAAAAAAAAGCCCTAAGCTGTCCTTGAAACAAGATTTATTGCCCTTTAACAAAAGGCAGTATGATTTATGATTCATCAAACTACCTTTTGTTAAAGGGCAATAAATCTCAAGCGATGTGAACAGTGTCGGAAACCGCTTCCTACAAGACTCGATTGAGTTTATCTGCGGGTAATGTCTTTCTTCCTTCCCCTAACCTGTGGGTTATGTCTTTCCTCCTGCCCCTAACCTGTGGGTTATGTCTTTCCTCCTGCCCCTAACCTGTGGGTTATGTCTTTCTCCTTCCCCCAAACCTGTGGGTTGTGTCTTTCCCCTTCCACCTAACCTGTGGGTAATGTCTTTCCTCCTGGCCCCTAACCTGTGGGTAATGTCTTTCCTCCTGCCCCAGACCTGTGGGTTGTGTCTTTCCCCTTCCCCCTAACCTGTGGGTAATGTCTTTCCTCCTGCCCCTAACCTGTGGGTAGTGTCTTTCCTCCAGCCCTTAACCTGTGGGTAGTGTCACTCCTCCTGCCCCTAACCTGTGGGTTGTGTCTCTCCCCTTCCACCTAATCTGTGGGTAGTGTCACTCCTCCTGCCCATAACCTGTGGGGTGTGTCTTTCCCCTTCCTCCCAACCTGTGGGTAATGTCTTTCCTCTGCTCATAACCTGTGGGTTTTGTCTTTCCTCCTGCCCTTAACCTGAGGGTAATGTCTTTTCCCAAGCCTTTGACCTGTTGGCTGTGTTTTTCCTCCAGCCTTTGAGTAGTGTTTTTACTCCAGTCCTTTACCCTGTGGGTAGTGTCTTTCCTCCTACCCTAAATTTCCTCCAGTCCTTAAGCTATGGATAGTGTCTTTTATCCACTTTGTGGGTAGCGTCTTTCCTTCGGCCCTTAACCTCTAGCCGTTATTGTTGTGAGTTGTGTGTCAGCTCTGCAGTACCTGTGTTGACTCTGGAGAACTGTCGCACACCAGGGTTGTGCCATTATTCCATATTATGCAAACAGGGGCAGGACGTCGGCATGCACCAGGGGACCCACAGCTCCACCCCTGCTCATTATGGGCTCCACTCTACTTTGGCGAGGGGAGGCTGGTTGAGCCAGCACTTCATTTGATTACTTTTAATTTACAGGTAATGTTTTAAGTGATACTTTAGGCAGCATTGCCATCGTACAAAATGGTGGACTGTGTTAACTGTTAGCCGTCTGTCACACCAGGTAGGCCTTTTGCTCAGATGCAAGAAGATTTCATTCTTGAACATGCTCTTTCTCTTGCCTCACCATTTTGGGGTCACATCCAGTGAGTTCACAGGAAAGCAGTATATAGAGATAGACTGGTTACAATACTTGGACAAGAAACGCGTTCTTCACTTCGGTGGTTCACTGTATGTTGTTCATTCAGAGCACTTTGAGGTGCTCTGATTTTGTTACTTCAGCAAAGTGTGAGAAATTACAAGTAGAGTAGTGTTTGCAAAATTGGAAAGCAAGGACAAATTCTTGATTCTGATGAGGAAAAAGAAACGCTAAAGAAATAAATGTGCTTGGAGGAGATGGTTGGTCACAGAGTACTCAGCCTTCTTCACCTTCGCTCTGATTTTCTGATCACCTTCACTGTACATTTGTCTTGCCTGAAAAGTCAGTCTGGGGCGTGTATTCTGTCTTTTGTTCATTCACCTACTAGATTGTGTCTAACCAGCAAGAGGTTAGGCTGGTGCGATGCGGACGGTCCTGCGTGGTGGTAAAGCACGGGACCACATCTAAAGCAGGTCAAAGGTCTGCTGATTGAACACCACTCAGGTCAGTTGCTGTGTTCAGGGACAAGTAGGCAAGTTGCACTTGGGGAAGTCGAGAAAGGATTATGTGGTCTTGGCAGTGGAAATTCTGACAGTTTTTTTTGCTGATCAGAAATCACTACTCTTTTTGGTGCAGTGAGAGTTGGGGGGTGGGGGGGTGGGGGGGGATAATGGCTGAAAATAGAAAAGATTTTTTATTTACTTTTATCCCTTAAAGACAACCTGTATTGTTAAATGACTTGGAAAGAAGCAAAGATTATTCAAACTTTGTCCAAGTTTTTCATGACCATGTTAAATAGAGATATTATCATGATGGTGAGTATGTGATTTGCTGACTCCTGCTTGTGGAATCGATAGGAAAAGCTGTAGGGCCTGCCATGTTGCATGTCACATGGTCATTCACAGCCAGGTAATACTTGAGATGTTTATTAAGATGTGACTTTTTTTTTTTTCGCTCTGTTGGTTTATGTTGCCTGAAATGGGCCACACTGTGAAGGCATCTGTTGCAAAATTTCCTCGTTTGTTCTTGACTCTGTGGCAATCTCTGTGCAATGCATGTGTGTGTGTGTGCAGCTGGCAGGAGAGAAAAACATTGGTGAGCACTGTGAAAAATTGTTGACTGAATAAGTGGATATCAAGGATATTAGCATGGTGTCTTGTTGAGCGAGAGATGAAAGATGGTTATCAGTAGCTCTTCGAGTATGATGCTGATCATGAATGTTGTGTGGAGCTATTTTAATGAAGTATGAACATCAGAGAATGTTGACAGACCTGACAAGTGCTAATCATTTGAATGTGTTCAGGTAACTCAAAAATAAATTGAAATGAAAATTGCATATGTCTTTGTTTCCAGTCTTTTATGTACAACCTGTTCAGACTGTTCACTTGGGTTATGTCTAAGACTCTAATCCTTCTTTGTAAGAATTATAATTGACTATGGAACCTCTCTCTGTTCCAAAAGAAAGGAAGCAGTGATAGAATTGTCACATATCCTCCAAAACAGCAAGATTATACAGGGTGAACGTTAAGAGTTGTATGATCACAGAAACTTCAACACGGAAAGGAAAGATGATGCACATTTGAGTTGTATGATCAGAGACTTGAAGAGAGAAAATAATGGTGGAGTAGAATGAACATTAAAGAAAACAAAAATTGTAGTACAAAGGCACCAATGCTGAAACTTTTAAGAAGGAAAGGTGGTGCAGGGTGAACCTTAAAAATGTATCACTGAGATTTCAACACAGAAAGAAATGTGAAGGAAAAAGAACATGAAAACTGCTACACAAAGCCAGCAACAACACGCAAAAGATGGAGCAGAATAAAGGGTAAACTTGTATCCCAGAGAAATCAACACATGTAGTAACAATGCTGCAGCATAAGGAGTGAAGCTATATCACAGATCCCGCAACCCACAGAAACGGATGGAGAGTACTCTGCAGACTACTAGCCTACGTCATCGGTCACTCTACATGTTTTCCATCAAATGTTAAGTTTAGATTTGTTTCTCGTAATTATATTGTCAGTTTCCACAAAGATGGAATGGCACACACACGTGCATGAACAGTTAAAGGAAAGAAATGTGTGAAGTAGTACTGGCATCAAATGTCCATGCCATTGTAACCCAGTTGACCATAAAAAGCATTTCAGGACCGTTACCTAAAAAACAAAAACCATCCAAACATACATAATTCTGCACACCTGTTCATAATAGCAGAACTGTTTAAGTGTCTCAGACTACGTTCGGAAAACGTAGGCTATTTTGCTTGATTTTTTTTTTTTTTACCCTAGGTTGCACAACAATGTCAAAAATGATGCAAAAGCACAATAATGCTACAAAACAAAACAAAAAAAATGGTAAAAGAAATCACGTGTTGGCAAAGAGATATTAGCTCAGAATTTCCAGAATAGAGATACTGAAATACATACACACTAACAGGTGTTTGCTTGCTGACAGTGAGAAGGGCAGAATAACCAGAGGGAAGACAATCGCAAAGAAATGTTCTTGGAAAACAACTGGACTTCAGATGTTTGGTCGTTCTGCTGTTGTTTTTGTCCAGTTCTTTGTGCCACTTGAGTGACATTACCCCCACGCCGCTCATTCTGGCTCACTGTCCACAGCCACACTCTTGCCTTGTCTCGCCAATCTAACAGGAACAGTTGAAGTCAAGTCATCGTGAGGCAGCTCGCTAGAGGAAACCCTGCACTGCTTCAACGTCACTTCAGAGGTAGCTGTTCTGATCCTACATATGAAGGCTACCACCTATAGAGTCACAGAATTCAAGACTTTTTTTTTTAAGCTGATCAATGATGATGATAAAATGATGTTATGGATTTCCATTCTGGTCTGAGACTGCATGACAAGGCTGTACTCAACACTTATGAAATATTTTGGCGTCAAGCAGACTTTGAGAGATGCAGACACCTGCAGTGTTGATCAGTCATCAAGAGGAGGAAACTCAACTGTGTGGTTTCAGTCTTTACAACTGAGCCCATAGCAAACGAGTAGGAGCCGGTTGGGCAGAAAAATCCCACAAATAAATGGTTCCAATGGGAATCAAACCCACAACCTCCAAGCTTGGAATCTGTAACGCTAAGCACTGCACCATGGCAGCTAGCTGGATTTGTTTTTGCAACATAGAAATTGGTTCAAAATTTTGTTTGAAAGTATACTAAAATCTGGGTTTATTGATACATTCAAAGGAAAACATGCTGCATTGTGGTACTGATGTCCATGATACTGAGAAATCTTCAAATGGATACAATATATCTACCTCTCTATGTATAAATGAATGAATAAATATATGAATTATGCACTGTGCCACTAATGTTAATGTTAACAAAGATCCATCATGGGTGAGGAGGGAGGACTTTATAAAGAAATAAGATACACGGTACGATTTTGCATATGAACAAAATATCCAACAGAAAGAGGCTGGCGAAACCTGATGTGCTTGCATCATAAAGTCACTGGGAATTGAAGTGTTGGTCAGATGAGAACATTTGCCAATGAAAGGACTTCACGGTATCTGTTGGTGTGATTTTCAGTGTGATTTGTCTTCATGCATCTCTTTCGGAGACGTTGATGCATCTTCTCTGGTATTGAAGAAATATTTTTTTTAGAAATAACACAAACAAATGCACAGCGTATACAACATGGCAGTAAGAACCCAGATACCATCAGTATGATCAGAGTATGGAACTGACAAATAGTGCATTATCAAAGGATAGCATGACCGATGGCAGACATGTATTAAAGCACTTACACTATCAGAGTACAACTTTTACAGACTGCATTGAAATGCCAATACCATCAAAGAATGTGGATACTTTAAAAGTACAGCATTTATGGACAGTAGTAAAGCACATACAATCAAGAGCACAGCGTTCATGGAGAGTATTGAAACAGATGGCATCAGTGTATAGTGTTGGTGGATATCATTAAAACAGATAGTTACCATCAAATTATAAAGCTGACAGTACTAAGATAGATGGACACAAAGTACAGAGTTGATGGATATTATAAAAAAAATCACCCAGATGCAATCTGAGAACAACAGTGAAGGATATTAAATAAAATGCAGATACACAAAACAGATGGACACAAGTCAAATACAGAGCTGAAAAAACATGACTGACAATCCGCCCCAATTTTCCAGGAATTTTTGCGTTCTAAAAATCATTCCTGAAATCCCTAATGTGGAGGGGGAAAAATCCAGAATTTCAATCTCTGATTAAGAAATATGGGTCTTACGGTCTTTCTTTCCTTAACTGCTGATAAAATGTTGGAGAATAAAGCCAAAGTGAAATTCTGCGGCAGTGATTACGTGTATCATTTAAAGTAATTGGCTTAGTTCAAGGCAAAACTGCTTCATTCACCCTCTGGTTTTCGAATTCTGACCCCAGAATGTTGACAGCTATATAAAACATGCCATTAAAGTACAGCATTGATGTACCCTACCTTACTCTCAGGAGGAGTCAAAGATTGAGCTAAGCTAGAGTCAAGACCACCTAAGTCCTTGGTGAAATGGAAAACGTGACAGTAGAGAAAGCAAGCAGCCTCGTACTCGAAGCGCACATTGCAAAAAAGCTACAGTGGTGGTTCTCATACAATTGTGCCAGCTCTGAGATTCACCAGTCGGAGTGCATGTCCCAGGGAACCCTTCTCACGGGTCAAAAGGGGTCACGGCGCGATCGGCATGACTCAAACCTCTTTGAATATTGTGCTACGAAGTCAACTATGCAGACACACCTTACTCCTTCGTTCCACCTATCTTCATATGAATATATCCCAAAATATTTCTAAATATCTTTATGTATACGTTGCCATTGCTTTGTTGATTCTAATGTGTTATCAATTTTTTTTTTTTTTTTTTTTAATAGAAATTAAGCGCTGACATACAAGATTAAAGCTATCATTTTATAATCTGCGGGAAGTTTCAGCTCACTGTTACCAAACATGCGGCATAGATTCATTCCGAATTCTGACATGGCAATTGCTACACACGGGCTTCAACACAATTTTATACTAAAGCTGGTCAGCATTCACACAGCATTGTCGAAATCTTAGCAGACCGTACAAGCTAGTCAGATCACCTGAAATATATTTTCCCATTAGTACATCCACCTGTGCTATATCCGACAATGTTACATTTCTGATGCCATTTTCATCTTAATAGATGTATTTACCAAAGAGAGCTAATTCAAGATTCTAAATCAAATTTACAACACACACACACACACACACACACACACACACACACACACACATATATATATATATATATATATGGGGGGTGGGGGGGGGGAATATTTCTTGCTGCTTGCTAAAAAATGTTTAACAGTTCCCCAAATATGGCGTCCAGTTCTCTACGTAAGATTCAAGAAATACTTCACCGGCTGTAAAACAACAGCGACCTGGACTGGCTGCCTGAAAAGGCGTTCTGCACGTACAACATTAACAAGCTCATGCGCAAGATTTAACACTGATTGCAAGCTGAGAATGAACTGTCAATTGTTTAAACACAAATTATAACCAAGATGCACGCAAGGGTTCTTTTGGCGGGGGAACACACACACACACACACACACACACACACATACACACTTGCAGAGAGAGAGACCAAGATTTAAAACATCACTTTTCAAACTCGCGAGTTCTCCATTGTCGGCAGACTGTGGCTGCCATATGAATCGCTCAAAACGTCGGTGTGTTGTCCACATCATTCTCTGCCGATCGCACAGCTTCTGAACTGACGACGGGAGTCACGTGCTTAGCGGCATATCTGGCGGCATATTAAAAAATTCTGAGTCAACGGCGCACCTGAGGCGTAATTACAGACTCCAAGTCAACGCTGCATCTGAGGCGTATTAAACTCCAAGTTAGCGACGTCTTAATCCCTTAATCCCACCGTCCCAATATGTATATTTATTCCCGTCTGCCGCAGCATCTTCTGTGGGTGTGGGCTTCAAGCCTGAAAATAACTGACGAGGCAACTAGTTCGGAGGCTGAGTGGGGTCTGGGGTGGAGAGGAATGGCTGGACGGCTGAGGAGGGTACAGATGAGTGAGGTGGGGGCATGCTGCGTGATTTTCGTCGGCTGGGTCGCTTAGGGTATCTCTAAATTGTGCGAATTTTAACTTTGGGCGTAGAGGAAGCTCTAAAGCGCTTTGGGCTTTACAAAGATCATTTCTGTACAGTATAACGGATTTCAGTACAGTTGGCATTTGTTGTTGCTAATTTTGATATGATTGGTTTTGATATAAATGACTTCCATACAACAAGCTGTAATATAAACGATTTAATACTTTGATATAATTGATTTGATGATAAAAGGCTTTAGTTAAAACGACTTTTCCACAAGTTTTTTTTTTTTTTTTTAAATAATCAACTTTAATCTGGCCGACTTTGAAGTGAACAATTCTAATACCGCTAACTTCGAGTCTGTAATACAACCAGTTTTGATATAGAAGTCTGAAATAAAACCGACTGTGGTATTGATGAATTAATACGATTGGTTTTGATATAAATGATTTCAATACAACGAACTTTGGTGTTTATGAGTTAATACAGCTGGGCTGTGGTATAAAGGAACCAAACTGGCTTGGATATGAACAACTTTATAAACCATTTTGATGTAAGTCATTCGAATACGACCTGGTTTGATGTAAACGATTTGGTACAAACAGTTTCAATGTAAATGACGCTGACATAGTCCAAACGACAAAATGTTAAGAGCTTCTGGGAAAAACTTAAATCTCATGTCTGACTGCAGCAAGATTCAAACTGGCGACGTCTGACGGCGAACTAGTGGCTCTGGACGCAGCATGTTGGACGACGCAGGATGTTATAAGTTTGGGTAAGTCCACCACCTTAGAGGAAGAGGCGCAGGTTGTTGCAATCCATCAGGCTGGACCAGTCCACAAAGTTGGGGTGGGGTTAGAATGGGGAATCAGGAAGTTACAATGATACAGTCAAATGGATTGGGCCAGTCCACTAACTGGGTGTGAGAGGGAAGTCGGGATGTAGCAATGCACAAGGTTTGGTCAATCCACTAACAAGGGAGTGGGGGTGGGGTTAGAATATTACAATGTTTAAAGTCAATCCAATAACAAACGGGGGAAGGGACAGAGGGGAGGGGGCAAGATGTTACAGACATCAGTCCACTAAACAAGGTGGGGGCAGGATTTTACAATCTATCTGGTTTGGTCAATCCAATACCAAATGGCGCGGAGTGGGTGGGGGATGGGGCCGGCTGTGGATGTGGGTGCATACAACGTTACAAATCCATCCGGCTGGGTCAGTCCATTTCCTGGGGTGAAGACAGGATCTTAAAATCCATCAGGTTGGGTCAGTCCATTGACTGCATGGAGGAGGAGTTAAAACGTTCACACTCCATCAGGTTGGATCAGTCCACTAACCGGGGCCAGGGAGGCCGCAGGACGTTACACCGCCTCGCTGACCGACCCGACAGCCCTGGCGTGACGTCACGGGGTCTCAGGGTCCAGGCAGGGCTGTCGGTCAGATCGCCCACGCTGGGCTGGCCGAGTTCTCCGGTCCTGGAAGGAGTGGCCAGCGTGCTGCGTGGGTTGGGGTCCTGTGCCTGCTGGCCCCCACCCTGTTCCGCCTTGCTGGGTGCCGGGCTGGCGGGAGGAGGGAGGGGGAGGAGGCGCCCAGTACTCCGCCTGCGGCTTGTGTCGGGGGCGAGGCTGCTGAAGGTCTGTGCCATTGTTTGGGGTGATGTCTGGAGAGAGAGAGAGAGTGAGAGAGAGAGAGAGAAAGAGAGAGAGAGAGAGAGAGAGAGAGAGAGAGAGAGAGAGAGAGAACAGACCACAAACAAAGGAAGGGAATAATCATTACTTCGGTATTAAGTCGGCATCTCTCTCTCTCTCTCTCTCTCTCTCTCTCTCTCTCTCTCTCTCTCTCTCTCTCTCTCTCCTCTCTCTCCCTCTCCGCAGTTCCACAATGCGCGGGTGTTACAAACAAACAAACAAACAAACACACAAGCAAACAAACCAGGGATCAGAGTCGAGCAGAGAGGACTGCGCAATTTAACGGATGGAATGACTTATGCACTGACGGAAAATGCTGGCCAGGTTTTAAATGCGGATACAACATGGTCTGCACCACTGCCGTTGTTGTGTATGTCTTCATATGTGCGGTGTATGTAAGAGAGGGAATGTTGCTGATAGCCCAACCGACGGTAAAGGGCCATATAAGGGCTGCCATCCTGTTGAAATCCATTCTCAAAATGTATTAAAGGAATACCATATATACACAACTCATCAAAACACTTTCTAAAAACACACCGAAATTTACTTATAATCTTCTTCCATCAAATTTGAGATCATATGAAAAAATGTTGATCTCATTCAGAAACTTAAAAAAATCACGTGAGGTGGGACATCTCAGGACAGCAAGCTTCCCATGGAATCTGCTGTGAAGGGTTTATGTCTGCCATTATGTCGGTCCCAGCACTCTATAACAACATGTTTCATTGTGAGTGGTACATAGCTTGGAATGCACCATGGAGCTTCCTCGCCTTTCAAAAGGTAAGAGAGGATATAGGAGGAGTGGCCGGTGCGTAAACGGCACAAGGCTGTTCCTTCTTTACGGCAGACCGTGGCACACGGGAAACACTTTCCGGTTTGAATGGATTTGGGAGAGTTTGCTATTTGTCAGTGAGTTCCATTCCTCTTGCCAGAGATCTTTGACATAAGCATGAGCTTTGGATGTCATGAGAAAGAGTCTGCTCAACTCTTTACTTGTAGCATTCTTGGCAAGTTGATCAACCACCTGACTGCCTCAAATGTCGATATGACCGAGAAGCCTTGCAAAAACTACATTGTACACATCAGATTTCAGGGAGTGTACGGTTCGAACAATTTAAGTAGTTGAGGGTGGATGTTTGAGGTTACGGCCAGCAATGGCCTCCCTAGCAGAGAGGGAGTCAACAGAATGAGGAAGTCTCCGTGTTTTGATCTAGAGACCATCTGAAAAGCCAGGACCAATGCTGTCAGCTCAGCAGTGTTGATGGAGCTGCCTGTGGGAATATGTTTAGAACATCGTTTGGGAGCTGCAGCGCAAACCGCAACACAGGCAACCCCCTTTTCAGATTTGGAGCTATCAACAAAATATTCTTTGGAAGGATGGCCATTTGGAACAAAGTCCGGCAAAAAGTTACTTGCGTGCCAAAGAAAAGAGCTGGTCGAGTCTTCGCGATATGTGACCAGATCAAAGCGGATCTCCGGGGAAACGAAAATGCATGATGGGTCGACAGGAAATTTGAATGAATCACACACAACTCTGACGTCTCTGCCTGCACTGTTCAAAGATGGAGAAGAGTTTTCTTATCAGAGCCACAGTCCGTGTGCGCCACAACTCTGAGAATGTTCATTGCTTTCTGACAAGAATTACTTAGAGCTGTAAGTGACTTTCAAAGTTCAGTTTTTGATCGAAGATAACTCCCAGAAATGTGGCTTCCTTCGTAGCTGGTAAGGTGGATTTATCCAGACGAATTTCAGAATCAGCAAAGAGCTGTCGAAAGTTATTAAAGTAGACAAACTGAGTTTCGATGCTTGAAAACGTAAACCCATTTCCTCGACCCACTGTCGGATCTTCTCCAAGTGAAGTTGTCGAGTTGCACGCAAGCATGTGTGGCCTCAGCTGCATAAAATGGAAAGTCACTGACAGAGGTAGAGGACTCGGAACCTTGGTTCACGGAATGGACTCAGAACCCTCGTTCTCAGATTTGACAATCTCATTCATCTTGATGCTGAAGAGAGCAGGGGAAAGGATGCTCCCGAGGGGTTCACCCAGTTACTGCTGGTGGGTGTCAGACAGCGTGGTGCCAGCCCGGACCTAGAACTGCCGATCAACGAGAAAAAAAAATTTGAGAAAAGGAAGATGATGATTATGAAAAATGAGATTATGAAGATTCATAAGAATTCCAGATTTCCACGTCTTGTCATAAGCCTTCTCCAGATAAAAAAAAATACCAACCACATTCTGTTTGTTAATGATGGCACTGCGTGTGGTGGTTTCAAGACGGATTCAATGGTCAACGGTAGAATGGTACTTGCGAAAACCTCACTGTTCTTTGCCTAAAAAGGCTGTCGGTTTCCAGCTTCCACATCAGACAAGAATTGACCATCTTTTCCATTCGTTTGTAAAGGTGGCTGTGCAATAATTCAGAGGGTGGTCCAGTCTTTTCCGGGCTTAGGAATAGGAGTGATTTGGGCTATCTGCCCGGACAGCGGAAACTACTCTGTGGTCCAGATATGACTGTAGACTTTTAAAAGGGTCTGGGGACATGTTCAGCAGGCCTTGCAAAGACAGTCCTGCAAGGAACAGTCAGAGGAAGCCGCAATAGAGGAAGACTAAGGAAGAGATGGGAGGACAATATCCGAGAGTGGACTGGAATGAGCCTAGCACAATCTCAGCGAGCGGTGGAGGACAGGGGCGGATGGAGGAGAGTGGTGGCCAGATCATCATGGGTGCCCCTCGACAACAGACGATTTTCAGGGATAGGTGAAGGTGAAATGTTCCTGGAAGATGTTGCAGAACTGGTAATAAATGTCACCGAGGCCAGGAGCAGAATTTCCATAAGGTTGCAGAGTGATTCCAGTTCATTTATTGGAAATGGCAAATTGCAGACTTCATTATTGTCTGAGGAAAAGTAACATGGACATTTCTTTCAGTCGTTTGTT
>CM065732.1:26634892-26639892 GCA_033310375.1 Conus canariensis
CGCATGTTGGTGTGCCGACACTGATGAACTGTTTTCCAGCTTTGTCACTGACTGGCATGTTGGTGTGCCGACACTGATGAACTGTTTTTCAGCTTTTCACTGACTCGCATGTTGGTGTGCCGACACTGTGAACTGTTTTCCAGCTTTGTCACTGACTGGCATGTTGGTGTGCCGACACGATGAAACTGTTTTTCCAGCTTTGTCACTGACTCGCATGTTGGTGTGCCGACACTGATGAAAATGTTTTCCAGCTTTGTCACTGACTCGCATGTTGGTGTGCCGACACTGATGAACTGTTTTCCAGCTTTGTCACTGACTCGCATGTTGGTGTGCCGACACTGATGAACTGTTTTCCAGCTTTGTCACTGACTCGCATGTTGGTGTGCCGACACTGGTGAACTGTTTGCCAGCTTTACCACTGACTGGCATGTTGGTGTGCCGACACTGGTAAACTGTTTTCCAGCTTTGTCACTGACTCACATGTTGGTGTGCCGACACCGGTAAACTGTTTTCCAGCTTTGTCACTGACTCACATGTTGGTGTGCCGACACTGATAAACTGTTTTCCAGCTTTGCACTGACTCGCATATTGGTGTGCCGACACTGATAAACTGTTTTCTGTCACTGACTCACATGTTGGTGTGCCGACACTGGTAAACTGTTTTCCAGCTTTGTCACTGACTCACATGTTGGTGTGCCGACACTGGCAAACTGTTTTCCAGCTTTGTCACTGACTCCCATGTTGGTGTGCCGACACTGGTAAACTGTTTTTCAGCTTTGCACTGACTCGCATGTTGGTGTGCCGACACTGATGAACTGTTTTCCAGCTTTGTCACTGACTGGCATGTTGGTGTGCCGACACCGATAAACTGTTTTCAGCTTTGTCGATGAGTCACACGTTGGTGTGCCGACACTCATGAACTGTTTTCCAGCTTTGTCACTGACTCACATGTTGGTGTGCCGACACTGATGAACTGTTTTCAGCTTTGTCGATGAGTCACATGTTGGTGTGCCGACACTGATGAACTGTTTTCCAGCTTTGTCACTGACGTGGCATGTTGGTGTGCCGACACTGATGAACTGTTTTCCAGCTTTGTCACTGACTCACATGCTGGTGTGCCGACACTGATGAACTGTTTTCCAGCTTTGTCACTGACTCATGTTGGTTGGACAGATAATTTCCAGCTTTGTCGATGAGTCACACGTTGGTGTCCCGACACTGATGAACTGTTTTCAGCTTTGTCACTGACTCACATGTTGGTGTGCCGACACTGATGAACTGTTTTTCAGCTTTGTCGACGAGTCACACGTTGGTGTGCCGACACTGATAAACTGTTTTCCAGCTTTGTCACTGACTCACATGTTGGTGTGCCGACACTGATGAAACTGTTTTCAGATTTGTCAATGACTCACATGTTGGTGTGCCGACACTGATGAACTGTTTTCCAGCTTTGTCACTGACTCACATGTTGGTGTGCCGACACTGATGAACTGTTTTCCAGCTTTGTCCCTGACTCACATGTTGGTGTGCCGACACTGATGAACTGTGTTCCAGCTTTGTCACTGACTCGCATGTTGGTGTGCCGACACTGATGAACTGTGTTCCAGCTTTGTCACTGACTCACATGTTGGTGTGCTGACACTGATGAACTGTGTTCCAGCTTTGTCCCTGACTCACACGTTGGTGTGCCGACACTGATGAACTGTTTTCCAGCTTTGTCACTGAGTCACATGCTGGTGTGCCGACACTGATGAACTGTTTTCCAACTTTGTCACTGACTCACATGTTGGTGTGCCGACACTGATGAACTGTTTTCCAGCTTTGTCACTGACTCACATGTTGGTGTGCCGACACTGGTAAACTGTTTTCCAGCTTTGTCACTGACTCACATGTTGGTGTGCCGACACTGGTAAACTGTTTTCCAGCTTTGTCACTGACTCACATGTTGGTGTGCCGACACCGGTAAACTGTTTTCCAGCTTTGTCACTGACTCACATGTTGGTGTGCCGACACAGATAAACTGTTTTTCCAGCTTTGCATGACTCGCATATTGGTGTGTCGACACTGATAAACTGTTTTGTCACTGACTCACATGTTGGTGTGCCGACACTGGTAAACTGTTTTCCAGCTTTGTCACTGACTCACATGTTGGTGTGCCGACACTGGTAAACTGTTTTTCAGCTTTGCCACTGACTCGCATGTTGGTGTGCCGACACTGATGAACTGTTTTCCAGCTTTGTCACTGACTGCATGTTGGTGTGCCGACACCGATAAACTGTTTTTCAGCTTTGTCGATGAGTCACACGTTGGTGTGCCGACACTCATGAACTGTTTTCCAGCTTTGTCACTGACTCACATGTTGGTGTGCCGACACTGATGAACTGTTTTCAGCTTTGTTGATGAGTCACATGTTGGTGTGCCGACACTGATGAACTGTTTTCCAGCTTTGTCACTGGCTGGCATGTTGGTGTGCCGACACTGATGAACTGTTTTCCAGCTTTGTCACTGACTCACATGCTGGTGTGCCGACACTGATGAACTGTGTTCCAGCTTTGTCACTGACTCACATGCTGGTGTGCCGACACTGATGAACTGTGTTTCCAGCTTTGTCACTGACTCACATGTTGGTGTGCCGACACTGATGAACTGTGTTCCAGCTTTGTCACTGACTCACATGCTGGTGTGCCGACACTGATGAACTGTGTTCCAGCTTTGTCCCTGACTCACACGTTGGTGTGCCGACACTGATGAACTGTTTTCCAGCTTTGTCACTGACTCACATGTTGGTGTGCCGACACTGATGAACTGTTTTCCAGCTTTGTCACTGACTCACATGCTGGTGTGCCGACACTGATAACTGTTTTCCAGCTTTGTCACTGACTCACATGTTGGTGTGCCGACACTGATAAACTGTTTTCCAGCTTTGTCACTGACTCACATGTTGGTGTGCCGACACTGATGAACTGTGTTCCAGCTTTGTCACTGACTCACATGTTGGCGTGCCGACACTGATGAACTGTGTTCCAGCTTTGTCCCTGACTCACACGTTGGTGTGCCGACACTGATGAACTGTTTTCCAGCTTTGTCACTGAGTCACAGGTTGGTGTGCCGACACTGATGAACTGTGTTCCAGCTTTGTCCCTGACTCACATGTTGGTGTGCCGACACTGATGAACTGTGTTCCAGCTTTGTCCCTGACTCACACGTTGGTGTGCCGACACTGATGAACTGTTTTCCAGCTTTGTCACTGAGTCACATGCTGGTGTGCCGACACTGATGAACTGTTTTCCGACTTTGTCACTGACTCACTTGCTGGTGTGCCGACACTGATGAACTGTTTTCCAGCTTTGTCACTGACTCACATGCTGGTGTGCCGACACTGATGAACTGTTTTCCAGCTTTGTCGATGAGTCACCCGTTGGAGTGCCAGCACTGCGAACTGGCTTTATGAGTGACTCACTCGTTGGTGTGCCAATACTTTTGAACTATACTGTGTACAAAAAGAAACGCATATTTTTTTTTCGCTGAAAACATTAAGGAAAATTTTGACAGAAACACGCCCCGTATAGCAGAGAACTCTGTCCCGTGTGAATAGTCAGACATAATGAATAGACATAACATTAGATTGATGTCTTCTTTCTTCTGTGGTTGTAATATTTTGAATGCTAAATGACGCATGAAATGACTGAAATAAAAATATGCGTTTCTTTTTGTGCACAGTATATTTCCAGCCTTGCCATTGAGTTACATGTCGGTGTGCGAACATCGTTGAACTGTTTTCCAGCTTTGAAAGTGATTCACGTGTTGGGGTGCTTAGATTAATGAACGGCTTTTCAGCTGTCATTGAATCGCATGTTGGTGTGCCAACATCGTTGAACTGTTTCCATCTTTGTTAGAGAGTCAAATGTTGATGTGCCAACGTCAGTGAACTGTTTTCCAGCTTTGTCGGTAAGTGACATGTGGGTGTACCAACAGCAATGGATTGTATGGATTGTTTTCCAGTTCTATCAGTGAGTCACATGATGGTGTGGCAACATTAATGAAGTATTTTCCGCTTTGTCACCAACTTGCATGGTGGTATGCCGACGTTAATTAACTGTTTTCCAGCTTTGTCACAGACCCACATGTTCCTATGCCGACACTGATGAACTGTTTTCCAGCTTTGTCGATGAGTCCCCCGTTGGAGTGCCAACATTTTAATGAAATGTTTCCAGCTTTGTCAGCGAGTCACATGTTCCCGTGCTAACACGACGACCCGTGTTCTAAATGCCGCGGTGAAGTACACGCTGATGTGCCAACATCAATGAACTGTTTTTCGGCTTTGCCAGCGAATTACGTGTGGGTGTACCAACGTTAACGAACTGTCTGCCAGTTTTATCAGTGAGTCACATGATGGTGTGTCAACATTAAACAAAGTGTTTTCCAGTTTTGTTGGCGAGTCAGACGGCGGTGTGTTAACATCGATGAAGTGTTTCCCAGCTTTTTCATTTGAACTGTTTTCAACTTTGTCCGTGAACGACATTTTCGCGTGTCAGACATTAATGAACTGTTTCCAGCTTTGTTGGTGAGTGACACGTTTTGTGTGCCAACCTCGATGAACTGTTTTCCAGCTTTGGCAGCGACTTACATGCTGGAGTGCCAGCTTGAATGGACTGTTTTGCAACTGTATCAGTGAGTCACATGCTGGAGTGCACGCATTAAAGAACTATTTTCACGCTTTGTCACGGAGTCACATGTGAGGTACCAACATAAACGGACTGTTTTTCAACAATGTCAGTGAGTCACATGTTGGCGTGCCCACATTGTTCATTTACTTCCAGCTTTGTCACACACACACACACACAACACACACACCACACACACACACACACACACACACACACAGAGAGAGAGAGAGAGAGAGAGAGAGAGAGAGAGAGGAGAGAGAGAGCGCGCGCACCTGTTTGGTGACATCATCTCGATGCCGACAAATTTACTTTTGACACTGAAAAAGGGCAATT
>CM065732.1:26644892-26649892 GCA_033310375.1 Conus canariensis
ACACACACCACACACACACACACACACACTCTTCCCCCACTTGCACACACACACAACACACACACACACACACACACACACACACACTCTTCCCCCACTTCACACACCACACACACACCACACACACACACACACACACCACACCACACACACCCCCCCCCCCCCACACACACACAACCTCTTCTCCCACTTACACCACACACACAGCGCGCGCGCCGCGCCGCGCGCACACACACAATCATTTAGTCTGACTGATCTGTGCATCATTCAGTCACGTTCTTAGCTAATGGCATGGGTCAGTGGGCAAGAAAAGCAAATCGACCTCGAGACAGAGAGGACAGACAAACAGAGAGACAGAGACGTTTTAATCAATTACGTATTAAGTCTGATGGTGACTGAGTGAGCAAATCCTACTATCGCACAGGGTGCTACGACTACATACGTATTTCTGCAGGAGAAAAAAAAATAGCAGAAACATAGAGGATGGAACAAGGAGCTACTGTTCTTAACTATAGAACAGAGAAGCTCCCTCATACGTTTTTAGGCGTGTACGAGACTGACTAGCTGTGCATATGTCCAATGAGAACTGTTCACCTTGTTTATTCGTGCGTGTTTCAAAGCGTTCGTTCGATCGTCTCAGTGTCACAGACATTTCCAAGCATCGTCTATTCATCAATTGTAAAAGAAAACAAACAAACAAACAAACAAACAAAAACACACCCAAAACCAGAGATAATGGAAAAAGAAAAAAATGACTCCACATCAGTACATTTCCTGGCATAGGAAAGTACTAAAACAAAGAGAGAGAGAGAGAGAGAGAGAGAGAGAGAGAGAGAGAGAGAGAGAGAGAGAGAGAGAGAGAGCACTTGTCATACTTTTCTTTTCAAATATTTTGTTCATTCCAATGTTCTGCAATTCGTAGTCACAGCAGGGGTGGAAAGAAAAAGATGTTAATACAGACATACACAAAAGATTGTGAACACACACACACACACACACACACACACACACACACACACACACACACACACACACGACAGACAGATAGACAGATAGATGGATAGATTTTATCCGTGTAAATATGGTAACGTTTGATGAGCTTTAAATCAATGACTGCAACACATAATCATCAATAATATAATTGCCTTTGTATCATAGCAAATAAAGTTAATAAATGGTGCACACAGTGCTGTAGCCTTTGCGAAATCCGTCCAATATTCATTTACTAAGCTCTTATCTAAGAAGTCAGTCTTTTATGTAGTGTTAAACTATAGGCTTTGCTGCATATGCTAAGGAGGGATATTCCTCTGTAGTTATCTGTTTTTCGGAATCATCTTTCTTACATACAGTCCTCAGATGTAGCGGAAAACACTTTACTGAAATACCGAACTTGAAATGCAACAACGTGAACAGCGGAATGTTTTAAAAATTCATCAATAATTTTGCCAGGTCCAGTCACTTTTCGACTTTTTATGTTTTGAACTGCTGCATAAACCTCTGCCTCTGTAACATTGCGTTCAAGACTACCAACATCTCTCTCCTCATCTCTCACCTCCACCTCTTCCTTATCTTCATTACTGCACAAGACACAGTTTGGTACCTTCTACAAGGACAGCTGGCATTGTTGCATCCGTATTGATAGAATCTTATCAGAAACAGAATTAATCACCCTTTCTCTAATGAATTTGTTAAAAACGTACTCGAAATCGCAGACCTGACATTCTTCCAGGAAACTGTGGGGTTATTGTCAATCAACGAACTTTTCTTATGTGAACTTTTCTTTTATCTTAGTACCTCTTCACAATAATTTCTTAACATGGTATACTTTCCTGCTCCGGTATCGCCCCGATGAAAGGCCTTTAGTAAGTGTCGTACACAGAGTCTGTTAGCCCTGCATTCACTGTTAAACCAGTTCTGTTGTTTCTCTTACCTATCATGATTGCCTTCTTCATGCCTTCTCCAGCAAGCAACAGTCCTTCATTACATTTCCTACAGGCAGAATCTATAGTGTCTGCTTATAAATTTTCCGCTTGTGCAAAACGGTGCCTGACCGCATCAGACCTAATCCATGTTACCAGTTCTTGACTTTTTCGGATGACCATACGAACTTTTCCAAGGTAAACATACTTTGCTTACACTTTTCTGGCCCAGTTCTTCCTTTCCTCAGCAAATCAATCAACTCTACAGACACATGTTTACATTCAATCTTTTCTGCAACATTAAATGTGGTCAATCAGCAAAACAGGCTTCTAGAAACAAACAATGAAATAACCGACAACACTACAGCCTGAAGTAGGAATGCGGGTAAAATTTCCAGAATCTTCCGCCCCCTCACCTTCACCACAAAAAAAAAAAAAAGAAAAAAAAAAGACTGCGTTCTGAACTGTGAGGTCAAAATTTTCACAAAGATTTTGAGAATGTTTTCCAAATTCATTTATTTCTTAATCTTTATAAATACGATTCACATATTCATTAACGTTTTCTCAATCTTTATAAATACGATTCACATATTCTTAACGTTTTCTCAATCTTTAGAAATACGATTCACATATTCATTAACGTAATACTCAGGGTGGCAGAACAGATCAAAAGTCACATCGACATCATTTTCTGGAGCACGGTTTTCACAGTCAGTCCTAGCATTCAAGTCTCCAAAAACAGGAATGGGAGATCTCCTGTGCTTTCGACAGCTTCAACACCAATCTGTTGTCATAATGTACATGAATTCGTTCAATTTAACTCCTATACTCTGTCCTGACTAACACTGCTACACCACCAGAAAAATGCGCTGTTGTATCGTCCGTCATTTCAACAGCAGGAGACATAAATACATCACGGAACGGAAATAAATGAAAAGGAACGGACGTAGAAAATGTTTGAACAAGCAAAATGGAGTCATGACTCTGATTCATAAAGCCGAGTCACACCTTATATAGTAGGTTAAAAAAAAAAAAAAAAAAAAAAAACTTACATGCTTTCTCGTGGCTTGACAGTCATTGTAATGGACCCGCTCAGAATCCTACCGGCTGTTGTCAGCATTGACAGTCACGCACGAGTCACAACTATCCGAATCCAGCACATAACTTATCCTCACCACACAAACAAAGAGTCAGCTGCCGTTCGTCACTCCTGTCACCTTTCTCCACACCAGATCGGGAGCGAGTCAGTGGAGGGGAGTCGGGCTCTGAGCGCACGTGTTTCTCATATTCCACGTGCTCAACAGGATCTCCGGTTCCGAGGCCAGTGTCAGTGCCCACTGCGTCGTGAGAGACAGCCATGTCGTCAGTGAGGGCGGGGGGAGGGAGGGAGGGGAGGGAGGGGGAACCGGCTGGGAACACCTTAGCTGACGTCAGCAGTCGGGAGGTTTCCTGGTCTGGGGGTGTGTCTCCTGGAAGTGTTTTTTCCGTCCTGCCCTCTTTGGTCGTGATCTGATCAGCATCGACTTGAGACTGACATCCTTCGTTTTGCTCTGCCAGTAGTACTTCTTGCCGTGCTGAGCTGTGTGGACGGTCAAGTACATATGCAGCTGATGGTTGAGCAGGGAGAAGATCCGTTTGCTTGCCTCCTGTGTTGCTGGTATTCCTTTGTTGATGAGGTAAGCTGCTTTGAAGTCGGGCCTTACCTTTCCCCTGGTGGACCCTGAGGCCGGGATCGTCAGTGGTTCCTCATCGAATAGCTGCTTTGACGATGCTGTCCATCTAACAGATTGCTGGGAGTGGATACTTCGCCTTAAAGCTTGCTCGTAGCTGTCAGAGTGGGGCAGTGATGGGCCTGTCAGGCCTGTTTGTTGTCTCTGAAACGCGTACAACATTTGAGGGTGGACGGTTATCGCGTGGTCAGATCTCCAGCCACATTGACGCCGCTCTGCTTCAGCTTTTCTCTTTCTTCAACAAGGATATTCATTTTGTCACCCCATCTGGCCAGTTAGGCAATAATGGGAGGTGGTCTGTTATTACCGTTGGTACGACGATGTACAAGCATGATATCCATACGTGTCCATGTCTTGGCTAGAACAGTGTCTTGCAGGACGTCAATAATCTTTCTCGTTCACATTTCAGAGGTCTCATTGCAGGAAACGGGAATGCTGAAAAATTTGAAACTTCTCTCCTTGAGAATTATTCCAGTTTGTCAATCTCATCGTCCAAGTCCTTAAAAAGCGCATCTTTTGTTCCAACGCTTTTAGACTGTGAGCACTTGATTGCAGGAGCAAACTTCTTAAATCACAAAGAATTCAATATGAAGCAATGAGATTGATCTTGGGAACCATGATGGATACATCAGTAAAAATCTGCAATACCTGCTTGACTTCCCTTTAATGCAGGCAAGACACAAGCTAGAACAGGAGAAGGCACATTTCAGAGCACTTGAAAATCCCCCAACCCGCTATATGCGGCAGTCAAAGAAACAAAAGGCACTCGCATAGAACGTGGAAAATCATGGATGGGACAGGTAGAAGACAATATACAGCTTGTGTGCCAGGTATCAGGACTCTAAGAAACGACGGAGTGGGAAAGTATCCAGAACACTTCAAACACCTCTACCAAACTGCCATCGCTCCAGAGCTTGGAATACACTGCTCAGAATGGCCAGAAGGCAAAACGAACGTAGAAATTTAGATGCAGGTGTTAAAGGAAATGGAGAGAGCAGACACACTGGCAAGCAAGGCAACGGTAAGAAGTGGATTACAGCTTGGCCAATCTGATGCGATAAAAGATCTGAAGAATCACCTTAACAAACACGAACAATGCCTCTATACCAAAGACCCTTTTTTCAGAGCTGAACATCAAGAGAGGAAGTGGCCGCACATTCAGACGTAAAAGAAGAGCCGGAAACATCACCAACAAAACAAATACTGGAATAATCTCAAGGCCAACACTGCGTAGATCCCCCAGAGAATGGTGCAGATCCACATTGGGCCTTTTTAGTAACAGACACAAATGATCAACACTCGTCAACTGAGTGAATCTCCCAGGAACCCCAGTGTATAATGTTGATGCGTG
>CM065732.1:26654892-26687392 GCA_033310375.1 Conus canariensis
CAAACACATGAACAAATACGCATCCTCACACACAACCTGACACTGAATGCCACAAACCTTCCTCCCCACCCCCCACCCCCACCTCCGTTCCCGTGCACATTCTCTCAGTTCTTAAGCTGATCAGCTCGTTAATGTTTAACTTTAAGAAAGGAGGTTTTACATCAAAAGTAGGCTTTTTGCAGGCTGAAACACCTTTCTTTTTGTTTAATAGCGGTCATGTTTAGAAAATGACGTTCTTTTCTCCTGCCATATCGTCTTACTTAGAGTCTGGACCTGATTATGTAATCGGTGGTCCTTCTCTCAGCCTCTGTGGCAGACCCGTACAGCTTCTGTTGCAGAGTGGTAGGTAGTTGCCATGTCTCCTCTCTCAGCCCTTGTAGGTCCCACAAGAATGTGCTCTTGAAGAATGATGTCCTCTTCCAGCATACGTTGACGTTTAATGCTCAATGCATATGAGGAAGTAGAATTAGTGATGATTTATCTCAGCATGCTGCATGACGCTGACTGGCAGCCGAACGCAGTGTTCCTGACAGAAAAGAGTGGAAGCTGAAGGAAACCTCCCTGAAAGCGAAGTTTTGAATCAAGGTAATGTAAAGACACAGCTTTGTTTCGTTTCTTCCGTGACGCTTGTCAATCTGCTTTCTGTGTTAGCTGGTGCATGTGGCCATACCCTATGCTGTACAATCCACTGACGTTCGTATCTTCTGTTCGTAGCTGGATGTCGTTACGTCCTCACTCTTCTCTCTCTGACTGTGCATAGATTCCCATGTTAGTACAGTGATGATTCCCACCTCAACGAGGTATGTGATTCCAAAGATTGTTCGAGCTACATTACATAACAGGTATTAAAGACTGACAAAAATCGTTGTAATTATGAATATATCTGCAGTGTGTTTGTGATTATTCTTCTTTGTTCGAAAGCTGCTAGTACTTTGCCTGTCATGACCTGGGCAGGTCTTCTCAGATTTCACGATATTCACCACAGTTTAGTCTTCAGGTTGACTGGAAAAGACCATTATGTGATTTGCAGCTGGTTGAAAAGGAAGCTTATCTGTAAGGGTGTGTATATGTTCTCTAGTTCCTCTCCTTTAGAGTGTTCCTGGTGGACTCCGCTTGATCTGTCCTCCGTAGCAATACTTTGACGCAGGATTGTGTGGTTCAGGTCTGGCAGTCTTTTTAGCACGGCTAAGGAAGTAGGGCATATATTGATGTGATCCTTAGCCGGAGAACTGGTTGATGAAGTTTTTAGTCTGCCCGTTCTACGCAAAATTGTAGCTAAAGTGGGGCTGTTCATCTTTGGGTCTTTCTCTGTCTACTCATCAATCTTTTCATTGCGACCGATTCCACTGTGAGCTGAAAAGCTCTGAAACATGACAGCATACTTCTCAGAGAAGATTCTGCGCTGGCGCGAGAGCTCTTTAAAGCCCCGTCCAGATTACAGGAACTGAAGGTTTTCATCACGGACATGGAGTCAATGAGGCGAGACGGTGTGATTGTTGTCTGTTCTACAGTGGGGAGGGAGTCTGATGCATGCTGGGAGTGGGTTGGGGTGAGGGGGCGGGCTACAGGTTCTCTCAGTCCAAGGAGCTCTTCTGTCCTCTGGAAGTTCTGTGCTAATAACAGCCTCTTTTTCTTTCTTTCCTTTTTTGTTTAATGTTTAACTATCTTTACTTATGTTTTTTTCTCCCCTTGATTTGACATTTCCTGCTGCTTTTGTTCGGGACAATCTTTTACATTTTTCCTCAGTCACAATTTCTAATATGTCTAACATTGGGTGTTGTACTCGTACGGCTAAGTACACAAACTGTACACATCGTCCAGAGACAGCATTAGTCGGTATTTGCTCTGTGGCCTTTTTTTTTTTTTTTTTTCGGCAACAATTAAATGGTATTCATCAATTAGTTTACGACAGCCTTGTCACCTTATGGATGTGAGGAGTTCCAGACTTTGGTTCCTAGAACCTCGTGCTTTCAGTGCATAGCACTGACATGGTGTCAGCTAACACCCAAGTCAGTGTGGACTACGAGTCGCCCGTAAGATGATCCCTGGTTCCATTGTGAGTCAGTCTGGCACCACCCTACGCTGGCTTTATCTTACAAGGACACGACCACACTGAGAGGGGCGTGTTGGTATTCAGCTCACTCCCCGTCCGTCAGAAGACCAGTGCCATTCCATCTTCTGGATAATGTGACGTTTCATTTTAGAAGGGTTCTCCTAGAAGATTTCTTCGCCTCCCTTGTACATTGTTTTGTTCTTGTTGTTTGTTTTTTGTTTTGTTTTTGTTTTGTTTTGTTTGTTTGTTTTTGTTTTCCAAGAGCCCCTCTCTTGGTAGGCAAAGTCTGGCTAAGGCTGCTGCTTTCTGGACCCGGACTATACTCGTGTGTACAACATCCTTGGCATTTCATGCTGAGGTGTATTATGGCCTGGTAATCTTTTCACAAGTTCACAAAAATCATTCTTCTAAACAATGTTAAAGAGCGTCTCCTGCCAAGTTTTTAAATGTGAGACTTTTTGGGTCATACACAGACGTTTAATTCTATCACCTCTGGGTTTTTTTTCTTTTTGTTTTAAATCGACAGTCATAAGATCACAGATGGGCTTGAAGTCGATTTTTGAGTTATTAATGGAGCTTGCAACTTTTACTACAACAAACAGGCCACTTAACACAGTCAGACCATTTACTTATATGTCAAAATGTTTTATGGTTTGCAGTAAGTGTTTCATTTGGGGCAAATCTTTTATATTTCTTTGTCTGTCGTGTTTTTATTTTGTTTTCTAACATTACAATGTTTTCAGATTTTGGATGGACCCGTTTGTGTGCGCTCTATGCTCAACAGCAGAGCCTTTCCTCACAGAAGTCGAAAATAGAACACTTTGCGTTTATTTTTGTGTTCTTTTTGTCGATTAAGCACTAACACGTGCACTATAATTAATGCATTGAGTATGGATCCAAAGAATTGATATTAGAACGAAAATAAGATTCTTTTTACTTAGACACAGCAATGAACCCTCCCTTTACCAATGAATGAATGCATACCACAGCATCGTCTGCTTTTTGCGCGTTCACTGAGAAGTGGGTCAGCTCCTCAGTCCGCGCTGTCACTGGTCAAGTCCATTATCGCAAGATGGGGGATGCTCGTTTGTTTTTGCTTTTCTGAACTGCTGTTCACGGGTCGCCAGTGGAGGAGAACAGAAAGGAGACTGTTGGGGTAAGAGCACTCAAATTGTCTTTTAGACTGATAAATAACAAGATGCTACATGCCGGTAAGTATGGTAAACAGCGTCTTTCCAAGCTTGGGAATTTTGCCGAAAGTGAGCAATGGCTGGAACTGGCCCTGTAATGGGCAACACGTGCCATGCGCGCGGCGGTGGGAATGAAGTAAGCTACACCCGCCAGAAAGTGTACATTGCTGTTAGCTTACGGCCAGCCGTGAGCGTAAGGCGCCCACACCCGTCAGCTGGTGTGCTGTGTGTGTGTGTGTGGTGTGTGTGTGCTGGCGCGCGTGCGAGTGTGTGTGTGTGTGCGCGCACGCACGTGCATGCCAAAGCTGCACCAAACTCACCCCACCGAAAGCCAGGAAACCCAAGTTGAAGGTGAAGTTCCTGGACCCAAACAAGGTGCAGACAAGGGGCGGTATAAGTCCGTACATCCCTCCCATTCCCAGGGACACCAGGCAGACCACCAGGAACAACATGGCGGCCCCCACACGCTCACATATCACGAACAGGGCGGACCCCAACGCCACACAGGCCTGGCTGAAGATGAGACAGACCTGCAAAGCGATCACTGATGTGGTCAATGGGTGATACTCTGTTATCATTCTTCTCCCTATTGTATGTCGAGCAATTATCATCGACGTTCAACTAAATGATATCGAAAGTAAAATGGTTATTGGTTGGTAACCCACAAATACGTCCTTCTACTAAGAAAAAAGAAAAGAAGAAGAAAAAACAACTGCTGATTATGAAGGAAAATGCTTTCTGTACGTACAGCCGAATAAGTGAATGTATGAACGGATAAATGAATGAATAGCTAGCTCTACTGCCAAGCGGATGTAATGGCCTAGATACCAGGACTGCGATTGGACAAGACATAAAAAGCAAAACTGACTACGCACACAAAGGAAGAAAGAAAACGGTGAACACTAAAGCTGGCGACGAACAAACCAATTATTCAATGAAAACAAAATTATTTCCACCACTTGTTGACACAGGTTGACCAATCGGTGTGATCTTTACTACAGCACGAGTATGTAATGGTGAGAAATGAATGAATGACTTATCCCGGTGTCCTGAAGACCGTTTGGGCGCTATAGAAGACTTCGCAACCAGCTTCTTCCATTCCTTCCATTTCTCAGACGCTCTTAGGCAGTTGCTGAGTTTGAGGCCAGTCCATGCACTGATGTTGTCCTCCCATCTCTTCCTCTGTCTTCATCTCCTGTCTCCTCGCACTGTTCCTTGTAGAATGGTTTTGGCAAGTCCTGTTGATCTTGATACATGACCATACCATCTCATTTTCCTTCTTTTCACTGCAGACAACAAGTCTTTGTATGGTCCAATGGGCGGCCTTACTCTGGTCTGGGCCTCCAAGTTTGTAATGTGATCTTTGTATGAGATGTCACGGATCTTGCTGAAGCATCCCATCTTCAATGCCTGAATCCTTCTCTCAAGATTAGGTGACGGAATGACTTAGTTACGAATGATTTTTTTTTGGACCAGCTATTCACTTGTGTTCTCGACAAAAATACCACTCATGACCTTTAATGCACATGTGACATGCCAGGTGATACATTCATTAAACTTAAATATTTTGTGTGGGACATAATGTTGGAAGATGTCTACAACGTTGGTCATTCGGTAGTTCTATTCTTACCTGAGAAAAATAATTAGAGGTTTGGCTTTAAATAAATATTGCAAAACGGCTCTAAAACTACAGTAAAAAGACAGGTAGCACGAACATCAAAAATATGTCAGTTGATATGTTACATACATATTAAATGCCAGACACGTGTGTGTGTGTGTGTGTGTGTGTGTGTGTGTGTGTGTGTGTGTGTGTGTGTAGAGAGAGAGAGAGAGAGAGAGAGAGAGAGAGAGAGAGAGAGAGAGAGAGAGAGAGAGAGAGATGCAAACTGATGTGTCAGACATATCACGAAAGCCAACATTCACAGAGCAGGAGCCACAGAGACCAGTCCCTGGCGGACCCTACGTGGAAGCCGTGGCGGTCAGCGAGGAAACCCCATACTGGCCGACACACGGCGTTGACCACAGAGCTGAAGGACGCCATGATGGACAGCAGACGATCGTTGTGCACAAACGTCTGCCCGTAACTCTGCAACAGGGAGACACTGCCCACGTGAAACCGTAAAAATTTCACACTGCTCACTTTTATTCTCATTTTTACATGCTCTCTCTCTCTCTCTCTCTCTCTCTCTCTCTCTCTCTCTCTCTCTCTCTCTCTCTCTCTGTGTGTGTGTGTGTGTGTGTGTGTTGTGTGTGTGTGTACATATACACATCTACGCTGCCTACCTACCAACTGCCTGCCTACTTACTTACCTACCTACCTACGTACATATGTGTGTACGTACGTATGTATGTATGTCTGTATACATATATGCATGCATGCATGTATGTATGTATGTACGCCTGTCTGTCTGTATGTATGCATGTCTGTATGTCTGTGTGCATGTATGTATGTATGTATCTCTCTATCCATCTATCAATCACACCATCCATCTATCTATCTACCTTCCTGCCTACCTATCTACCTACCTGCGTACCTACCTGTCTGTCCATCCATCCCTCCTTCCCTCCCTCCCTCCCCCCCCCTCTCTCTCTCTCTCTCTCTCAGAGCAACAGAGAAAATGACCTCTTACCTTGTAGAAAGATGATACTATCAAAATGCTGACATCCACAAAGAAGGAGTAGGTGGCAATGGTCAACATCGCCCGCGATCGGAGCAGTTCCATGGGACGGTAGTCTTGAACCCCGTCCACACCTGCCTTGTCTGTTGTGGGTGATGGTGATGCCGGTGATGGTGATGCTGATGGTGATGCCGGTGATGGTGATGCCGGTGATGGTGGTGATGGTGATGACGATGATATCCGTATGCTGTCTGCAGTGCTACTCTGCTCCCTTCTTTTGAAAAAGAGAATTTAACAGATCGTTCAGTAACCAGTCTGTGTGCTCTGAGTTAAGGAAATGCAATATAGCTATTCAAGTTAGTGTGTGTATGTGTGTGTGTGTGTGTGTGTGGGGGGGGGGGGGGGGCATCCTGACAACCTGGTCACACATCAGAGTTGCGGTATACTGTTCAATAATCAGTGTGTATGTTATACTGTGCGGGAAACGTAACACACAGTTTAGTTACGAGCCTACACGCTCAATATTTCACGAAACATAATGCACTATTCAGTACTCAGTCTCTACGTTCAACAGTTATGAATAAGCAGAATATCATTCAATTACGAGTGTCTATGCTCAAGAGTTTAAGAAATAGAACTCATCATTCAGTATTCTGTCTCTGCGCTTGATAGTTTAGGAAACGCGGCATTCCATTTGGTAACAACCCCCCCCCCCCCCTCCCCCCTTCTGTACTGCGAGCTTAAGAGATGTAACATTCCATTCTGAAAGCACTCTTCACGTTCCAAAATTTGAAAATCGTTGTCAGAAAGATAGGAAAATGGGGACATCAGGTCTGGATCTAGAAAATATATTATTTGTAGGTAACATATTCTTTATGGACTCTCCAGTCGGTACGACGGACACGTGGGGCAGGGAGGTCATTTGTCAGAATGGGTCTTCATGTGAGAATGGCAGCCTGTCTTTGAGACACTCTGTTGCAGAGGAAGGAGTTCAGCAAGATGAGTCTTTGTTGTCTTCTGTTCCTATTTTTTTTCCTTTTTACATTACCTACTAAGCCACCTACTGAGGACAATAATTGCCATCACGTCCGTCCAACGACAGTCCCCATGAACCTGCCAGTACCAGAGACTCCGACGGAATCAAACAAAAGTCATAGACGTGAAGAGGACATCAAAGTTGAGGTCAACATAAGAGTAGGACATGAAGGGCCACATAATTTGAAACTTTTTTTATGCTGATCGATTAGAATCTAGGATGATGAATATGATGCTACGAATTTCTATTCTAGTCTGAGACTGCATGCCATTGCTGTGCTCTACATTTACTTTCATAAAATACCCCGGCGTCAACCAGGCCTGAAAAATTCAGACACCTGTAGTATTGGTCAAGATATTTGAGCACCACTCTTAGAGACGCATCCATTTAAGTGGGCGAAACTCGACTGTGTGGTCACAGTCTTCCCAATTGAGTAGCAATTTCAACTCTGGGTAGGAGCCGGTTGGGGCAGAAATATCCTACATGGCTGCGATATGAATCGAACCCACGACCTCCCAACCGGGATTCAGAGATGCTAACCACTTCGCCACGGCGGCTGGTCCATGTTCTTCATTTTTGTCCAAAGGGCAATAACTCTTCATCTTAAAAGTATTGCTTTGCTTCCTTCTGTTCCTTAGTTTTTGCCTGCAGGGCGATAACTCTGTTCATGGCGAAAGTCTTGGCTAAATGGCGCAGGTTCCTCCACCAGTCTCCAGCACAGTTCCCAAGTGACTGTGTTCAAGTGGCGGCGTTTCAAATTATTACCTTGAGGCAAAAGAAGGGGGAAAGGAATATGAGGAAGGGCTAAGAATGAGCTGGTGGATGGGATGGTAATCCAACGAGAGCAGAGAACGTCCGAAAAATTTCCAAAACAGTGTTTGATGGACTGATGAACAGTTTTACGTTTTCTATGAGGTTAATCCCCACAGAAGCAGAATAAATACATGATTTTCACACACACACACATACACACTCACACGCACACACGCACACATACACACGCACACATACACACACACACACAACACACAAACACACACACAACACAACACAACACACACACACTCTCTCTCTCTCTCTCTCTCTCTCTCTCTCTCTGTCTCTCTGTGTCTCTCCTCACACACACACACACACACACACACACACACACACACACACACACACACACACACACACACATACACAGAGCATGCGAGAGCGCACACACACGCGCGCACTGCATGCATGCACGCAGGAGTGCATTCACAAAAATACATGCAAGATATGCAAACACACACAAAGACACGTTATCAAGCATGTATGCAAACAAATGCACACACACACACACACACACACACACACACACACCACACACCGCGCGCGCGCGCGCGCGCACGCACACACAGTTACAAACACACACACACACACACACACACACACACACACACACACACACACACACACACACACACACACGATCATACGCACGCACACCAGTATGATCATGTTTTTCATGTATCTATTAGTATGTAAATGGACGGAAGGGAATGCAGATAAACATTCCTTTTTCAAATGTATATGTTGTCCACATGTTTATTTCCTTCTCACAACAATAGTTTCGTTATGCGGCTCTCATTATTTCTTCATTTCATTCTTGTTCTTTTCTTTTTACATGTGGCTTGGTATAAAATGAAAGAAGCAATGTATCATTTAGAATAAATGAATTGATTAATTGAATTCATCTCTCTCTCTCTCTCTCTCCACACACACACACACACACACACACACACACACACACACACACACACACACACAGAGAGAGAGAGAGAGAGAGAGAGGAGAGAGAGAGAGAGAGAGATTCAGGTTCAGATAATGTAATCATTTAAGGTCATAGCCCCATATGAAAAGGGCGACAACAATATTACAAGAAAATTATTATAAAGGAAGCAGTATTATGAGTCCTTACTATTACAAAATGCAGTCAATCAAGACAACAATATGTTTCTCTTAATTGGAAAGCTTTATATACATACAGAACTAAACTGCGAATCACACTATCATTTTCTGATCACATCAGCAAGGAAAAACGAAACATAGGCCTACATGGCTGATTATAAAGTTTTGTATGTATTAGCTGCAAACAGAGATTACTATAAGCAGGGCACCGCAGGACAAAGTGAACTTCATCTTCGACTGATTCTTTACAAAGGGGACAGGAGCAATTCATTGCAACTCGCATTTTCGTAGCGATTAACATGTACCTTAATTTCAGAGAGTCCAAATCTAAATCTAGTGAAAGTAAATCGTAAGTGCATGCTTATATTAAACAAAAGGTAATTCTTAACTAAATGTGAGGAACTGTAATCTTAATACACATTAAATCTGTTACTTGATTGAATATGACTTTCCCACGCTTGCCATCTACAGTCGACCAATCTTTGTCGAAATGTCTGGATAAACTTACGTTCTTCTCCTACTCCTTGGTATATCCATGCATATCCTAATCCCAGCTCACACAAACAGATACGTACATTTGAAAACCAATTATTTTTGCCCCTTGAGTCGAGATCAAGTAGTGTATTGTACGCTTTTCGTGGTGATCTATTGTTTGTCATGTTTAATAACTTTAACCAGTAGCGGATATTTTAATTGAAGAATTTATATATATTGGATACCTATTCGTTTCTCCGCATATTAAATCACTTGGCGTAAGTTCTACATCCCAAAACATTTTTTTAACCCAGTCAAATGAACCGATTCACAATGAACCACAGCATTCTTATCTAAACCTCATAGCTCCGAACCATACTGCACAATGGGTTGTATCTGTGCATAAAAAATTTTGACAAATACTTCCAAGGAATTATTATGTAATACAAACAATTTCTTCATAACACATAATAACACATTCCTAGCTCTACTAGAAAGGTCTTTACATGCTGCAGCAAAACTCAGCCGGGTAGAGAAAATTATGCCGAGATATTTATAAACATTTACAACGGGCATGACAGCCACCTCTCGGTTGCAGCCAAGTAACTTCCCTTCCTAAAGACAATAATCTTACTTTTTTGTGGCATCAGTTATCGGATCAATGGAGCACCTAAGGCGGTCATTTTCTTTCTTTTTTTTCTTTTTTTTCCTCTTTTTTTTCATAACGCCAAAATCCACCTCTTCATTTTTTGGTGCTTCACACTGTCCTCTTCATCTGCAAAAAAAAAAAAAAAAAAAAAACCCCACAAAAAAACAAAAAAAAAGCGGAAAAAAAGAAAAAGAATTTCCACTACTAGCTTTGTTTTCCCAACCAGTCTCATACACACCATGCATAGTCTGTATGTTATCTTACAAATGGACACTTTTTTTTTTTTTTACTGATTTTAGTGTTTTAGCGTTTGATACAAAGTGTCTGGGTTTGTTAATGTTCTAATGTGTAGTGTACTAGCACACTCACTCTGATGTGTTGCATATGCTAAGAAAACAACATACATGAAACAGAAGAGTAAATTCTTTTCAGTTTTTCATTTTGTGTTACACACACTCACTCTCTCTCTCTCTCTCTCTCTCTCTCTCTCCTCTCTCCTGCCTCCCCCCCCCCTCTCAAATATGTTAACAATGGTAGTTACATGTTAAATGCACTGTACCAAAGCAAAATTTATGCGTAGCACACAATTCCGTATGTACGCACCAGGCATGCGGATATCGTTGGTCCCAATTGCCCGTCTCCCTCTCCATCCCTCTACCTAAGCGCGGAGCTCTGCTCAGATCACCCACCCACCACCACCCACCCACCCACCCACCCACACATCCCCCTTCCCCCCCAAAAAAAAAAAAAAAAAAAAAAAAAGAAGAAAAAGAGTTAGCAAGAGAGAGAGAGAGAGAGAGAGAGAGAGAGAGAGCACACACACACACATACACACACACACACACACACACACCACACACACACACAGATAGGCCGTCAGGCAGACAGAACAGGCAGACATACGGACAGAGACGGCGTCTTTTGAAAGAATTTAGGGGTTTGTTGCATGTTGTCTCACCCGTTGGCTGTTCCCCGATGAAGCCAACCTTGTTGCGAAAAGAAATGGTCCACAAGGAAGACATGAGGAGAGCCAAGAAGCGAGACAACAGGCATACGAACTCTCCCTCCTCAAATCCCACCCCCCCCCCCCCCCCCCGCTCCACAGATCTCAGGTCCCTCCCCCTCTCCCACCCCGCAACTCTCCCCGCGGAGATAACCCCTCCCCTTTCCACCCCCTCCCTCCCTCTCACACCTAACGCACGGACAATACAAGAATTTCCCCTTCCCCTCTCTTTCTCCCTTCCTTCTTCAAAAAAAAAAAAAATTCTGTGTGTTCATAAATAACTTACATTTCCTTCGAGATTTACACTCTCTCACCTATTTGGGGAAGTTTTCCTTTTAAACCCCTCCGGACGTTATACTCTTTCTCAAAACTGAGTTGCAGAGGATACCCGTGTTTGTCTTTTTACAAATACTAATACACATTTTACTCAGTAATATGATAAAATTGATATACTTATAAGTTGTCTTCGAAACAATGGATTTATTGATGCCAAATAATATATCTGTGTTTGATAATTTAATCTGTGCATGTGTTTCTAAGTAGATTTTGTGCTCAATGAATCTCCAAAAGTTGTAAACGATTGGACACTCGCAGAAAAAGTGTTCAATGAAATCAGTTGTGTCAGGACAGTACGAGCATTTGTTTGAGTCTTTTACTTTCATTTTACTAAGGATGATATTAGTAGGATATATATTGTGAAGTATTTTCCAGTGGAGAACTCTTACCTCTTTTGTGACGTCTGTAGCTCGACACCATGTAGGTTTGTCTAAGTCTATACCAACTTTTCTGTTCCAGAAGGCACTCGCAGTAGGTGTTTGAGTTTCCTTATGTGACATAATTAGTTTCCTTATTTGTTTAGGTTTTGTATTTAATAGACTGACAAAACAGGGGAGCGTCCCAGATCCTCTTTCTCCTGACTGGATCCACTGGATCCATTGCGCTGGTATGGAGTTAATCAAAGCATTGTACTGGAACAATGCAAGGGCTCTACTCTGTCCAACCATTTCCTGCATTTTTCTAAAGTCAGTAGTCTATTTTCTCTTTCATGAATTATATCCTTAATTTGCTCAATGCAATTATTTACCCAGTTTTTGAAATATAATACCTGCTTTTTTATAGCGAATTAGATTATTGTGGAAAGGTATTGACTGTGAAAATTGCTTTTGTCGATATCATCAAGTTTTATCAATATTTTGTGATTTAGATAAACTGTTGGCACTTCTTTCAAGAATTCATTCCTGATTAAACTACAATCCTTCAGGTCTTTGGCTCTGCAATTTATACAAAAAACATCCATCTTTGCGAGGTGTTGTAAATGCCATCTGGGTATTAATGCCCAATTTTCTTGTTCGGTGGCTTTAAAGAGTTTGCCCGCCCATCGCAAGTACAAACAGTTTTGAAAGTTACTCAGATTAATCATACCAAGTCCTCCTTTCTCCACACTCGCTTCCATTACTTTTCTTTTGACTTTTTCGAAAGCTTTTTTTTATTGTTAAATCTTTTCTTCCACAGAAATTTGTAAAGGGTTGAGCTAACTTTGTTCAGCACACTATCTGGAAGTCATATAGATTGCATGACATAAAGAAACTGACTAAGTAAAAATGTTTTTATTACTACAATCTTACCTTGGATACTGATATCCCGCTTACTCCATTCTCGAATCAATTTTTTATTTGATACATCCTATTACTCCAATTATCTTCAATATTCCGAGCCATCCTATCACGCTGGAAATAAATGTCCAATATCTTTATTTTATCTACTGTGGTTCTCCTATCTGCCTTCCCATGGGTAAAGCTTTCGTTTTCTGTACGTTTAATTTTAAACCTGAGAAACTTTGAAATGTTGTAAAGATTTCTAAAGATTTGACCATATCTCTTTTATCTCTGAGGAATAGAGTTGTATCGTCCGCCATTTGTTTGATTTTTAGAGGAGTATTATTATGTGGAACAGTGGCTGGGACGTGGATGCCAGATATGGAGCTATTTCTAACTTTAATCGCTAACAACTCCACTGCCAGAACAAAGGCTAACGGAGAAAAAGGGCACCCTTGTCTAATTCCACAAGAAAGGTTAAACGGTTCAGATATCCATCCTCCATGATTTATTGAACTAGCAGGGTTCTTTGTCAGTATGGCAACCCACTTTCTAAATTCAGTTCCGAAGCCAAAAACTTTAAAGGCATGCAACAGAAAATCTTTTGACAATGAATCAAAGGCTTTTGAAAAATCAACTGCCAGCAAGTAACCCGTTTTATTTGTTATTGATCGTATAATTGTTGCAATGTTTCTGCCTTTGATATAGCCTACTTGGCCGTTGTTAACCAATTTGTGGATGACCCTTCCAAGTCTTTCTGCCAATACTTTGGCCAGTATCTTGTAATCAATGTTTGTTAGAGTTATAGGTCTCCAATTAGTCAGTTTGTCTCTATCAAGTTCTTTTCCTTTGTGTAACAATGTTATTATGCCTTGCTTTTGAGTATAAACTAGTTCTCCTTTATCAAAAGATTCCACATACGAATTTGTTAAGACTACTTTTATTTTATTCCAAAAAAAGTTGAAGAAATCAATAGTAATTCCATTGCTCCCTGGCGATGATCCATTTTTCATCTTTCTTAAGGCGTTTGTTGTTTCATCAGTAGTGACCATACCCTCGCAACTGGAAACGTCATTTTCTTCCAAACAAGGGATGGTTTCATTTTCTAGGAACACATCAACAGATTCACTAACGTTGTTTACTTCTACTGGCTGATTATACAAATTCTTATAGAATGTTACCTGTTCTTCTAAAATTTGTCGCTGATCTGTGATTACTTCTCCTGTATCTTTATACAACCTTGTGATGCCTTTCTTCTTTCCTCTTGCTTTTTCTAGATTGCAGAAATATTTAGTGTTGCGTTCACCCTCTTCAATCCACTTAATTCGTGCTCTCACCTGAGCACCTCTGGCTTTATGTGCTTGTAGTAATTCTAACTTTTGTTTTAATGTAAAATATTGTTCTTGGTTATCTTTACTCGTGGGATTAAGAATCATTTGTTTTTCAACTTCCAAAATTTCAAGCTCTAATTTCTTTTCATCATATTTTCTCTTATTGGCTAGTAGTTTACCATACCCACTACAACAATCTCTAATTTTGATTTTACATAATTCCCAAGTATGCATGTATGATGAGTTGGAATCTGAAGGTTTTCAAGTTCTCTGTCTAATAAATCATTCATTTTCTGAACGAATCTTGGATCCTTTAAGTAACTGTTATTAAATTTCCAATAGCTAGGCCCACGAATAAAGTCACTGCTGTCAAGTTCTAATAGTATTGCTTTGTGGTCCGAGTGAGGAAAGTTGATGTGTTCACACAAAGCACTGAATTGAAGCATTCCCTCGGATAAAAAGCAATAATCTAAGCGACGGGCGATAAAGGGATTTACTCGAGACCATGTGAAGTCTTTTTCGCTTTTATGAAACGCTCTCCACGCGCGCGCGCGCGCGCGCGCCACACACACACACACACACACACACACACACACACACACACACACACACACACACCGTGCGCGCGCGCGCGCGCGCGCACGCGCGCATTCTCCCTCGCACTCACACACAACCGACAGATGTACGCGTAAAGTGGCTGAATTGTACAAACAATATCTCAGTTGAAACAACCTATAGTTGTGTTTGGTAGAGAAGCGTTGTCCCATACCACAAATGTTTGCAGAAACATTCATTAGTCTCGTTCGAGAAAGATGTATTGTTTACAGTAAGATTAACAATAGAAATTAAAGTACTTAACGTGTATTTTATGAATGATCATGAAACAGATTTCAAACACGAGCAAGACAACAAGAGTGTGAATCGGTTGACCGAAGCGTACACAACCTGTATCTACTGATTAAAGGTAGACGCAGCTGTAATATACTGATACCTGAAGTTGCAACCTGAAAGAGGTTTTTGGTTTGCACACTGGAATCGCACGCATGTGTGTGTGTGTGTGTGTGTGGTGTGGTGCTGGTGCGTGGTGGTGCGGCGTGCGTGCGTGCGTGCGTGGTGCGTGCGTGCCAGTGTGTGTGTGTGTGTGTGTGTGTGTGTGTGTGTGTGTGTGTGTGTGTTGTGTGATGTGCCAAACACAAGCTCACAGTTTGATGATAGATTCTAGATGATATGATACGAATCTACGTAGTCACGTTACGCATTTTGTACCAAATCGTGCCAACCTGGTCTCCAGTTTCAGAACACTCCTATCCAGGAAAATGACAAGTAAGACAGAATAAACAAACAAAAACACACACCTGCTGTGTCCAGCTTCGTTTGTAAGCCTTTATTGGCTGGCAGGGTAGGTGACCCGGAAGCGACGTCACCCGGCGTGGTATCGCAAGTCACATTGATCTCTGCTTCTCCAGAAAGAGGCAAAGAAGGGTAGAACATACACAGCAAACACAAGATTTGAACTGCTGACATGATGCTGCCCAGAAGGAGGTAGCACGTGGGCACGTGGTCCAGGACTGTAGTCTGGCTAAAATACCTGTGACAAAAAAGAGAACAAGTCATCATCATCATCATCATCATCATCATCATCATCGCCATATTTGTCGTTGTCGTCGTCGTCATCATCATCATCATCATCGTCGTTGTCGTCGTCGTCGTCGTCGTCGTTGTCGTCCTCGTTGTCGTCATCATCATCATCATCATCATCATCATCATCATCATCATCATGTTGGGAGCCGGAATAGCTCAGTTGGTAGAGCGCCTGACTCGTAATCTTGATGATCCTGGGGTTGCGGGTTCGAATCTCCGCCGGGGCATTTCGGTACAGGGGGACTTTTCCCTCGGAGTTAACATTAGTTCTGACTCCTTTTCCCATACAGTCCTTCGAATGAGACTATAAACCGAGGTTCCGTGTGTGAACGCACGCATGATATCTTGCACACACGTAAAATCCCATCACCAACTTTCGGAAGAGTAGGCCAGTTTGGCCGTTGGTATGGATGACACGTTACACATAGCATGCACCCTGCGTAAGAAATGGAAAGATTGAAGGAAGTAAAGAAACTGAGTGAACGATATTGAACGATATTGACTGGATGACACGGGAAACGACTGAATGAAGCGCCAGCTGGCAGCTCTTCGGTCGGCACTACCCAGGTAGGCAGCCCGTTGTGTAAGCGAGTGTTGATTGTAAAGCGCTTAGAGCTTGGTCTCTAGCCGAGAATAGGCGCTATATAAGTATTCCTTATTATTATTATTACTATTATCATCATTGTCATCATCATCCATCTATCCATCCCTTAACCTTAGGGCCGTTCAGGTATCACTTGAACTGACAATCCTTCCCCGTCCTCGTCTGTTAACAGCCGCTTTTTGAGAATGACCAAAGGTCAAGCCTGTCCATTTCTGGATGTTGTCCTCTCAGCTCTTTCTCTGTGTACCCCTTTTATCTGTTTCCTGGCACAGTACCCCACAAGAGGCTTATGCAAGGCCGTGTGATCAAGAGATGTGTCCATGCCGTTTCAGTTTTCATTTCTTAACCATTGTCAGCAGACCTTCCAAGGGGCTAACGACTGGAGGGATTCGTTCGCATACTTCATTGTTGACATGCTTTTTACGGGAGATGCATAAGATTTTGTAGAGCATCTGGTTTTAGAGCGCTTGGATTCTTTGTAGATCTGCTGTCAGGTCCATGTTTCACAAGCAGATTGATATACTTGTGTGAACTTCATTCTCACTTTGGAACCAAGTGAATGTTGTTGTTCAACACGGTCTTTGGTTTTTAGAGCGCTATTGATGCTTAGGCCATTGTAGAGAAGATCTCTGGTTTGAATGACTCATCTGTCATAAGTGCTTCCTGGTACTTGAAGTTGCTTACTGCCTAAAGTTTCTGACGACATGCATTGATGTCTCTTTTGATGCCGTTGGTGTTGTTTGTTATCAGTTTGCTTTTTAGGCATTGAATTCCTTCCTACATGCTGTGTGTTTTGTCCATGCGTTTTACTAGTTGAGCAAGTTCTTCTTCCTGTCAAGCTTTGCCATCGATGTTCTCGGCAAAGCGCAAGTTTGTGATGGTCCTGCCCCAAATACTTACAGTTCCCAAACAGTCTGCTAATGCATCAGTCATGTGTCTAGATTTTGAAGAGGGTGAGGATGGGCAGGCAGCCCTGTCTGACGCCAAAGGCCATTTTCATGAGGGTGCATCTTGCATCAGAGGAGAAGACAGACAGGATCAAAGAAATCCAGCAAAGGTTAGTATCCTGTCTCTCTTAACAGACAGCTCTCACTCATAGTACACATAGTGTAAGGCATGTCATGCGACTTCTATAGGCGGCAACACACTTTTCGAATCTTGGTGACTCACCTGTTATAACTGTACAATTGCAAAAGAATTGCAGTGGTTAAGAACTCCAGAAGTCGGAGTAGACAAGCACGTCGTGACGTTAGGAGGACATCACATAGAAATAGTCTAAGAGCAGTAATAGCAGACTGGCTGCAGTGAAGCAGCTAACTTCAGTGCTAGAGATAAGATGAATGAATGAAACCAGTTTATTGTCAGATTAACCCATGGTTGTACTGACAAAGAGATCAGATACCGTGAGAGAAGGACATTCTTAAACACAGAGCACATAAGAAAAAAGAAAGCCCCGGAGCCGCCCTACCTATCTGCATGGTGAAGCAGAAGGTATGAAGAACAGACAAACTGGCCACCTGTTTGGACGACCCTTGAGAAAGTAGGGGTCCGCTGCTATGAAATGATCGAGTGTGGCGGCAAGAAAGGTTGGACCAGAAGATCCAAGTGTGTGCCAGCAGGTCCACAATGCACTTGGCTTGTCAGTGTAGTGGCAAATGCGCTACGCTCTTACGAGTGCTCATAACAGCAGTTTAACAGTCATGGAACCTGCATAGGTCAGTTATTCATGTTTTGTGCATATTTTTGCTTTTTTGTACTGGAGAGCAGAACCATGGACTAAGTATTCTACATTTCATTCATAATGAAAACTGTCAGCATGAGAAAATAGCCTTAGCAATAAGTCCTACGACAATGTGTATACAACATTACAGTATCCACATTTCAGTCATAAAAAAAACAGTCAGCATGAAAAGTGGTCCTAGCAGTAAGTCTTACGACCATATGGATACAGTATCATAGTATCCATTTTTATGCCTCCATCCAACCAACATGCATCTTTGGTAGCTTGCCACTTGTAAGAGATTTCAACTATAATTGTTTCTCTTCATATCCCAAAATTAAAAGCATTCTACCCCAAAGTGCAAACTTTTGCCTTTGTTGAATTACCAAGTACGTGTCTGCTATGTGAGCTCAGTAGATGAACAGAAACAGATGATAAGTAGATTCATTCAGCATTTTATCAGTGAAGATACGTCACACTTTATCCTTCGTCAGATACACCCAATCGGCATGCGGGTCAAGTTAGAATCAAACGCATTCGGTTTGAGGAACTTTTGCGTTTTATGCTTTAAATCGGTTAAAAAAAAGCTTCTAAGTCCACTAAATAATGATATAAAGTTTGTATGAGGATATGGAAAATGATATGGATAAAATTTCTCGGGACACGTGTATATACCTAACAGTCCCCTTAGACCAATGAATGAAGCTCTTACAAGTCTTCATTCTCTGTGACGTCAGGCTGCAGGTTGTGCGGGTTGATCCAGTTGGTGATGACCTGATCCCACAGAAAGCCTCCTGCTCCAAACCCCGCCATGATCAGACCACCCAATAACCCCCGACTCATCGGCAGCCACTGCAATAGAATGTCAAGCCATAACAAGTGAGTATTATCTTCGCTAAAGGATAAAGACCAACCATGGAGAAAGAATAACTTTTTGTTATCTTGTCCTGAAAATCAAAACGTAGCTTGCCTATGCTGTAATCATGAGCAGGATCTTGAGCCCTCAAGAAAGTACTAAACCACATTAAAAAACAATTGAACAAAATCTTAACAGTACAGCCACTCTTGACAGTAACATAGTGTAAGAATAATGACTGTGTCAACCGCAAACACATGATGAATGTGGATTAGTGTCTGGATCATTGCTACCAGGTCAAACATAAATCATAGGCATTCCATATATATCTTTTCTTATCATGCAAGTTAATTTAAACTTATCATTACAGCCAGCAGTTTCTAGGCGATTCTAGGCGGTAAAAAATAGCTCCAAGGAGAGCTGGAAAGCTGAAGATCATCGTAGAGGAAGCCTCCCTCAAGCAAACATTTACATTCCGGATTTCTTTTCTTGTCATGCAAGTTAATCATTACTTATCATTACAGCGAGCGGGTTTTGATATTGATTCCAGGTGGCAAAAACAAGCTCTAAGGAGAGCTGAACAGCCAAATATCATCTGAGAGGAATCCACCCTCAAGCAAGTGTTTTGGCCCTGAACTTCTTACGCTCATGGTAGAAGACACATTCTGGTCAGGAGTCCTATGCTCTTCTGCTGTCATCCTTTTTCTTCGGGTGCTGGCGTGAATAAAAAAAAATGCACATTCTGGTCGACCGGGTAACCTCAAGGTCAAGTCACTTTTGACAGATGTCTTACCACACTGGTACTGGACATTAAGTCGTATGAAGTATACGTTTATTCGGCCTTGACCAGAGGTAACTGGAACTTTTGAAATCAAGAAATGTTACAGGAGATTATTGGTAGACATGCCCGCAGCCCCCTTGCTCCGACCTGTATGGCTGGGATTTTAAGCTTGAAAGTTAGAGTCCTCTGAGCTGCCATCGAGACTGGCATTCTTCTCAGTCTTGTAGAATTGTGCTTCCTCTATTCTGTTCTCATATGGGATAGTGAGTTCTATCAGAAGTTTTTTCTTTTTGATGGACTCGAGTGGTGCACTATACACAATTTCATGCCACTCTTTGTCGGTAATTTCTTTCTTTTTTTCCAGTCTGGTTGGTGTGCTTTGCACTCCAAGTCATCCACTCCATCCAGTAAAAGCTGCTTCCATGCTCTGAGTGTCTTAAGAGCTATTCCAGATCATGATACATTGCCCCGTTTTGTGCTAAAATGTTGCTGGGATTTCTGCTGTTTCCACTGGCAGTACTAACAACTTGTGTGGTCTCTTTAAGCATTTGGTTGTGCCTCGATGTGTATCTTCCCTCGGTGTTCTGGTTTAGTGCTGCTCAGGACATGTTCCACTGTGTGTTTGCCGTAGAGGAATGGACACAGAGCGTCGTCTGACTTTTATCTATTTCACCAGGTTTGTCTTCGAGGACAGGAGGTCATATATTCAAGTCTTAAGATGGAGGTGATCCGAAAAGGGGCCATTGTCACATTTCAAGCCTGCTGAGATTTCTTCTGGAGTGCTACAACCAACGTAGTTCATTACATCTGCTGACCTTGCTGGACTGCCCTCAGGATTCGTTTGGCACACTCTTCTTTCATCAAATTTGGTATTACAATTTTTCTCTTTTGCTTTCCGCTTTGCCTTTTGTTCACCAATTCATCTCTGATGATCCCAGTCCCCGTCTGTTGGTTTCTGTGTGTGTTGTTATTTCCTTGATATACTGAAGTGTTCTTTTGCCACGCCCACTGCCTTACGAACTGTCAATTTTCTGCAGTTTGGATTGACTGATCTTACAGCAGTGTCTCCCGGGTCCTCAAGCATGCTTTTACCATGCTGTACAAACTGAAAACGGATATTGAAGATAACTTCCGCTTTGCTTGACGACAGTCGAGTCACGGTCAATGAGTTTAGGTCGGATACCGAAACATTCCATGCGTACGTGCCTCAATACATTTCACAGAGCTTGCATTGATAACGCACAATACCAGAACCAGAGGAGTTTTGAACGAATTGCTAACACTGGACTTTTTATTAGCCAAGAAGACAATACTAGATTAGTAACTGCAGGCTTTCGTCTGCTATTTGCTCAGTTTCTTTTCCTCCTTTTTTATGTTTCAGGGAGCAAGTCATTATGTCACGTTCAAAGGCTCTTGTCTAGTTCTTGTGTTACTTTAGAAACGGCTTGTCTGGCAACAGTGAATGTTACTGTTTCAGTTTTCGCGTCCACAGTTTCAGTTTCAGCTTTATCACGAGGTGTCACTGCCAGCGGACTAATCCAAATTCCTAACACAGCATCTGCTAAGCTCCAGACCACAATGCCCAGGAGATAAGCTGATGTATAAATGAATTAATAACTGAAATAAAAGGATTCACGACGTGGTTCTCATAGATACCACTTGGCAGACGTCGGACTGTGCATTAGCCTAACGCGCTGGTCAGACCATGGATGCCTACCTAACATTGGCTGTGCCCTGGTGTGTGGTGTGTGTGTGTGTGTGTGTGTGTGTGTGTGTGTGTGTGTGTGTGTGTGTTCACGTGGTTTGTGGATCGGTGGGTGGGCCCCAGTGGATAGGCACATGTGTGTGTGCCAGTGTATGTCGTGTGTACGACTATGTGCACGTGTGTGTGAGCGCGCATGTGCATGTGTATGTGTGGATATATATATATATATATATATATATATATATATATATATCTGATTTGAAACGCATCCTGGGTGAGGCTCTCATTCGTCTAACTGCTTTAGTACCTAGTGTGCTTTTATCTTCCTTGGTGGAAAGAACGACTCGTCATCCATCAAGACGTTTAAAAAGGGAGATTGGGTATCCATAATCAAATCCTGCTGAGCCGGGACTATTCGTAGCAGACCTACGATGAGCAAATGGAAGATCAACATTTAACCAGTCTGTTGCTCAGCAGTTACCATCACAACAGACACACAGCGTGGAATTCGTTGTTCGAAGTTCTTCCAAAGCCTGGGGACTATTTTGGATTACATTGTCCGAGTCTCGCTTCAGCAAAGAGGCGAGTATTCTTTGGACTGAAACAGGGGGACAAGGACGACTTAGTTCGGTTTCATCCACGTTGCAGACGTCTGCTTGATAGTTTGACCCCAGGTCTGACCAGTTGTCCTGAATTGTCTGACCAGTACTCCCAAATTGTCCACTGTTACACCGATTTGCTTTTTCTGTCATTTGAACCTGCTTGAGCGGAATAGCTGAGGGACCCAAGACTTAACTGTCTTAAAGACTCAGCTGCTGAGCGCCTGTCATAGGTCGGGATACTACAGCAAAAACAAAACAGTATGAGTATGAGCACATCTTCGGAACGGCAGTCTAATAGACAATGAATGAGGAAGAAACTTGAATGAAAATGTAATAACCTGCATGGGCAGATTGAGACAAGCAGGGTAGAGGACGGCATGGCCACACCCCTGTATTACTCCCACACACACCACTGTCAGGGCAAAGGACGTCTTGATGGCCCAGCTGGCTCCGAAAAAGGATCCGCTGCATCAATCATTATGTCAGTAAAAGATCAGTACATGAATATGACAGACCAGAAAATTAGTCAGTCAATGTAATAACCAGTCACAAACTGCATGGACAAGAAACTGAGTCAGTAGGTACACAGATAAGAAAATATGTCGATTTAAATGAATGCACGAATAAAACGGACAAGATTATATAAACCAAAGGGAGAGATGGTTCTAATCGAGGTCTAAATAAAACAGTAGTTTACAGCCCGAAAGCCTGTAAACAACAATAAAATACATTATTATCAATTTCAAATTATACATGGAGGACAAAACCATGCCAGTCACTAGAACAAGTTGGTTTCTTTCCAAACTTAAACGAAGATTGGCTGTTCCACCGTTCTTTTCAAACTAAAAAGAAGCTTTTACTTCCGCCGTTCTTTTCAGATTTTGAAGAAGATTTACTGTTCTGCCATTCTTTTCAAATTTCAAAGAAGATTTACTGTTCTGCCGTTCATTCCAAACTTAAAACAGGATTTACTGTTCCGCCGTTCTTTCCAAGCTCAGAAGAAAATTTTCCGTTCTGCCGTTCTTTTCAACCTTCGAAGAAGATTTATTGTGCTGCCCTTCTTTTCAAACTTGGAAGAACATTTGCTGTTCCGCCGTTCATTTCAAACTTTGTACAAGATTCACTGTTCCGCCGTTCTTTTCAAACTTAGAAGAGGATTTACTGTTCCGCCGTTCTTAACAGGAGATTCAGTGTTCCCGTTCTTTTCAAACTCAAAGGAAGATTTACTGTTTCACCTTTATTTCAAACTTAAAAGAAGATTTACTGTTCCGCCGTTTGTTCAGCGGAATAGTCAATCTTGTTTTAAGTTTGTTTCAATTTCCGCCGGCACTCATCTCACTTTGAAACTTGCTTCTTTTCGTTTAGTAAATTGATCACAGGGAAGAGGACGGGGACGTCGACAGTGTGAGGAACGTAGAGACATCAACGGATGGCGTGTCCGTAATGACTTAAACATCCCACCCATCCTCCCTCACTATACCCCATACCTGTCCAACCACCTCCTATTCGACCCAGTTTTCTTCAATCACCACCCACCACAACGATTCCCCACCCAGCTTCCTACCTCTGCCTCACACGCAGAGAACCGTTACCTAAACAGCACAATGCCCAGCAGCCGGAATGCCCAGCGAGGCAGGCGATGTTCCAGTAGCCCCCACAGCGGCATTGACGCTGACACAGCGATGGCGTATGACGCTGAGAACCACACTGTCAATGCATACCCCACTGACGTATCCGTTCTGACGTGTAGGTATGACGTCAGATAAGGAAGCATGTTGCCTGGGAGCAACAAACAAATAAACATACAAACAAGAAAAAAAAATTAAAGAAAGACAGAAAGGAAAAACAAAAAGAAAGAAAGAGAGAATAGAAATATCTTCATAAAAGAATGTAAGTACATTCATTCCTTTATTAATTTACAGACATTCAAGAGTAGCCGGTAGGATAGGAGAGAAAAACAGACAAATAAGTAAATTATTCTGAAGGCATGTTGTTAGAAACACTTAAAAAAAATTACGGCCAGGGGAATTTTTATCATTGCTACATAAGTCTTGTGTATGTATATCAGATTTCTATAGCCCTACCATCCCATCCACCCACTTCCCCATCACCAAAAGCTTCTAGGGACGGTTAATCATTCATTTTGATAAAACTCAGAGTCAACTTCAACTTTTCACACCCCTTAGACGTACTGTTCCACCATCACACACACACACACACACACACACACACACACACACACACACACACACACACACACACACACCTCTCTCTCTCTTTTCTCTTCTCTTCTCTCTCTCTCTCCTTAGCTTCAGCTCTCTTATGTCTGTCAACAGCCATGTCAGACAGAGGCAGCGCACCACTACGTGGCTAACAGGCAAACAGTGCCATACAGATAGAATTTCCTCGTATCTCCCCACCCTCACGCCCACCCTCTTCCCATCCACACCCCACTCCACCAGTCTAGAATTCGGGAATGGAGCCAACAGGGCATAAAACTCAACATCTACACCGACTAATGCAGCTTACGTCCGGTTGGTCATGAGGATGATGAATAAGATAATAAAACAACTAACTGAGAGAGAGAGAGAGAGAGAGAGAGAGAGAGAGAGAGAGAGAGAAAGGAGGGGGGGCTCATATTCCATACTGAGAGAGAGAGAGAGAGAGGGGGGAGGGGAGGGGAGGGGGGGGGCTCATATTCCATAGTTCTGTGCTTTTTTGCGCCTGTATTTTATGTTTTGTATAAACTATTGTAGCTTTCGAGCCTCTAATTGAAAAATACGTCAACAAATCCCGCTCTTTCCTGCCACACACATCTATGAAAGAGAGAGAGAGAGAGAAGAGAGAGAGAGAGAGAGAGAGAGAGAGAGAGAGAGAGAGAGAGTGTGTGTGTACTTCATATTCCATGGTACTAACCTTTTTCCTTCGTTCTTTCTCACAGACACGCACACAGACACAGACACAGACAAACAGACACAGACACAGACACACAGACACAGACACACACACACACACACACACACACACACACACACACACACACACACACACAACACACACACACACACACACACACACACACACACACACACACACACACACAAGCACGCACGCACGCACGCAAACGCACGAACCTGCAGAATAGGAAATCCCCAGAGTGAACTGCACGATAAAACACGCAACGCAGGTCATTACCACACGCCGAGGAGGCCATTTCCGGAAACAATTCTCTCCCTTGTCAGACGCCATATTGTTTTCTGTCCGCTGGCTTCTTTCCGCCGGATCACGACAATATGTTCCTACCACTGTGGTTCCTTGTCTGTCGGCAACCTGATGTATACTTCTACTAACGAAGTTTTCGTCTCTCTTCACTAGTTCTTCGTCGTCTGCGTTCACAGTATAATGGCCGTCATCCATCATGGTCGGTGGAAGTGTGTTTCTGTCAGTGAGTAAAATGTGACCATTGTGACTTTCCATGATTGTCTGTGCCTGAAAAGAAAAAAACAAATCCAAACAATAACAATGTTAACTGTTTTTTTTTCTTTTTTTTTTTTGTGTGTGCCCATCTTTTGTGCACCCTCAGTGGCAGTTCACCCACGCCACTCATTCCGAAACCCCGTCCACAGCCACAGCCTTGTCAGTCCCGCCGCAGCCCCGGCACCGGCAATCCACAGAGAGCAGTCAATGTCAAGTCGTCAAGAGGCAACCCACCGGAGGACACACTGCACTGCTGCCGAGTCATTTTGGTGGTGTTCAGTAGCGCCTGTTCTGAACCAACATACGCATGACATCTCCTACTAAGCCCCGTACTGACGACAATAATTGCATAGTCGCAGAGCCAGCGTGAGTGAGCTCTCCCTCCGGAGGGCGTCACCACGTCCGTCCCACCACAGCCCCCATGAACTCGCCAATGCCGGTAACCCCGACGGAATCACCCCAAGGCCACAGACGTGGAGAGGACATCGAAACTGAGGTCACAATGACAGCAGGGCACCAAAGGCCACAGAATTTGTGACTTTTTTATGCTGATCGATGGGTATGAGGATAATGAAGACGATCCTACGGATTTCCATTCCGGTCTGATTCTGCATGACAGGGCTGTCCTCTACGCTTCCTTTCATAATATAACCCGAGAGATACAGATACCTGCAGTGTTGGTCAGGAAATTTGAGCAACACTCTCAGAGGCGCATCCATTAAGTGGATGAAACTTGACTGTGTGGTCCAAGTCTTCCCAACTGAGCCCGTAAACTCAACTCTGGGTAGAAGCCGGTTGGGGCAGATAAATCCCACATGACTCGGATGGGAATCGAACCCACGACATGCCAGCAGGGAGTCCGCGATGCTAACCACTTTGACATGGCGGCTGGTAACAACATTAATTCTTGATATGTTTCACAGGGTGCAGATTTGTTTCTCGTGCTGTGTGCTCCTAATAGAGTATTTTGAAATCTTCTTCTTGAATGTAATTATGATTAACATCAAATGGGGCCGAACAACAGTTACCTATTTGTCTGCTTGTCGAAGAAAAAACTTTTTAAAGATACACCACTGGATCCGTCCCGAAGAAATCGTCCCCTACTCACAGTTACTGCCACACCGTCGAAAATGCAATGACGTTGAAGATATTTATCAACGCACAGGACGCACGATTACGTTGTTCATATCACGTGCATAACTTGTTTGACATCATCACCGACACATTAAACCGAGTTAGCACTGAATCACGGCCACAATCGCTTGAAACGTCTAAATTGTTCATCGAGCAGACAGCAGATCGACTCATACTCACCTTGGTAAATCATCTACATAAAAATCCCGTTGAGGAACTTCCACATTCTTCAGAGAGATCCAAATTGGAAAAAAAAAAAACCTCAGCGAGCATCCAATGGCACTTGAGAGACATTAACCTACTGGACCATCCTGTACAACCATCTCTTTAGAAAATATGTAACTATTGTACGTTAAACTTGTCTGAGCCCGATTGTATTAATAAATGTCCAACACCTACCGAACAGTTGGCCTCTCTACTTATACACACAATGATGAAATACACATACCCAGAGAAACACAAACATAGATACACACGTATAATGTTGAACGCAAGCACACACACACACACACACACACACACACACACACACACATACACACACACACACACACACACACACAAGCTCGCAGGCACGAACGCACGGACGGACAGATGAATGCAGTGTAAAGAACACTTCAGATTTACATTTTTGTACCACAAAATATTGTGATTGACGAGTTTGACACATCAGCTACAATACGATAATGTTTGCGACGTATATGTTATCAAGTCTCTCTAAACGACATACATAATCATAATGTTTAGTGACTTTGAATCGAGTTATCCACGAAAAATGGCATGCTAATTCTAGCACGTCTTGGCATTATTATCAGAATGAGTTCACAGGCTGGTCTGTGACACAAAACGGTAACAAGATAATGAAACAATTTAACAACGATGATAATGCCGCGATAACCTTTTGACTGCTCTAGCCATAAGGACATATCTGTTTTGCAAGCGGTTAGACTTTATCTTTTATCTGCTCTCCTAGTACATCTATGAAGGTCGTCTTTCATACCTGATAGAAAACAGTGTACACCCCAATAAACAATTCTGCTACTACGCAAAGTGAACATCGTCTCGCTGACATTGTTCGACTCTGGGTCACACGCTAACTTAATTTTTCTGTGTGTTAGTATAAAAAAAAAAACAAACATACATCCAGAATGCAAGAAACAACTGGAAAAGAAAAACTGAAAATCTCAACATGGAGAAAGATGGAAGAAAACTATGGAATTTTGCCAGAGCCATGAACAATGAAAAACCAACAGCAGCACCCATTGTTCTAGAAGAAAATGAAGAAATCCTTACCGGCGGACGGGCTGCAGATTTCTTTATTAACAACTTTGATAAGATCAGCAACGTCAACAACTCTAAAGGCAGAGAAAAGGAACAGCTACAACAACAGAAAATGTACAAGAACGCGGACACAGAAAAAGAAGTAATGAAGAAACCCTTCACAGTAACAGAACTCAATGAAGGGATAAAGCAGCTACAAAAGGAAAAATCACCAGGACCTGATGACATTACAAATGAGATGTTGCAACATCTTGGATCGTCTACACGGAAAACGCTAGTGGACATCTTCAACGTCAGCTGAAAAATGCATCTGTACCTCAATCATGGAAAGATGCCATTATGATCCATATCCACAAAGAGGGAAAAGACAAAACCAAAGCAGACATTTACAGACCCATCAGTCTTACCAACTGTGTAAGAAAAACTTCATGAAGAGGCTTATCAACAACAGAGAAGAAAATAAAACTTACAAAGAAAGTATCATATATGTACACTCTTGACAACCAAAGGAAAGTAATGGGGAGAGAGGGTCACGCACACTCCACTACGAAATTTTACTTGCAATTCTCAAAACATCGACTTAACAGAAGTGAAACCAAAATCTACTCCTGCATAATTCAAAATGAGTTGGGGGCCTTGTTATGCCATTCTTTGTTGCAGGGCTCAGAATGCTGGAAACTGGGGCTTTTCTTTCCATGAAATACTAAACGAAAGAAGAAATGATGAATGTAGAGACTAATTGTTACGGAGGATCTGAGTATTGTGTCATCAGCTACAGAAGGCTCAGTCTTTCCAGAATCAATATTACAAGCCTGTCGGAATAAACTTTATACTGACCAGTCAGAACGCAGCTTCGTATAGATGCGGGATGACTTGAACGTCCGTTACCAGAATCATGACTTGTTCAATAACTATATATTTCAGTTTACATGTCAGAATTCTACTTAACGTTGCTAACAACCGCACAAAAATTATACAATGGCAAGGACGCTGTATATTAGTATTTTGCCAGATGTACTTTAAAAAAAACTCCGTTTTTCTTTCTCTTCTTTTATCTGCAGTAATTACGCGATTCGCCTCAGCAAGACGATAAACGCACTCTTGACTGTAAAGCTCATAGGCGGAATTAAATTTCCGCTATGCCTGACGAAACAGCCTTGTCTGCAAGCGCGCTTGCAACAGCTGACACCCCCTCCCTTCCATTCCCTCCCCACGCCCTCTGTCCTTCCCCCGCCTGGATTATCCAACCACAATGAAGGTAGGTTGCAAGATACAGCTTGTAACGTCAGCCTCAGGAATCCAAATCCTCACCTGAACCAGCAATTCAGATGGCAACAATCTGCTTTCAGGTTGCGATGTGAAGCGGTGATATATTGGGACTGCTGCATGTCAAACGGAACGAGCACATGACAGATACGAGTGGTTTCAGGTAATTGAACTGTCAGCAGAGGTAACACAATAAAGAGCAGGTAACCCACGCCCGGTCCTGTGACACAAAGAATGCGCCTACACCACGCATAGTCTGTGTCCACACGTGACCCAGAAGTCATGCGACGACTATGGTATCAGTGACTGACTGCAATTGTGGGATCACAAGCACATCATATGAGCTTACGAGTTACTTTGAAGTACTTACGTATCGCATCAATAGTGGTGAAGAAATCGCACCTATGTTGTGACAATTCTTGTGATATACTTTGATGTGCATATGTATTTATATCAATGGTACAAAAATGATTATGTGTTATTTGACAAGTTCCTTTTCCTGTTCTCCTTTTTAGCTTTTTAAATTTCATTTTTCTTTTATCTTTTGAAAGAGAGAGAGAGAGAGGAGAGAGAGAGAGAGAGTGTGTGTGTGTGTGCGTGCGCGCGCGCGCGCGCGCGCGCGCGCGTGTGTGTGTGTGTGTGGAATGTCAGGTTCTGGGAGATTTGAGGGCGGAAAGTTTGAGATTATTATTTTTTTGTAATGTTATGCAAGGAGTGAGTGAGGAGAAGTGAAGGGACATGTGGACTATACCATGTTCTTGTACATGCTGTTGCAGACCACTTTTTTGGCTGGACACCTCGAAGTGTGACATACGTTTAGGACTTTGTTTTCATTCGCATCTGTCTGTCTGTGTCTGCCAAAAATACGCGCGCGTATGTGTCGCGCCTGCGTGCAAAAGAATTTAAATGAAACCAGGTTGTAGAGAGAATCCGTGCTGAATCCGTGCTCAGGACTGAAGGGCAGAACCGGGACTGGCCTCTGGCGGGAAGGTGTACTGTGGCACAAAAGGCGAACCTGTGAAGTTTGGGTGCGGATCCGTGGTTTGAATCTGGATTAAACGGCGGATCCAGAATGTGTTCGATTGTTGCAGAGGCCGAGTGCGCTTGTTTCTTTACGCTTATGGTTTGTTGTGGATGTTGAAATTTTGCACGAATGACCATCGTTTCCAGCACATCCAATGTTTGTGCATGTGTTATAGATGGTACATGCAGGGGTTTTATAATTTCATGCGGAACATTTGCTTTGGCATCCATGGGCAATCTTTTGATGGGCTATCCACATGTGTGGGTATATGTGTCTGTGGGTATGCAAGTATATGGCTTGTATTGTGCTTGTTGTACATAGGCCAGTGGCAGTGCTTGGGGGAGTCTGTGCGTATGTATGTACACTCGCTCATCTCCATTTTGCATATGTATTATTGCTTAAGGATCCGAATGTCTTCTCTAATGCGTGTGTGTGGTGTGTGGTGGTGGTGGTGGTGGTGGTGGTGGTGGTGGTGGTGGTGGTGGTGGTGGTGGTGGTGGTGTGTGTGTGTGTGTGTGTGTGTGTGTGTGTGTGTGTGTGTGTATGCGTGCGCGCTCGCTAGTATGTATGTATGTGTGAATCTTCAGTAAACAGCATTCCACATCATACCATCTTTGTGAAATGACTCAAGTCAGCGTGCAGCATTTCAAACCATATAATATATGTGAAATTCCTCATGCCAGCATACAACATTTAAGTTCTTAACATCTGCTTTGACTCTATATGGATTGACTCATGTCAGTGTACAGCATTCTAACCTTTACAGTGTATGTAAAATTCCTCAAGCTAGCATACAACACTCAACTACTTGCAGTCCGCGTGAAATGTATCAGGCCAGCATACAGCATTCTAACCCTTACCATCTATGTGAAATGACACTAGACAGTATACAGCATTCAAAACTGTGCACTGTATGCGAAATGACTCATGCCAGTACACAGTGTTCACGATGTAAAACTATGTAAAACGACTCACGTATTTCAAACATTACAAAACTATGTGAAATGACTGGATCATTCCAAAACTTACGGTTTACTCACGACGACTCATGTCATTGCCATGGTTGGCCCATAGGATGAAAACTATCAGGTAAACATGAAGAAGAAGATAACAAGTGAAAAACAGAAGAGAAACATGCTTCAGATAAAGAATAGCATGATGATTAATGTATTTTTCTTCCTCTTTCAGGGACTTTCTCACCGGGTAGAATGGGGCTATAGTCTTTTTGTTGAGAGGGGCACGGGCACACTTTGTGGATTGTTTTGAAAGTCCACGGGAGATCGCGAATACTGGAAACTGGGAAAGAATGATTAGGCCAATATGTCGATGAAGACCAGGAAACTTTGTTTATGGAAGCAATTATTTGTGTGTGTGTGTGTGTGTGTGTGTGTGTGTGTGTGTGTGTGTGTGTGTGTGTGTGTGTGTGTGTTGCAGAGCCGGTGCGAGCTTTGAAAGATAAAAACATTCCTTTGAGTCCAAGAGGATCTGTTGATGAAATTTTGGAAAATGTAACTAATTAACTTGTTGCAAAAGAAGTAGAAAGAATTTGAATGTAAATACGATAAAAAGTTTTGTTTTTAATGAAAATGGGGAACTCTCTTTTGTTTAGTCTGACTGGTTGTTTGTCGACGTTACGTACGCGAGAGTTTGATAGTGCGCGCGCACGCTGTGTGTGTGTGTGTGTGTGTGTGTGTGTGTGTGTGTGTATGTGTGTGTGTGTGTGTGTGCGTGTGTGTGTGTGTGCGTGTGCGTGTGTGTGTGTGTGTGTGTGTGTGTGTGTATTCGACATTGGTGAGGTTGTCGGTTGAGTCTGAAGCCCTCCTGGAGGCGGAGTGTTTTTTAATGGCTGGAAAATCTTCCATGTCCATCCAGCATGAAGCAGGTATCTGATTCAGTTGAGGGAAGGGTATGGTGGTAGAATGACTGGGATTGGCTTTGTCGTCCGAAATATTGTGTCACAGCCATGGTGAATCTCTAGCAGTTCTCTGCCCTGCGACTGTTATACTTTGGGACTTTAATAACCTTTGTATCTTTACTTTCAGATCTTCAAACGTTTTTAAACACCTTCATAATGAAAACGTTGAAGGTGATGGAATGCCTTCCACATTTATGAAGTAAATTCACATATTTTCCCCTCACCTCCAATCCTTCTGTTACACACACACACACACACACGCGCGCTCACACACGCACAGTTAAAATATCTGCACAGCCAGGAAATAAACAATGTTCTTCCAAATTCAGTCCAAAAAAGGCGAAACGAAGTGCCTGTCTGAACTGAGTACCTCATTACAGTCTTGTATTCTTTGAGCCCGTCCTGACGTCAGAGTGTGTGTCCAGAGACCGCGGGAGTAGAAGAGCTGGCCTTTGATGTGTTCTGGGAGAGGATGACCATAATTACACACCAGTGACCAGTTGATCAGCAGACCTGGAACAACACGGGGACGTTGGTCACTGGGTTTTAATGGGGGATTTATTCAACAGCATGAGGACAATGGTCATTGGAGTAAATGGGGGATTTATTC
>CM065732.1:26694892-26702392 GCA_033310375.1 Conus canariensis
CGTTTTTTCTTCTTTATGGAATATCTTAGAAAGTACTTGGCCGATCTTTCTGAACATTTGAAGGTATGTTCACTATGGGTCACGGATGATGCCCGATGTGTTATTTTACCGTTATAGCTGTTACTAACGGCTATAACGGTTTTTCTTTTTTTATGGAATATCTCAGAAAGTACATGGCCGATCTTTCTGAAGATTTGTAGGTATGTTCATTATGGGTCACAGATCATGCCCGATGTGTTATTTTACCGTTACAGCCGTTACTAACGGCCATAACGGCCCATAACAATTTTCTTCTTTATGGAAAATCTCAGAAAGTACATGGCCGATCGATCTTTCTGAAAATTTGAGGTATGTTTATTATGGGTCACAGATGATGGCCGATGTTTACCAGAATAGCCGTTATTAACAGCTATAACGGGCCAAAACGTTTTTTATTTCTTCTCTTTATGGAATATCTCTCACGTATTCAAGATAAACTGGGAGTACGTTTATATGCTTTGCATCTTGTTTGTCTTCTGGTTTTCGCTGCGGGCAGTTTTGTCACTTTTGTCACACAGAGGAGCGCTCGCAGAATCACCAATCAACCTGAATCATACTCTTTTTTTTTTAATCGTTTAAGCGGTCCACTCTTGTTAAAGGCAATTTTGACAAGTTACTAGTTGCTAAATCGAACCAAAGTTGTCACTTTGCACTGCCATGTCCACTTGTGCTGCTTGTCACAGGCTGAGATTAATGTCCTCAGGTTTTAAAAGGTCTCGTGCAAAAGCGTAGCTTCACGCAAAATTCCGCGTTATTTCATGGTAGTGCCAGATAACCGGCAACTTTCTTGGAACGATGATAGTGGTTATGAATCAATCACTTACTTTCTTGTTGGCGATCGCTTTGCAGGCCCCTCTCAGAGGGCGGTGGAAAGGAGGCAGGATTATATGTGGGGACTTTGCTCAATCCCTAATGACATGGCCATGGTGAGTGAGCTACTTCTGTCCCCCACCCCATTTTCCCTCCACTCCACCACCACTTGCCGCCCCATCCTCCCCAAGGGTACAAATAATGCGCCGATAGGCCCAGATGCCACACCGGAGTGTTGTTGTGTGTGGTATGAAGCAATGCGCATGTGTGTGTGTGTGTGTGTGTGTGTGTGTGTGTGTGTGTGTGTGTGTGTGTGGTGCGTGCGTGCGTGCGTGCGTGGTGTGTGTGTGTGTGTGTGTGTGTGTGTGTGTGTTTGTGCGCGCGCACGAGCGTGAAGAGAGAGAGAGAGAGAGAGAGAGAGAGAGAGAGAGAGAGAGAGAGAGAGAGAGAGAGAGAGAGAGAGAGAGAGAGGTGTGTGCAAGCGAGCGCGCATCGCAAGTCATTTTCAAGCGTTGTTTGACACAGAGAGAAAGAGGAAACGTGCAAATAAACCGATAAAGACAAGTGATCAGCACACAGGCGAATAGGAGTGAGGACGGACAAAAAATGACGACAGACTGCAAGGCGGTGTTGTTCGGGCTTGGCATGGGAGATAACCCGTACGCAGAGTACAGTCCTTACGTAACTGGGATGGTTGTCTCCCCTGTCAAGACGAACGATCCCAGGCGCGTTTCCCTCAACAGAACTGACATTCATGTATGCATTGCACAACACTCGCATACAAGCCTTGACAGACCCGAGCTCGCACACACACACACACACACACACACACACACACACACACACACACACACACACACACGCACAAATACACACACACACACACACACACACACACACACACACCACACCACACACACACACACACACACACACACACACACACACACACACACACACACACACACACACTTCAAAGTGCGAAGTAATTGTATCTTTAACCATTTGTTGGGGCATGGAGCACACACACACACACACACACACACACACACACACACACACACACACACACACACACACACACACACACAATTCTTGTCATAATAGACTTTAGGTGTTATATCAAAACTGAAGAACTTTGTTTCTCAACGATGATAATTTAACAATTTGAAACAATCGGAAATCATAAGTGCGTAACTTTTATACCTTTCATTGTCATTATTAATTCAAATTCACAATCATCATTCATATTGCAATGGATGCTTACAGCGAATTTCATGGTGCTTTGTGGGGTTCCGTAATCTATAATACGATATTGACTTACCTTCGTTATTTGATAAACATTCACGTCTACAGCTCTCATCAACACATTCGCAGTGTTAATTCACCATGCAAGTTTGATGGTTAGCGATACTGATAGCTATTTGAACAAAATATTCTTTCGGTCTCGTGTCGTGAAAACCATTCGAAGATCCATGTCTTGATAACGATGTATATTCCATATACTTACAATAAAGTTTCATATGCTAAAGAAATAAAACGACTTGACAACAAATTTGCCCCAGATTAAAGAGAAAAGAAAAAAAAGAAAGAAAAGGAAAGAGAAAAAAAAAAAAACGAAAAAAAAAGGAAAAGAAAAAGGACAATTAAGATCCACATGCCTCAAACACCCACTTACACTTGGACTCATTTGAAACTTCGGGGCGAAAAGAGGACACCAGAAAAGGGCGAACCGACGCTGTTGCAGATATGAGGGAGGGGAGGTGGTGGTTTGGGGTGGTGGTCGAAACAGCAAGACTGTAACTCACTGAAAAAAAAAGAAAAAAACAAAGTACAAGGAAACAAACAAAAGACATACAGAGAGAGAGAGAGAGAGAGAGAGAGAGAGAGAGAGGAGAGAGAGAGAGACTAAACGGGAAAGGGCGATAAACCTACCGCCATCACATCTGGCAGGGATTGTTGGCCCATGCGGAACACAAATCGTCTCCCCTCTAGAGATGAGGTGTGCCTGTTGTCACGCCGTTGTCAATCATGTTCGCCAGTTACCGTTCTTCCGTCACCAAATCGTCCTACTGACGACAGTAAGGCGGAAATGTGTGTGTTCAACTGACTGTCTATGTATTTATTCTTGATGACTCTAAAGGCAAAGCCAGACCTTAATGGAAAGATTTCCGTAACAGTAGACAGGGCGTGTATTTCATCCCGTCCCCTCCCCCCTCTTTTTGTTCCGTCAGTTCTTTCTCTGTTGCCTGCAGAAATGTAAATTTGCGGGAATATGATAATGCTTCCAGTTTAATTCTGTCAGGTGCTTGTGAGGTGTATTTTCTTCTTCTTATTATTGAAAAAAAAAAATTTAGAAAGAGAGGGTGTTAGTTACCGCCAATGACATTGACAAACAAAGCACATGACAAGACACGATGCATTTCAACCTCTTGGGTCTTCTTCAGGCAAAAAACTAAAACACATTTAACATTTAGGACAGTACAAACAAAGAACGAAAAATGACTCATCTGTTGTTGTCCATGTGGTAGGGAGAATAGCCGCCAGGCGGAAATGACAAGGGGGATTATGGGAGAGGAAAAGGAGGGGGAGTTGCGTGGGAGGAGGGGGGAGGGTGTGTGTGATACGATAGGGTTGTGTGTCTAGTTTAGTGGGGTGGTGTGATATCTTTGTGATTGTTGTGGTAATGGTGGATTGATAATAATGGTAAGGGGGGGGGGGGGGGGGCGGGGGGAGAGAAATTGGGGAAAAAAAAAAATTTATATATATATATATATATATATATATATATATATAGAAGGGATAAATACGTACATGAACAGAATGAAAGAAACTGTAAAAAACAACAACAAAAAAAAAAAAAAAACCACCACCAACAACAACAACAACAAAACGGTTAGGTGAATAAAATAAATGATTTCGCTGGGTGATGAAAGAGGTGGTAGTAGTTATGCGTGGGTAGTTGTGAAAGGTGTGTGGGTAATGTTAATAAGGGAGGGAAGGGGATGGAGGATAAATGGGTGATAAGGTACATTTGGGGGGGGGGGGGGGGTTGAGGGAAAAAAAAAAGGGGGGGTAGGGTGGGTGGGGAGGAGGGTAATGTGTGTGTGGGGGGGGGGGAGGGAAGGGGGCAAGAGAAGGAGAGCTCATATCTCTTCATCCACTATGGGGTGGGGGGTGGGGGTGGGAGGTTGGGAGGTTCATATAAATAGTGTTTAAAAAAGTAAACAATGCTGTGGGATGATGTTCATTGTAACAGGTGAAATAATGTGTTGGCATCAATATGCTGCTGTTTGTTGAGAGAAGATAGCAGTGATCAATGAAAAACAGGGTATCATGTGTTGCCACACACACACACACACACACACACACACACACACACACACACACACACACACACACACACACACACACACACACACGAAAGAAAAAAAAAGGGGGTGGGTGGGTGGGGGACCACATGTAAACAATGTTCTGGGTGAGTTATGATCATATGATCATAATGAGACTAACTGTGGAAAGTTTTCACACACATATTTACACACACATACACTCATTCACAAAAAAAAAGAAAAAAAAAAGGTAAAAATTATTATCATCAATCAGTCACTGATGGGTGATGATCATGTGAGATCAACGGTAGTGTAGGAAGAGATTCTTCTCCGTTCCCTTAGGCAGGAATCCTGGAGGTACTGGCAAAGGCTTCTGTATGGTGAAGGCCCTCCAGTGGTCAATAAAGTTTTGCACTCATCGGTGTGTTGGCAGGCCAGGATTGTACTTTTGGTGTTGTTGGGACTGTTCCACCGTCATTGGGGCTGCATGGTTAAATTGAAGACTCGCCAGGGTGGAGTATTGCAGAGATGTGATGTCACAGTCTGGAGTGCCCAGTTCTCAGTATCACAATGATGGTCTTCTTCTTCGTTTACTTAAGTAGGAATCCTGGAGGTACTGACGGAGGCTGCTGTATGGCGAAGACCCTCCAGTGGTTAGTAGGGTTTTGCACTCATTGGTGAGTTGGCAGGCCAGGTTTCCACTTTGGGCCTAGCTGGGAATGCTCCGCTGTCTCTGGGGCAGCACTGCATTGATAGTGTGAAAGACTCACAGGTGTGGAGTATAGTGGACCTGCGATGTTGAGGTCAGGGGAGCCTTATCCTCAGTCCAACAATCTTCACTTGGTCTGATCTGGGCATCCGGTAGTATGCATCCCTCTTGTTGAAGTCTGGGTGTTGCTCAAGTCATCTTATTTGTCTCCTTGGAAATATTTTAGATTTATTCCAAGGAGACTACCTTTTACAGTTGGGGCTGCTGTCCTCCTTCCTTTGTCAGCTGGTCAGCTTCTTCATTTCCATATAGTGCAGTGTGAAGGTGTTCACTGGATGGGAGTATTTTCAGTGACTGATAAATGGTAATAATTTTAAATCAGTAGTACCACAGGGTGATGACCATTGTTATACAAGTGGAAAAATGCAGTGGTGATGGTGCAATGGTGCAAGGTGGGGGGGGGGGGGGGGCATAGGAAAATACCAATGACCTGTGGGTGATGCTCACTGGCATGGGTAAGATCAATGGTACTGTAGGATGATCGTCACTGAGGTAAGTGGAATAATAAGGTGGCATTGGTATAATATTGCAGGTTGAGAAAGTGGGTGGAGGGGGGTTGGGGTAGATGACTGGTGGGTGATGGTCATGTTTCATTGGAGATACTGTAGGATGATGGTAATTGTTGTATAAGTGGGATGATGTTGTGGCATGGTGTAAAGTGCCGGTGGGGGAATGGGGCAGGTGTTCAAAGATGGGTGGATGATGATGATGGTCAAGGTGTAGGTATGATCACAGTGGTGTAGGATGATGGTCATTTTTGTAAAAGGAGTAGGATAGTGTATTGGTAAGTGTGATAATGCCAGTGGGGGAATAAAGGAAATGATCAGTGACTGATGGATGTTGATCACTGTGATGAGATCTACAGTACTATAGGGGGTGGCGGTTGTCATAAGTGAAATAATGTTGTGGCATTGATGTAGTAATGCCGGTTGGGAAAAAAAAAAAGGGGGGGGGGGTAAACAGGGTATCATGTGTTGCACACACACACACACACACACACACACACACACACACACACACACACACACACACACACACACACACACACACACGAAAGAAAAAATAAAGGGGGTGGGTAGGTGGGGGACCACATGTAAACAATGTTCTGGATGAGTTATGATCATATGATCATAATGAGACTAACTGTGGAAAAAAAAAAACAACACCCACACCCACACCCACACCCACACACACACACCCGACAAACACATGTACATACATCCAAGCATACCTGTATGTCGAGGGGAGAGGGGAGATACAAGATACAGTGGGGTCAAAGGAAAGGAAGTGGTCAGTGGGAAAAAAAGGAAAGACAGAAGAGAAAAAAAGGGGGGAAGGGGGGTGGTGCTGCAAGTTAATGTGGTGTGGGTGGGTGTGTGATTTTGTGGAATATATAGTGGGTTGTTGTTGCAGTGGTGGACCGGTGTAATCATGTACTTGGGTTGGGATGCTGGTAATACGGGGGTGAAGGGAAAGAGCGGGGGGTGTTAGAGGGGGAGGGGGGGAGTTTGGAGGTGGGAGGGTCAACTATTGGGCCTACCCTTCTGATAGGGTTTTTTGGGGGGGAGGGGGAAAGGGGGGGTATTTTGTGTGTGTGTGTGTGGGGGGGGGGGGGAGTACGGGGTAGATCAGAGGGTAGGTAGTTGATTGGTATAGAACATGGGGTGTGGTGAAAGTGAAAGGTGAAGGAGGGTGGCTGTAGATTAGGTATGAAGTGAGAAGCGGGGTTTTTTGGGTGATGCTGTGTGTATGTGTGTGTGTGTGTGTGTGTGTGTGTGTGTGTGTGTGTGTGTGTGTGTGTGTGTGTGTGTGTGCGTGCATGTGTGTGCGTGTGTGTGTGTGTGTGTGTGTGTGTGTGTGTGTGTGTGTGTGTGTGTGTGTGTGTGTGTGTAAATGAACAAAATAAAATGAAATAAATTAATTGGAGTAAAAAAAAAAAAACAAAAAAAAAACATATTGATAAATAAATAAGAAGTGGGAAAAAAATGTAAGGGGGAAGATAAAACAAAATTAAGATTAAATAGATGGAGGGTGGCTGTAACTACTGTATGCAGTGAGTGAAGGGGATATGGTGGTGGAGTGTGTATATATGTGTGTGTATGTGTGTGTGTTGGTGGGGGATATTGCCAACTGATGTAGAAGTGGTGGGTATGTGTGTTAGGTTATTGTTGGATATTGATGCCTTGGGGGTGTAGTGTGCCCAGTTTGGCAATGAGATGGGATTCTTGAGTTGTGCGTTCAAAGCTCTCACTCTGTGACTGCCAGAGTGCCATAACTTTGACATGGTTGATGTTGTGTTGGGTGTGGTTGAAATGTAGGGCGACGGGTTTGGGTCGGTGGTGGCGGATATCAGCGACAACCCCTCTTATTATATCCCGACAACCCCTCTTATTATATCCCGACAACCCCTCTTATTATATATCCCGACAACCCCTCTAATTATTGATACAACGATTTTCTTTTTTTTCATACTTTAGACTATTGACCTTTTGATTCTGAAGATACTTCGTGGAACGATTCAGCCGACGTGCACAGAAAAAAACATTGAAC
>CM065732.1:26704892-26717392 GCA_033310375.1 Conus canariensis
TCTCTCTCTCTCTCTCTCTCACACACACACACACACACACACACACACACACACACACACACACACACACACACTCACACACACACACACACTCACACACACGACCACCTAAGAGCCTATACTACACTCGTGTAATTTCCCCATGTCTGGATTTTGTTTTTTCCTCGAACGAAAAGCACTCATCCACACGATTACCTTACCAAACTGCCCACTATCCAACTTCCAAAATTCCCGGCTCGACAATCTCTTAACAGTTTGGTGAAGAACATAAGAGTAGTGACCACCGATGGTGGTGAAGCCAGGGTATGGATGCCTGGTAAGGCTGGGGAGTGGGGAGGTAAGCGGGAGATCCATGGTAAGCTTGACTGGAATGAGCTGGATATCTATCGTAAGGATGTGTGGGTTCAACAGAGTGTCAACGGCAAAGGTGGGTGGGGTATTAAAGTATTTGTCATAAGGGTGGGTGGGGTAAGGAGTAAACAGGGTATCCATAGTCGGGGGCGGGTGGGGTGGGCAGGGCATCTGTGATAAGGGTGGATTTGGTAAGTAGGGTATCCATGGTGAAGGTGGGGTGGGATCGACAAGGCATCGATGATAAGGGTGGGTGGGGTAAACATGGTATCTATGATAAAGGTATGTAGGATAATCAAGGTATCTATGGTGAGTGAGGGTGGGTTAAGCAGGGTGTTTGTAATAAGGGTGGATGTGATAAACAGGGTACCCTGGTTAAGAGTGGGTTGGTTCAGCAGGGTACCAGTGGTAAAAAATATTTGTGACAAGGCTGGATGGGGTAGTTAAGGTATCAGTAGTAAGCGTGGTTGTTGAAAACAGAGTATCTGTGATAAGTCTGGGTGTGGTAAACAGCGCATATGTGATAAAGGATGGTTGTGGTCAACGGGGTGTCTGTGAAAAGGGTGGGTAGGGTAAACAGGGTATCTGTGATAAGGGTGGGTAGGGTAAACAGGGTTTCTGTGATAGGGGTGGGTAGGGTAAACAGGATATTTATGGTAAGGGTGGACTGGGTAAAGTGTGTATTCATGTTAAGGGTTGGCCGGGTTAATATGCCATCAATGGTAAGCGTGGACGGTGTAAACAGGATATCTGTTAAATGGGTGGGAGGGTAAGTGGGATATCTGTGATAAGCGTGGATTGGGTAAAAATGGCATCCATGGTAAGTGGGTGCAATAAATAGGGTATCTGTGATAAGGGAGGGTGAGGTCAACAGAGTTTCCATGATAAGGATGGGTGGGGTAAACGTTGTATCAGTGAAGGGTGGGGTGGGGTGAATAAGGACCCATGGCAAGGGTGGTTGGGTAAGCAGGGTATCTGTGAAAGGATACATGGGGTAAAGAGGATCTCTATGGTAAGGGTAGGAGGAATAAACAAGCTATACATGGTAAGATTAGGTGGGATGAGCAGGGTATCTGTCACAGAGGTGGGTGGGGTAATCAGGGTATTGACTATAAGGGTGGGTTAGGTAAAGAAGTATCCTTGATAAGGATGGAAGATGTAAGCAAGATGTCTTGAAAGGTATGTGTGAGGTAAATTCGGGATCCGTTGTAAGAATGTGTTGGGTAAGCAGGGAATCTGTGGGAACGGTGGGTGTGCTAAATACCGTATCCGTGGTAAGAGTGGGTAGGTTAGGCATGTTGTTTGTGATATGCCATTTTTTTATTGGGTGTATGGGGTTAACGTACGTTAATCGTGGTATTGGTGAACGGGGTTAACAGAGTATCCCTTTTGAGGGGGGTGGGGGTGGAGTAAACAGAGTGTCAATGGTAAAGATGGTTGGGGTAAACAAGGTATCTGTGACGAGGGTAAGTGGGGAAAGTAAGCATCTGTAAGGCTGCATGGAGTGAACAGATTATAAGGGTGGGCGAGGTAAACAGAGTATCTGTGATAGGGGTGGATGGGGTAGCAGGGTATCACTGGTAAGAATGGATGGGATAAACAGAGTTTGAGTGATGACGTGATTCAGTACTCAGGGGATTCATGGAAAGGGTACGTTGGGTAAGAAGGGTATGTGTGGTAAGGGTGCGCGAGGTAAACAGGACATCCATGGTTAAGTGAGGCAGGGTATCAATGGTAAGGGTAAGTGGGATAAAAACAGTATCAATATGAAGACTGTGTAGGTGGATACGCAGGGTGTCTGCGATAATATTGGATGGGATAAACAGGGTGTATGTGATAAGGGTGGCTGGCATCAACTGGGTATCTGTGATGAAGGTACATGGGGTTAATAGGGTATCGATGTTAAGGATGGGCGGAATAAGTAGGTTATCTGTGATAAGGGTGTTAACAGGGTATCCACGCATACGTTGGATGGGGTTCACTGGGTATGCGTGGTAAAGATGGGCTGGGTAAACAAGGGTCCGTGCTAAGCGTGAATGAGGTAAATCGGGTATCCATGATGAACATGGGCATGATAAGCAGGACATCAGTGAATCAGGGTGGGCGAGACAAACAGGGTATCAGTATTAAGGGTGGGTGGAGGAAACCAAGTATGTGTCACAGTGGAATATGGAATACAGTGTACCCATATCAGGGGGTGGCGGGGTAAAAAGAGTATCCGTAATAAGGCTGGAATGTTCGTGTGTGTGTGTGTGTGTGTGGGGGGGGGGGGGGGGGGAGGGGGGTGCGTGCGTGCGTGCGTGGGTGCGTGCGTGCGTGCGCGCGCGCGTGCGTATGTATGTATCTGTGTGTGCGCGTGCGCGCGCGCGTGTGTGTGTGTGTGTGTGTGTGTGCGCGCGTGTACGCATATGTGTATGTGTGTGTGTGAGAGAGAGAGAGAGAGAGAGAGAGAGAGAGAAAGAGAGAGAGAGAGAGAGAGAGAGAGAGGACAGGCGAAATTGTCCACCACATGGCATTACTGGATTACTCCCGCGCATTTGACGCCCAGTGCAATGCAGGGGGGAGCAGCCACGACTTCCGGTCCAGCTCAATCTCCTTCAGATGTGGCCTGGTAATCATAGGAGGGGGTCTTGACCCCATAACGTGGTAATTGGTCACCTCTGGTGGAGTCTCCTTTTGGGTCGAAGAAGGGTCATAAGCGTGCTCTCCCATGTCCACCTCCTCCTCCTCGCCACCAGGGGGAGCTCGGCAGCAAGCGATTAAGATGGCTGCCAGGTCGCAGAGAGCAGCGCCCGTGATGTTGATGCCGAAGCCCCATTGGAAGGTGATGAGGTGGCTGTCGTCGAAGAGGGTGTGTAAGAGATAGCCGAGGGATCCGAACAGGGCAAACACCGCTGGAACAGTGGAGAGAGAGAACGGCACTGATTGTTAAACTCATGCATGTCGCTTTGGTAGTTATTTTTCTATTAATTATATAGAGCATAGCATATTAGAAAGTGCAAGAAATTCTGTTGAAATGCAAATAATTATACATAGATTAGAAAGAAAGGGAAGTATTCAATGCACTGATGCCGGAGCGGTATGTTATTCGTCAGGTATTGTTTTCTGTAGATACTATAACACGTTGTTGTGAGGATGAGAGGTTTCACGTGAGAGGTTTCATTGATGCATCTAGGTTTGTTTGTTTGGTTTGGTCTGGTTTGGTTTGGTCTGGTTTGGTTTGGTCTGGTTTGGTTTGGTCTGGTTTGGTTTGGTCTGGTTTGGTTTGGTTTGGTGTGGTTTGGTGTGGTTTGGTCTGGTTTGGTTTGGTTTGGTCTGGTTTGGTCTGGTTTGGTTTGTTTGTTTGCTGTTTTTGCTGTCTCATCTTCCGCGCAGCTCCCGTGGCATCATCCTCACGGCGCTTACTCCGGCTTTCCCTCCACAGTGCTATAAGCAACATTATCTTATCTTATCTCCCTCCACAGTAACACCTTGGCTTAGGCCGTTGCCAGAGGCAACCCATCAGAGGAGACACTGCGCTGTTATCCAGTCACTTCGGTGATATTCAATGGGCCTCTCCTTGTTCAACATACATCAGACACGGCCTTTTACGACCCCCTGCCGACGACAATGGCTGCTAAGGCGCGGAGCCAACATGAGTGAGCGTACTCCTCGACCTCCGAAGGGTGCAGCCACGTCTGTCCAGCGACGTTCACCGTGAAGTCACTGATGCCAGCAACCTCGACACAAACTCACCAAGGGCATACATGTGGACAGGAAGTCGCGACCGAGGTCACCATGCGAGCAGGGCATGAACAGCCACATAATGTGGTATTTCTTTATAAATTCTGATTGATAAGGATGTGGATAATGAAGATGACACTGAGGAGTTTCATTGTGATCTAAGATTTATGATATTTATGTATGCTATGCTTCAACCAGGCCCCCAAAGTACAGGCACATCCACTGAGCAGATAAACTCGAGTGTGTGGTTCCCATCTTCCTCATTTCCAGTTGACGCTGTAGCAAACTCAGCTATGGACAGGAGCCAGTCATGGTCCAAAAACCTAACACACATGGCTCTGATGGGAATAGAACACACGGTCTCCCAGCCGGTAATCCACGTCGCTAACCACTCCGCCATCGCTACTGATTTGACGCATCTATTTTGTTTTGGTGAAACTTTTATACTTTATTTCATTTGACTGATTTAAAACATGATGCAAACTGTACAGGGCAAACTGGTATACATGCAGTTTGGTTTGTCAAACTGCTTATTGGCATGGCTTTCTTCTCACATGCACCATATTTACTGAGCATAGAATGAAAAAAAAAACATTCACTTTTGACTCACATACCTTAACAAGCGAGTCTACGTAATCACACACTTTTGGTCGTCCATGTGTATGTCAAGTCGTGCATGCGTGCCTTCATGGATGCGTGCCTGCCTATGTGTATTGGGGTGAAATTTAATGTTGGTAATTTTATACAAGTGTAAAACTTGGAACGATAAATATCGTTAAGTCCTTCCTGTCATTCCACTGATAAAGATCTCATTGAATCGTAATGAGCGCGCATGCAAACACGCACGAACGCACACACCAAGAGACATCCAAATATACATGATTACACAGAATCACTCCTTTACTCCTGGTGACACTGGCAAAAAGTCTTCTCAATGATAAAACTCAGAATCGCCGCTTAAGATGGTGGGAGACGATGTCACTAAGAGTTAGTCAAAGAGACATTCCATTGTGGCGGTCATTTTGTTCAGTGTCTTTGCATAGTAATTTGTTGTAATTCCTCTGCTGATAACCATAGGGGCTGTACTTGTTTTTTTTCACATTTTTATTAGATGGTGGGAGACGATGTCACTAAGAGTTGGTCAAAGAGACATTCCATTGTGGCGGTCATTTTGTTCAGTGTCTTTGCATAGTAATTTGTTGTAATTCCTCTGCTGATGACCATAGGGGCTGTACTTGTTTTTTTCACATTTTTATTTTTCATGTTTTGTTGTTGTTGTTACATCTGAAAAAAGACACAGTTTTGACAGTTCATCTGTCTTTTCAAGATGTGCACTTTAGCATTTTTGAACCGGCGTTGGTTTGAACCTGTTTTGTGTGTTTGCATTCAGGATTATTTAATATTTCTCATGAAGATTTTTTATTGATATTTGTGAAAATGGCTGTAAGAATGTTAGTTCTTTGTGACTGTGTGCAAATATGGGTCTCTTTCCTCTTAAGTCTGGAATCATGACAGACGGATGAGTGGAAGGATGGATGGCTGGATGACGAAGTGGGACATGTACCTCCAAAGCTGATGGTGACGTCCAGCAGCCGGCGGAAGCGTGGTCTCCGGCTGACGTGGATGACAACGGCCAGGGCACCGGCCGGTATCAGCAGCAGAACGGCCACGCACTGGAAGAACTGCACCGCGTGAATCATGCCTGCCCACCCGTCCGTCCATCATTCCATTGAGCCATGACTCAGTTAGGAAACAAGTCAACAGGTCATTCAGTCACCGCTCAGTAAACAAAACAAAAAAAGTCAAAAGGCCATCCAATCACTTCATGGATCGTATCCACCCATCCGTCCGTCCATCATTCCAGTAAGCCATGAGAAAGCTGGAAAACAAGTCAACAGGTCATTCAGTCGCTGTACGGGTAATATCTGCCCATCTGTCCGTCCATTACTTCATTAAGCCATGAGTCTGTTAGGAAACAAGTCAACAGGTCATGCAATATAAAGTCTACACATCCGTCCGTCCATCATTCTATTGAGCCATGATTCAGTTAGGACACAGGTCAACGTGTCCTTCAGTCTCTGTTCGAGTAATAATTGTCCATCTGTCCATGCCATTATTTCATTAAGCCATGATTCAGTTAGGAAACAAGTCAACAGGTCATGCAATATAAAGTCTACACATCCGTCCGTCCATTATTCCATTGAGCCATGATTCAGTTAGGAAACAAGTCAACGTGTCCTGCAATCACTGCACGGATTACATCTGCCCATCCGTTCATCCATCATTCCAGTTGCAATGAGTCATTTAGGAAACAAGTCAACGGGTCATTCAACCTTTGCATGGTTTATATCTGTCCACCTGTTCTATCACCATTCCATTAAGCCATGAATCAATCAGGAAACAAGTCAAAAGTCATTCAATCATAGCATGGATGTCTGCCCATCCGTCCGTCCATCATTCCAGTAAGCCATGAGTCAGAAAACAATTAAGCGGGTTATTCTATCACTGCTCAGTCAGGAAAGAAGCCAACAGGTCATCTAATCACTGCATGAATTAAGCTGCCCATCCGTCCGTCCATCATTCCAGTAAGCCATGAGTCAGAAAACAATTAAGCGGGTTATTCTATCACTGCTCAGTCAGGAAAGAAGCCAACAGGTCATCTAATCACTGCATGAATTAAGCTGCCCATCCGTCCGTCCATACTACACCAAACGATATTCAGTCAGGAACAAGTCAATAGTCATTCAATCACTGCATGGATCGTATCTGCCATCGTGTGTCCATCATTAAACTGTAATTCAGTCAGGAAACAAGTCAACTAGTCATTCAATCACTGCATGGAATCGTATCTGCCCATCCGTGTGTCCATCATTAAACTGTAATTCAGTCAGGAAACAAGTCAACTAGTCATTCAATCACTGCATGGATCGTATCTGCCCATCGTGTGTCCATCATTAAACTGTAATTCAATCAGGAAACAAGTCAACTAGTCATTCAATCACTGCATGGATCGTATCTGCCCATCCGTGTGTCCATCATTAAACTGTAATTCAATCAAGAAACAAGTCAACTAGTCATTCAATCACTGCATGGATCGTATCTGCCCATCCGTGTGTCCATCATTAAACTGTAATTCAATCAGGAAACAAGTCAACTAGTCATTCAATCACTGCATGGATCGTATCTGCCCATCCGTGTGTCCATCATTAAACTGTAATTCAATCAAGAAACAAGTCAACTAGTCATTCAATCACTGCATGGATCGTATCTGCCCATCCGTGTGTCCATCATTAAACTGTAATTCAGTCAGGAAACAAGTCAACTAGTCATTCAATCACTGCATGGATCGTATCTGCCCATCCGTGTGTCCATCATTAAACTGTAATTCAATCAAGAAACAAGTCAACAAGTCGTTCAATCAGTACGTGGATCATATCTGCCCATCCGTCCATCCACCATTTTTATAATGCAATGAGTCAGTTAGACAATAAGTCAACGGGTCATTCAGTCAATGCATGGATGATATCAGCCCTCTTGTTTCTATCACCATTCCATCAAGCTGTGAATCAATAAGGAAACAAGGCAACAGACCATTCCATCACCGTAAGGATCATAATCTGCTCCATCCGTCCGTCCATCGGTCTACCAAGTCATGAGGCAACTATGAAACCATTCAACATGTCATTTAATCATTGCAGGGATCATACATGCCCACCTGTCCGTCAATCTTCCCTTCAATCCACGAATCATGTTGGAAACAAGTCGACATGTCATTCAGCCACACCCAGTCTATTCGCTGTATTCAGCTGCCATGCGAAGAAACAAAGCAAAACCAACAGGGAATGAAATGGCCAAGTAGTCAGTTACTATGTGCGTTGACCAATTCACTTAGCCACCGTAGATGATGTGAACACTTATGCACGCACATGCGTAGACTCAGCATTCCCATCCTCCATACACTGTCACAATGCATATCCTACATATATATGCACTATGCGTGCGCGGGTACCGCCCCCTCAATCCCTCCCCCTCCCCCACATGTATGTATATGAGCTAGCAAGTGGTCAAACAAAACCATAGCTGTAACAAGTGGGGCAATGTGCCTCTTTCGACGCACTTGTGAAAAGAGAACGTTCAATAGGAAGTACGGAAGGATAGAATGAAGAGAAAAGGGTTGTGGAACAGATGGAGAGAGAGAGAGAGAGAGAGAGAGAGAGAGAGAGAGAGAGAGAGAGAGAGAGAGGGAGGGTGGTGGTACAAAGGCTTCCCATTCAAGTCCATAAAGAAGAGCACAGACGGACGGAGACCCGAATACATAGGGGAACAAAGAATTACAGATGTGTATATTTGAACACGCGATGCAAGAGAAAGAGGATCATACAAAAAGGACAAACACACACACACACACACACACACACACACACACACCACACACACACACACCACCACCACACCACCACCACCACCAGAAGTATTCAGTTCTATACAATTTTTCAGCACACCAGTCGACGGAGTTGGAAATTGACAAGGAGAGTACAGACAGAAATAGAGACTGACACTGGAGTGAGAATGGGATAAACCAAGAGAGAAATAAGAATGCATTGTTTGACTTAAGCCCCCCCCCCGTACTTCTGCCTCTCCCCTCCCATCGTGTCTCCCCCCGAAGCTCTTTCCCCTCCCCACTCCCCCCCCCCCCCCTCTACACATGCGCGTGCACGGGCGCACGCACCCATGCACGCACGCACATACGAACGCACACACACACACACACACACACACACACACACACACACACACACACACTTGCACACACGCACGCTCCAACGCACGCACGCTCGCACGCACACACGCACACCACACACACACACACACACATACACACACACACACACCACGCACACACCCACACACCACACCCACAAACCGCGTCGCGCGCTTACTCCCCTTTTCTTTCCATATCCCACCCCTTCGTCACCTTCCATCCCACTCTTCCTCCGTCACCTTCCATCCCACTCTTCCTTCGTCACCTTCCATCCCACTCTTCCTTCGTCACCTTCCATCCCACTCTTCCTCGTCACCTTCCATCCCACTCTTCCTCCGTACCTTCCATCCCACTCTTCCTTCGTCACCTTCCATCCCACTCTTCCTTCGTCACCTTCATCCCACTCTTCCTCCGTCACCTTCCATCCCACTCTTCCTCCGTCACCTTCCATCCCACTCTTCCTTCGTCACCTTCCATTCCACTCTTCCTCCGTCACCTTCCATCCCACTCTTCCTTCGTCACCTTCCATTCCACTCTTCCTCCGTCACCTTCCATCCCACTCTTCCGAAGTTTGACAGTTCGTAGTTCGTCCACAACCGTCAACTTCTGTTATTGGACAAACGTTAATCTACGAACACGAATGAAAAGTATCACGTTTTCTTGTAAAACTGGTAACATGGTAACCATATACCCTTTGAAGGCAGAAACAAACGCAGTGCCTTTGACTTTGGTAGAATGATGATAGTTGCAGCAATAGCGACGGAGACGCACTGACAGTTCAGTGACCAACAACTTTGACGAAAATGGCGATTATGATGAAGGCGGCGGTGATGTAATAACTAAGTTTCTTGGATGGCGACACGTAAAAACAATGTCTTTATAACCGAACAAGGATTAGATAAATCCCAGCAAACAAACACTGGTAATATACCGGGTCCCTTCGGATGATGTCCCTACAGATGATCAGGTCGTGTGATTCCAGAGATTTTACCGAAGCTGTAGGCTACAGTTTTCGTGAGTTGGACAAGTGGTGTCAGTGATTTCATTGCCCATTCGACTGGCGAGAGAGACGAGACACCGGTGAGAGATCGCCGTTATGTTGAGGCAAAACAAAATAGCTGACACTCGTATGGTTCTTTGATTGGAGTATGAAAAGTATGAGATGCTTTCTGATTGGTACAGGAGGAGTAGTGTCCTGTTGTTGGTGCATGAGAACATGAGAAGCAGTGACGTCCTATGATTGGTGAATGAGAAGCAGAAGCGTCTGTCTATTGGTGCATGGGAAGAAGTGACGCCTCTTTGATTAGTGCATTCAAAATGGATAATGTCCTCTGATTGGTGCATTGAAAATAGCAACGTCCTCTGGTTGGTCCACGTAAAATCACTCTTTTCATTCCCAAACAGCCTAAGCGCTAGAAGAGGTAGCCATAAGTGTTCCAAAGAATACGTCAAGCGCTCGTGTCGTTCTGCGTCTCGCTGCTCGCTTCTCCAGCCAAAATTAAACACTGGTCACTTGCAAACCCTTGCGTCTATGGAAGCACTGGTCACATACCAACAAAGAAAACACACATCAGGTATCTACTGTCCCTATGGTGTTGTCCTGATTGTGGATCAGGTTGCTGGATTCCAAGTCGCACACAAACAGAGAAAACACACTTCACGTACCTGCTGTCTTCAGGATGTTGTCCTGACAGTAGATCAGACTGCTGGATTGCAGATCACACACCAACAAAGAAGACACACCTCACGTACCTGCTGTCCCTATGATATTCTGACAATAGGTCAGACAGTTGAAGACCAGGTTACACTCCAGCAAAGACAATACGATTTACGTACCCTCTCTCCCTATGATGTTGTGCTGACAGTTGGCTTGGACTCCGGGTCACACACCAACAAAGAAAACACGATTTATGCGCCTCATCTACACGCGATGATGTCTTGACAATGTATTAGACGGTTGGAGTCCAGGTCACACACCAACAAAGAAAACACTCTTCACCACCACCACCACCACCGCCATCACCACCACCACCACCCACCGACAACAACAACAACAACAGCAACAAAAAGAATGATTTACGTACCTAATCTACCTATGATGTTCTCATGACAACATATTAGCCAATATAGACTTCAGGTCCCACACCAACAAGGAAAACACGCTTCACGTACCTGCTGTCCCTTGAACGTTGTCCCGCCAATGAGTCAGAATGTTGGAGTCCAGGTCACACACCGTCAAAGAAAACACGCTCCACGTACCTAATCTACCGACGATGTTCTCCTGACAATATATCAGACAGTTAGACCCCAGGTCACACACCAACAAAGAAGACGCTCTTCACGTACCTGCTGTCCCTATGATGCTCTGCCTACAGTGGATCAGACAGTCGGACTCTAGGCCACACACCATCAAAGAAGACGCTCTTCACGTACCTGCTGTCCCTATGATGTTGTGCCGAATAGACAGTTGATTCCAGGTCATATACCAAAAAGAAATAAAGAAAACAAAAGAAAAAAGAGAAAAAAACACACATGATTTATGTACCTAATCTATCTATGATGTTCTCCTGACAATAAATTAACCAGTATAGACCCCAGGTCGGTCACACACCAATGAACAAAACGCGCTTCAAGTACCTGCTGTCCCTATGATGTTGTGCTGACAATGGATTAGACAGATGGATCCCAGGTCACACACACACACACACACACACACACACACACACACACACACACACCAACACCAACCAAACAAAAAAACAACAACAAACAAGCAACCCCCCCCCCCCCCATGATTTACGTACTTAATCTACCTATGATGTTCTCCTGACAATACATTAGCCAGAATAGAGTCCAGGTCACACACCCAACAAAGAAAACACGCTTCACGTACCTGCTGTCCCTATAATGGTGTCCCGACAGTCAGTCAGAACGTTGGAGTCCAGGTCACATAGCACCCACAGTCCTACAACCTTGATTCCCCTGTCCTCCCTCCGACTGTAGTGCCAGTACGGAGACAGGAACCCTGCCAGGAAGCATATGGTTCCGATGGCCAGGAGAAACAAGCCAACGAGGAACCCTGCGCGCCGTCTGGAGATGCTCGCCATTGTGCAGTGGCCAGGGATCTGTGGAGGAAAGTAAACGAGATTGAGCAAGAGCAGAACACACACCACACACACACACACACACACACACACACACACACACACACACACTCACCACACACACACACACTCTCTCTCTCTCTCTCTCTCTCTTTCTCTCTCTCTCTCACTCTCTCTAATCAGCACTCAATACTACACACACACAACAACACACACACACATCACCACAACCACACCACCACACCACACACACACAGTAAACGAGATAGAGCAAGACAGAGAGACAGAGAGAGAGAGACGAGAGTAACGATTGAGCAAGCACAGACGCACAGAGAGAGAGAGAGAGAGAGAGAGAGAGAGAGAGAGAGAGAGAGAGAGAGAAGAGAGACAAGAGAGAGACTCAGAAAACCTTCATTCGATCAAGGACTGAGATTTTAGGCAGAGCCTATTCTTCCAATGAGACAGACAGACAGAGATAGAGAGAGGGAGAGACAGACAGAGACAGAGACAGAAGAAGAGAGAGAAGAAGAGTGAGAGAGAGAGAGAGAGAGAGAGAGAGA
>CM065732.1:26722392-26724892 GCA_033310375.1 Conus canariensis
CACACACACACACACACACACACACACACACAACGCACACACACAAGCGCGCACCCTCGCAAAAGAAAGAAAGAAAGAAAAATAAAGAAAGAAAGAAAACGAAAAAACAAACAAACGAAAAACGACATTGACGTTCACCTTTTCGATGTGTGGTGTGTGTGTGTGTGTGTGTGTGTGTGTGCGTGTGTGGTGTGTGTGTGTGTGTGTGTGTGTGGCGTGTGTGCGTGTGTGTGTGTGTGTGTGTGTGTGTGTGTGTGTGTGTGTTCAAGCACGCTTGTGAGGCAGCGTTCCGCATTTAACTCTTAATAGTTTAGTGTTATTTGCTGGCGCGATCATCTAGCAATTTCAACAAGGCAGAAACTGACTGCATTTATTTTGTTTCACCACAGACAAGGCATCATAGGGGCGTTGCTTTTTCTTCACAGTGCAATTACTGCATCTGCGTAGTGCCCCTTCGGCATAATCGAGGGGATAGAGAGAGGAAAGGGAAGGGAAAGAGAGTGGAGGGGTTGGACTTGGGCCGTGCTAGAGCTGGGCTAGTCATGGAGTCTCTCCAACAACGGGGCAGGTGTTGTGATCCATCTTACCCGCCCTCCCATTGGTCACGCAAACATTCAATAAACAACGCGACAAGCACTCTCTGCCTTGTGCAACCACTACTCAGCTCCTCTACACACACACACATCACCACACCTCTCCTCTCTCTCTCTCTCTCTCTCTCTCTCACTCCTCCTCTCCGCTCCCTCTCTTCCCTCCCCCCCCCCCCACTCCCTTTTGCTCCTCAATACACTGCCTCCCACCTAACAACACGCACACGATTTTCCACCCCAATCTCTCTCTCTCTCTCTTCTCTCTCTCTCTCTCTCTCTTAATTGAGAAAAAAATTGTATGGCAATCTATTTGTGTCAGAATTGAATGCAACACACGGCGGGACACCCACGGTTTCAAAAGCAGATATGAAAGCAAAGAAGAAATAAAGATAAAAAATGACAGACGTGAAGAAATGAAACAAAGAGAGAGAGAGAGAGAGAGAGAGAGAGAGAGAGAGAGAGAGAGAGATGGGGGTGTATTATCATAATTTGTTTTAAATGTGTGAACCAATATAAAATTGTGGGTTGAAAAAAAGAGAAAAGATACGGGGAAATAGATGAAACAAAATTTAAGAACAGGAAGAGAAAGGACAGAGAAAAGAAAAAAGTGGCAACCACAAGACTGAAAGTCAAGTGAAATCGAGTCACACACTGAATATAGTCCAGTCAAACTGTACACCAAAGGTCACGCGTGGAAATGGGTGGTTAAGCATTTAGACTGGCACATTGTGGTGATACAAAGTGCCAAAATGGCTTTCTGAATGAACTCGAAATGAGATTTTAAAAAGTAAAAAATCTGCTGCCATAACCCCCCCCCCCCCCCGCCCATCTCTCTCTCTCTCTCTCTCTCTCAACAGTTGGGGTATCCGGATAATCGAATGTACTGAACAAGAGAGAGAGAGAGAGAGAGAGAGAGAGAGAGAGAGAGAGAGAGGAGGAGGGTAGACGTAGGTGCTAGTTATCCTTGTACATTTGTCGTTTACCTCGACAAGTTGAAATGATTCATGACAACGGCTCCACGTTTTGTTCCGTTTTAGCACATCAACGTTAAATCACCTAACCGCATGAACTCATCTAAAATTAGGGAAATATCTATTTTCAATTAGAATAGTGGAGCTGTCAGTCCAAGTCACACGATCTGACGGATTGTGGTATATAACACGTAAACAGAACTGGTTTGCATCTTTTGAAATGAACCTGCGTACAAGTTGACTCAACGTTATGGTAGTCGAGAGGTTCAACATGCGTAAACATGATATATTGGTGGATACAGCACGTCCATTGTAGATGTTAACATCTTTGTGGATAGAACTGTACCCAGGAATGGAAATCTCAAAACCTAGAATTATGTTCAGCTAGACGTTATTTGGCAAAACCAAAAACATGAAAATGTTTACTAGCATACGACAAAATATAGGAAACATGAGATATGTTGTTATTTGTACAATCAATGGTATGTGAGGTTTACTTGCATTTAGCAAAATGTATGAAACATCAGATATTTGGTTATCTGCTTAATTAATGGTGTGTGATCAAGCTCTAAAACCGTCTTCAGATGGTCAGGTTTTCTTAGCATTCTTAAGTTAAAAATTAAAAGATGAAGAAAGGAAACTACTGAAGTAATGAATTCGGGGAAAAAACATCAGTCAAACTGCAATCAAAGGGAAGAAAGAGCATGCAAGAGACAGACAAAATTGTGTATGTAAAATGACAGACAGACCAAGAGAGTACTGGTCACATAATTGAAATGATTCTTCCAGCATCCTGTCTGTAGGTTTTATGGAACAGATTTCAACTTTTTTCAGGTATTGGTCTTAGGCATGGCCATGTATACCCGACATTCCTATGCTGGCTTTTTGGGGAGAATAAATCAAATTCTGTGTTGGACATTCCTTTCCACAATGTGACGC
>CM065732.1:26727392-26737392 GCA_033310375.1 Conus canariensis
CAGCACACACACACACACACACACACACACAACACACACACACACACACACACACACACACACACACACAACACTGACGCCAATACCCGTACACACGTCGAAACCAGCCTACTACACGTTGACAACGCACTACAAAACAGGCGAGAAATATGAAAGCAAAGAGACTTACCCCAGACAGGAATATCTTGAGCACACTGTTTCTAAAGAAAGTGCGGTGAATGGGGGAACAATCAAGTGCTTACTTAACCAGCTTAGCCCAGGGCTGATTTCCACACTGTCACACTGTTTCCTTTCAGTTCAGCTTTGCTCGTGGGCGAGCTGAAGAGGAATGGTGGTGGGATGAGGTGAGGGGAGGGGGGGGGGGGGTGGCAGTATGGGAATGAGGGGGTACGGGGAGTGGCAAAATGCAGGGATGGTCGGGAGGGACTGGGGGAAGATGGCCTCGAAGATGGGAGACATTTCAACAACAACAACAACAACAAAGAATTCAGTGTGTTCCTCAAGATGGGAGAGGAAGATGGAGGTACGGCAGAGAGTAGGAAAGGGCGAGGAGATGAGGGGGTGGGGGTTGAGGAGGGGGTGGGGGTTGAGGAGGAGGAGGTAATGTGGGGAACGGGGGTGGGGGTGGGAGAGGGAAATCTGTATTGAAAGTGAGGTGAAAGGGCATCTTAGTTGACACCCATCAAACTTGTAGGTTACAGAATTTTCAGACAGACAGACGCCAGACATGGATACTTTAAAACATAGATGAAGGATTTTCACAGACGGAGTCCAGGCACGGGTACTTTGACACATAGGTTAAGAATTATCAGACAGACGGAGTCCAGGCACGGATACGTTGAAACACAATATGCTAAAGAATTATTAGACAGACGGAAGCCCAAGCATGGATACTTTAACACGTAGGTTAAAAATCATCAGACAGACACGGATGCTTTAACACATAGGTGAAGAATTATCAGACAGACGGAAGCCCAGACATGGATACTTTAACACATAGGTTAAGAATGATTAACAGACGGAAGCTCAAGCACGGATACCGTTCAAACTGGATCTTGTTTTCTATATTTCCGTTTGAAAGTTTTTGAAGCAACACAACCAATACTAAGATGACCTCAAAAGCCTTCTGAAAACTTTTCAGTTCTTACAACTAATGCGATTCTGAGAAATTAATGGCTGACACTAATTTTTCATAGAAAGTCAGACATAATTGACGCGACTCTACCATTAAGACACAGATATGTGAAGGGGAGGGGTGGGGGGATGGGGGTTAGAGATTCAAGAACGACTGTTGGATAAGATGTCTGAGAGTCTGGAACCAGGGATTCATGTCAACGTGGAAGAGGCCTCATTCTTTAGATACAAAGCGATGTTCGGTTCAGTTAAGTGGTTATTTTAACGTCTGTTCATCATCGATGATATTAGACAATACAAAGCAATGGTTAATGGCAATGTGTTTGATCGTGAAGGGAAAGTACAACAAATACGATCCGATTTTGAATATCACAACGTGTGTGTGTGTGTGTGTGTGTGTGTGTGTGTGTGTGTGTGTCGCGCGCGCGCGCGTGCGTGCTTGTGTGTGTGAGAGAGAGAGAGAGAGAGAGAGAGAGAGAGAGAGAGGAGAAGAGAAGAGTGTGTGTGAGAGAGATAGAGAGTGTCTGTGTGTGTGTGCGTGGTGGTGCGCGGCGCGTGTCGTGTGTGTGTGTGTGTGTGTGTGTGTGTGTGTGTAACCTTAATCCCAGTTGAAGAGTAAAATGCCCAATGTTACAAAGTCAGACCCTTCTAAACTAGTACTGACAGTTTGTTCAGCACAGGTGTTCAGACGGTGTTCAGACGTAGCTGGTTAAACAGGAAAGCGCTCCACGTTATTATTGAATGAGCGTCAAAGAAAATGTTTTTCGTTTGGTTTTCCTATTGATGATTCTGTCAATTTGTTTTCTTCTTCTTGATAATATTGTTGCATTCTATTATTGGTAGTGTCTTATACAGCAACACGCGCGCACACAGACAGACAGACAGACAGAACATACGGCGGACACACACACACACACACACACACATTAGACACTCACACACGTGGACTTTCTGTCCTTCTCTCTCTCTCTCTCTCTCCTCTCTCTCTCTCTCTCCTCCCCCCCCCCTCTCTCTTTCTCTCTTTCTCTCACATACACCAAACAATCAGCTACACACACACACACACACACACACACACACATTAGACACTCACACACGTGGACTTCTTCCTCTCTCTCTCTCTCTCTCTCTCTCTCTCTCTCTCCTCTCTCTCCTCCCCCCCTCTCTCTTTCTCTCTTTCTCTCACATACACCAAACAATCAGCTACACACACACACACACACACACACACACACCAAATACCTGAAGGCAAACGCTCTTTCCACACATGCATGATTTCTCTCTCTCTCTCTCTCTCTCTCTCTCCTCTCTCTCTCTCTCTCTCTCTCTCTCTCTTCAACCCCCAAGGTCACTAGGGTTACACGGCATTCAGTCAGGCTGAAAAGAATGTAGGACAGCGATGAACCCGATACTCAGGGTTATCTGCCGTAGAAATCAGGTCGGACTCCACAGTTACACACCGGTCACGAATCGCTTTCCCTGTAGAGTAGAAAGAAACTCGTGGAGAGCGTGGCAGCAGAGAGTCCTCAGAAGAGAAGCCCCCTTCAAGCAAGTGTTTCGGCCCTTATCTCCTGACACTCTAGGGGGATTGGGCCACACCCGGTTCATGACTCCGGATGTCCCTCTGCTGCCCCCTTTTTTTTTTTTCCCCATCTTGGGACGAGCCATGGCTGGGATTCGAACCCATGACCCTCTGGACATGCTCATTTTCCACTTAATGACTCGCGCTTTAACCACTGAGCCACAGGGACACCTGATATTTGTAGGAAATTAAGCCTTATGAAGTTCACTTTTGTTCCTCCTTGACCAGATCCAGCTTGAACACCTCTCTGCCGCTTCTGCCATTGCTTTCAGGGCTCTGGTTTTTTCCTTCCCTGCAACTGAGAGCTGTTTCATGAGGCTGTATGCAGACGTTCCTACAAACCCCCTAGCTCCAATTTCTGCAGTGAGGACTTTGACCTGATAGCCTTCTCTCCTCAGGCTGTTTGCCAGATCAGCATACTTTTCAGTCTTGTAGATTTGAGCTGCCTCCATTCTGTTCTCATATGGCACCGTGAGCTCGATCATGATCAGCTGCTTGGTTGACTTAGAGTGGACTACTATGTCTGGCTCCATGCCACTCTTGCTGATGATCTCTGGGTGACTTTTCCATTCTGGGAGGTCTGCAGTGCACTCCCAGTCATCTGCCCCGTCCAGCAGACTCTGCCTGCATGTTTCGAGTGGCACTGTTGTTCTTGGCCATGATTTGCTGCCTCCTGCCGTGAAGAATGTTGCGGGTGCTTTTGGAGTCCTGATTTTCCCTTTTGTGGTGTTGGTACTAGCCCAGACTACTTGTACAATCTCTTTGAGCACTTGGTTGTGCCTCCATGTGTACCTTCCTTGAGCCAGGGCTACTTTACATGAGCTTAGGACATGCTCCACTGTTTGTTTTTTGCATGGCAGAGGGGGCATGCAGGATCGTCTGTTTTCCCCCACTTCACCAGGTTTGCATTTGAGGGCAGAAGGTCATATGCAGATCTGAGAATGAAGCTGATCCTGAGAGGGGCCATGCGCCAAATGTCATTCCAAGTGAGACTTCTTTGGAGTGCATTCTCCCACGTTGTCCATTGCCCTTGCTGGCTCTGCTGGACTGCTTTTTGGAGTCTTTTTTGGTCTTCTTCTTTTCTCATCTCCTGAATCATCATGTCTCTTTTGGCTTTTCCTTTGGCCTTTGACCACCATTCAGTTTTGGTCACCCCCAGTCCTTGTCTGTTGGTCTGTGTGTGTCCTGTTATTTCTCTGATCTTGAGACTTTCTTTTGCAGAATCCATCGCCTCTTGAACTTTCCATTTTCTGCCTGTCTTCAGCTGGGGCTTGATTGCTTCTACCACCTTGTCTCCTGAGTCCTCCAGCATGCTTTGAAGTCTGATCTTCCCTGCTTTGTATTCCTCCAGGATGGATTTCAGTGGTAGTTTCAGCTTTGCTTGGCGACAGTACAGCGCTATGTCAGTCAGACAGGGTGGGACACCAAGCCATTTCCTTGTGAACTTGTTGATTTTGGCTTCCATTGCCTCCACTATGCTGGTGCAGATGTCGTATATCATAAGAGGCCATAGGAGCTTTGGTATCAGCATGAACTGCAGACACCAGACCTTGTATTTGCCAGGGAGCCCACACTGGTCAATGGTCTCCAAGCCTTCCTCCGCCATCTGCTTGGTTTCTTTTGCTCTTTGTGTGTCTTTCAGCGTATCATCATACCATCTTCCAAGGCTCTTGACTGGTTCTTCTGTGACTGTTGGAATGGCCTGGTTGGCAACACTGAAGACCACAGATCCGGCCACTTTTCCTTTCCTCAGTGAGAGACTCCGTGATTTCTTTGGCTTGAACTTCATTCTGGATGAGGCAACTATGTCGTCCAGCCTCTCCAGCACATGACGTGTCTCGTCTTCTCTGGATGAAATCACTGTAGTGTCATCCATGAAGGCCTTGAGAGGAGGCATCTTGTATCCATCGCCAAGGTCTGTTTGTCTCGCGTTGTTTGTTGCTGCTTTCAAGATGAGTTCCATTGCCAGCACGAACAGTATTGGGGAAATTGCACAGCCCATTGCAATACCCACTTCCAAGTTGATCCAGTCTGTTGTGTACTCCTTGGTAGAGAACCGCATTGAGAAGCCATTGAAGTACTTCTTGAGCATGTTGCGGATGTTCTTTGGCACATGGTACATCTCAAGAGCCAACTGTATCATCTCATGGGGCACAGATCCATATGCGTTTGCCAGATCAAGCCACACTACGTCCAGGTCTCTCTTTTCTGTTTTTGCTTTTTGGATTGCGTCCCAGATCATTGTGGCGTGTTCTACACAGCCAGCCACGCCTGGGATGCCACCTTTCTGGACTGACACATCCAAGTACTTGTTTTCCATCAGATACTTGGTCAGCCTTGCTGCCATGACAGAGAAGAAGATTTTCCCTTCGACGTTCAGTAGTGATATTGGCCTGAACTGGCTGATGTCACTTGAGTTTTGCTCTTTGGGGATGTACACACCATCTGCCGTCATCCACTGGCCGCTGATCTTCTGGTTTCTCCAAGCCGATCGCAGCAGCCTGTGGAGCCACTCCAGCACCTTGGGACATTTCTTGTAAAGCTGGTAAGGTATTCCGTTTGGCCCTGGTGATGATTTGGCTCTGGCTTTGTCGACCACCTTCTTGATTTCCGCCAACGTTGGAGGCTTGCCATTGAACTGTTCCTCAGGGTTGGTTGGCCACACCAGACCTTGAATGTCGAGTGGTGCTTTGCTCTGTGGGTCAGAGTATGTTTTCCTCAGATGCTGCTCAAGAACTCCTTTGTCCACACTTAGGGTCCCAGATTTTGGCTGCTCAAACAGTGTTCTGGCAAACTGGAAGGGGTCTCTGAAGAAGCGCTCTTGTGTCTTCTTTTTGCTCTTCCTCTTCCTCGCAGATTCCGCTTTGCTGAGGGCGCTGTGTTTTTCTTTCAGGTCTTTCCACAGCTTTTCCAAGCCTTGTTTTTCAGCTGGCAGTGCGGTCTTCATTTGCATCTTGAGGTTTTTCTTTTGGACCCTGATCTTGTCCATCTTTCTTGGCGTCTGGATTTCTTTGGAGGTGTTTTCTCTTTGGGTAGTTTTGCTCCATAGGCGTCTCTACATGTGGCATACACAATGTCCCCATATGTGGCTAGTTTGTGTTCCAGGGTGCTTTTCCCTATCAGTGCATCGAGTCTTTGGACGATTTTTGCATCCAGTTTCTCCCAATCTTCAGTTTCGTTTGCTCGTGGCAGGTTGAGTTTCAGGCGCCTGGCATCGAGGGCCTGTGCAAATTCCTCATCCGAACCAACAGCGTGGATGTCCTTGGCACTGTGGTTTAAATCCTGGCCTTGGTCTTCCGACTCAAAGCTCCCCTTACATAGGATCCGTCTTCATCAAAAGAACCCTGGTACACCTTAGTCCTTCCATCACATTATACCTGACGCTAAAACTGTTTGAATGCTGTGCTTCCTGCGCCATTAATTGGGGAGATTTTCTCAAGTTCAGTCGAACAGAGACCATGGGAAAGAACGAGGAGTAGGAAGGCTGTGTTTGTTCAGATTAATTGAAAAGAAACACCATTCAACAAGAACCTAAAGAAACTGCAAATCACGATTATATCCGCCACCATTCACTGTCACGCGGCGTCATTCTTATTTCAGAGCCACAAGTGCATAGACGAAATCTGCTTTAGAAACATTAACCCTTTTCTTTAGAGGAAAAGATGTTTTCTTAGATTTGAAGACGGTGTTCTTCTGTTCAGGCCAGTTCACTGATAAAATGCACTTTTTTTTTGTCGTGGACAAATTTGTAGCACGAGAAGCATAGGGGATTTCTGAGGAGTAAAGTGATTTCATCTCTTCAGACCCCCAGGGTAAACCTGAACATTGAGTGAACTAGCTGACTGTTGTGGATTGACTGAACTAGCTGATAGTTGCGCATTTCCAAGGATGGGATCACTCCCACAGTTGTCTGTGTCTTTCTCACCTTATACTTTTCCTGTCTGTCTCTTTTCCTTGATTGCGTATGTGTTCAGGTGTGCGCGCATGGGTCTATGTATGTGTATCAATTTGCGCACGCTGTCATGCGTACAGATAAACATAAACATGGGTATGTACGCTCTTATATAGACCAAGCGTGAGTAAACCGCCCGCTAGCGAGCGCACGCACGTTCACACACAGCGCTCAAACACATGCGCTTAAACACACGCTCTCAAACACACACACACACACACACACACACACACACACACACACACACCATTCATAAATGTGCGCGCGCGCGCCGCACGCACACACACACACACACACACACACACACACACACACACACACACAGACACACATACACACACAACACAGCCACACACAACACACCACACACACACACACACACACACACACACACACACACACACACACACTGCACGCGCGCACCACTGCATACATTATCTCACACAGTATTCTGTTCACCTGGAAACGGTTGACTGACCTATGGCAACATAATTTGACATTGGAGATATGAGAACAACACTTTTGCTTTCTTCCAGTCAGAGGTTTAACACGCGCACACAGTGTTTTATACCACCGTTTCCTAAACCTGTTTTGTACACTTCAACTACAAATTCATAGCCAATTCTCTGCTTTGGGTTTTTAGGGGGTGGTTGGGTTGGGTTGGGGTTCTTCTAAAATTTCACAAGTGGCATCTAATAAAGTCTGAAGCCTCTGAGCTCGGGAAAAAAAAACGCTTAAAGGGTTGTTCACGTGTATAGTAGTGGACAAAACAGACAAGAACGAAAAGTGTCAATTACACTATTTTGAGAAATAATTCTAAACCGCACGTGAAATACTATAAAGTTCTGTCATGACGTGAGTGTGTCGCGGACAGGTTCGGTAGCAAATGGATGTTTGACTGGCCCCTCATAGATGCTATCACTTGGGTACATACAAAAGGATTCTGAATAGGTACGTGTATGCTGTGTATGTTACCTGTGGTAAATATCAAGCTTGCTGACCACGGTCTCTCCTCGCACAACGTCTTTGACTGCTGACGGAGTTCTGTATTAGCTGATGCCTGACCTGTTGCATAATTCAGTTATATGACAGCTACGCTGTTTGAGAACTCTACATTTTTGTCTTCTTTGATTTGTTTGACTGCTACCATTTATAAAAGTATGGAAGGGAAAGAGAAATGGCGAAATGGAGGGGGGGGGGAGGGGGGGAGTGGGCAGCAGGAGGATGGGGTAGGAGAGGGTGTGGGGTGTGTGGTGGGGGTGTACCAGGGGAATGGGTATGGGTGGAATGTGGAGAGGATACTTATATGTTTTTTTTAGGAGGGAGACTGGGGGAAGACCTCTCTGGATCGATTTGGTTGTATTGGAGTGGACTGTTGTGAATCTAAGTTGTGTGGTCCCTTCTGTATCGTTGTGTTTTTTTTTAATTGTTTCTGCCACATTTATTTCTTTTATTGGACAATATGATTTGCATGATGATGAAGAATGAAATTCATGTTTAAGTATGTGTAATCTGGAACACTGTTTAGGAGAGTGTGTGTACAAGATGCATTGATTATTGTACCTATTTCCACTCTGAAAGAAAAGAACCTTCCGCAGGAGAGTAGAAAAACAAACAAACAAACAAACAAATCCCAGTGTATAGAGACCGAAAGTGGCTATAAATTACGTCTCGTATGTTTCCATTCAGCTGATACTTGTGATACATGTCATGGTTCGTTCGAAAGATGTCAAATACAGTTTACTGAGGTGGAGAAAACGCACGGTTTTCCTGACAGAACTTGGCATACGGGAGAGACAACAATAACACACACACACACACACACACACACGCGCCAGCGCGCGCGCGCGCACGCACGCACACACACACACACACACATACACACACGCACGCGCGCTCGCGCGCGCGCGCACGCACACACACACACACACGCACGCACGGACGCGCGCGCCCGCACACGCACACACACACACACACACACACACACCACACACACACACACACACACGCGCGCGCGCGCGCGCGCCGCGCACGCACACACACCATTCAAACACATTAACATAAAACTATGAATTTGATTATGTTTTATTTGCACGAAGGACAAAGAATTACCAAGTGAAAAAATGTTGTTTCAATGATTTTTTTTTCAAATGTCCATGTATATGGATGAGTCCGCTTATTCAATCGAGAAATGAGTTCAGCAGAGCGAAATATTGAGTAGAATCTGCCAGTAAACAAAATGACCAAATGCAAGTCACAGAAGCGTCTATAGTTTTGTTATAATACGATAAAAGCACAACAATTTGATTAAAAAAAAACTCTCTGCATTTAAATCATGCATAAATAAATCACATCACAGAGAAAGAAAACAAAGACTATGTTCATTACACACAAAGTATCACATGCTTTGGGTTCAATTATGTACAGTACAGGTCAACACGTGTTTTTCATGTTGTACACTGGTCTATCTCTTCTGTATTCCCCCGTACATAATTAAATATTAACACTCTTTGACCGGTCCATATTTTTTTTCCGCGGAATGTTCCGATGCCCAGTTAGGTCCAGTGAAGTTTAAGGTTCAGGTGGAATGACTTCCGACCTGTTGGCGCAGTAATCCACGAAGTCATCAGTGAAAAGCTCCCTGTCCCTTTCGCTCAGAGATTCCCATGGTACGTTGGGTTCACACAGTCCGGTTTGGATTTGGTTTTTGTAGTTGATGTAGGCTGCACATCATAGGGCAAGACGAAGGTTTTGACATTATGATATGCAATGAACAGAACAAGACAGAACGATAATTAGAGCTGTAATGATAACGCAGTATTCTCTCTCTCTCTCTCCTCCTCCTCCTCCTCCTCCTCCTCCCTTCCCTCCCTCCCCCACTCTCTCTTTCTCAACCCAAATTTCTCTTTAATCATGGAAGAGGGGAACGAATCTACCTCGCACATTTCCTATGAGTGTCGCCCTTTCACAGTCACGCAGTTCACATATGTACTATCTCAATCACTCTGTTTATCCTAAGATTTTGTATATTCCGTAGATCCTGTACCAAAAAGCAACAACAACAACAACAACAAAACCGTGTAGAGAGCTTGCTGGTATATTTTCTACCCGACGACAATGGAACTGGTTACCAAAAAAACCCCATTTATCACATCAGATCAAAGCTGCATTTACGGAAAGCATCATAACCACAATCTTTTTCAGCTGTATGATCAAAGTTTAATCTCCCATCAAACGCATGGATATAGATACAATTCATATACATTGACATGCTCCTCTGTATTGTTTTACCAGGGTTGAAAACATATTTTAATGTTGTGTTTTCAATCGCA
>CM065732.1:26747392-26752392 GCA_033310375.1 Conus canariensis
GTGTGTGTGTGTGTGTGTGTGTGTGTGTGTGTGTGTGTGTCTCTGTCACATCCGTGTTTGTCTCTTTCTCTGCATCTCAACTCTATGTGACCCCCTCTTTTCGTGTTCCATCTCTATATGACCGTATCTCTGTGTCCTATTTCTTTGCCTCAATCTCTCTGTGTCCCATATGTGAGTGTCCCTTTCTTTGTGTCCCATTTCTGTGTGACCCTCTCTGTGTGTCCCTTCCGTGTGTGTACCTTTCTGTTTCCCATCTCGAGGTGACCCTCCATCTGCGTCCCATGTCCACGTGTCCATCTCTGTGTATCCCATCTGTGCATGTCCCTTTCTTCGTGTCCCATCTCTCTCTCTCTCTCTCTCTCTCTCTCATCTCTCTCTCTCTCTCTCTCTCTCTCTCTTTGTGTCCCATCTGTGTGTCCTGTCTGTCTGTCCCGTCTGTGTGCACACTTTTTGTTCCTTTCTCTCTTACTCTGTGTTCCCACTCTCGTGTCCTATCTACAAGCGTTCCTTCTTCGTGCCGATACTCTCTTCTCTCCTCTCTCTTCTCTCTCTCTCTCTCTCTCTCTCTCTCTCCTATGTCGTCGTCGCCGCTATGTGGCTATATGCCAATTTCTTCTACCCTTTCTCCCTCTCTATTGCAGTCTCTGTTCTGTCTCTTTCTGTCGTAGACTTCACCGTCCTGTCCCTGCAGTCTCCATGTGTCATCTCTCTTTATCTCCCAGTCTCGAAGTCCTTATCTCCCCTGTTTCTGTATTGTAGTCTCTGTTTGTCTTGCATCAGTGTACTGTTGTCTTTATCTGTCCAGTCTTTATAACATAACCGTCTCTATAATGTTCTGTCTGAGCATTTTACTCTCTGTCTCTCCTTTACATACTACAATCTCCATCTGCCCAATCTCCATACATTCCAGTCTCTGTCAGTCCTGCCTCTGCGTGTCACTGTCTCTATTTCTCAAAGTACTGTAGTCTCTGTCTGTCCTGTTTGCTAGGTCACCTCTGTATCTGAGCTGTCTGAATAGTCCTGTCTCTACCCACAGGAAGTCACTACCTGTCCTGTCTTTGTGTGTTGTAGTCTCCGTCTCTCCTTTTTTGCATGGTCCCTGGCTGTATTTGTGCTGTCTATATAGTTACTGTCTCTCTCTGTCCTGTCTCTATGCAACGAAATCTTGTTTTCTGTCCTGTCTCTCTGTTTTCAAAACTCTATCTGCCCTTTATGCATGGTCCATATCCGTATCTGTCCTGCCTGTATGGTTCTTGTCTGTATTTGTGTTGTCTGTATTGTCCCGTTTTCTGTGCTGCTTCAATGTGCACTGTCTTGTGGCCTGTTTGTTATGCGTCCGTATGCGTCCCTCCCTCATGTGTCCTGTCTATTTGTGAGAATCTCCGCATGTCATTGTCTCTGTGTGTCATGTCCCGACGTGCCCTGTCTCTATTGGTCCCTTCCCACTATGTCTCTATGTAAGACACACATTCTCTCTCTCTCTCTCTCTCTCTCTCTCTCTCTCTCTCTCTCTCTCTCTCTCTCTCTCTCTCTCTCCTCTCTCCTATTCCATTTTCGCCATCTTTCTTCTTTTCTTCTTCTTCTTCTTCTTCTTCTGCCGTTCATTTCTTTTTCTTTTCGAAAAACCTGTTCGACGGAGACGTGACGTATCAGATGAACAATGCGGTGGGTGATTCACACGCACAATAGCTCTTTCATGAGTAACAAACCACTCACTGAAGCCATTTAGCATGTGACAAATTTTTGGCCGATTGCCGTGCAAGACAGAGATGGGGCGATCTATACAAAGGCAACTGTCAGGGCGAGATACTGCCTGAAGTACAGCATGTCATACGTCCCTGTCTAAATAAATATACCTGTCTCTATATGTCCCCCCATGTCAATGTGTTACTGTCTCTGTAGGTCCCTGTTTACACATTACCCTGTCTGCGTATATCCCTGTCTCTGTATGTTCCTGTCTCTTTGTATCCTAACCTGTGTATGTCCCTGTCTCTATGTGGCCTTGTCGCTGTATTTTCCTGTCTCTACATGTCCTAGTCTCTATCTATCCCCGTTGCTATGTCCTTGTCTCTGGAAATCACCGTCTAGATATGTCTCTGATAACATAATTATATCCCTGTCTCTACGTGTCCCTGTCCCTATCGGCCTCTTTCTGTCTGTGTCCCTGTCTCTGTACCCCTGTCTTTTTGTGCCCTGTCTATATGTCTTCCTGTTTATCTCTGTATCCCAGTATCTCTGTGTCTCTGTCTCTATGTGTTCCTGTCTCTCTGTATCCCTGTCTTCATGAAGCCGTCTTTGTGTCCCTTTCTCTTCGTCTTTGTCTCTGTGTGTCCCTGTTTTTATAGTATGTGGCCCTATCGTTATGTGTCTGTTTCTGTCGATATGGGTGCCTGTCTCTGTGTCATTGTCTTTACGTGTGCTTGCCTCTGAGTATCCCTTTCTTTATGTGATCCTGTGTCTGTGTGTCCTGCCCTCTTAGTAGTCCTGTCTCTGTGTGTCCTGCCTCTTTGTAGTCCTGTCTCTGTGTGCCCCTGTCAATACGTCTTCCCGTCTGTATGTATCACTGTCTGTAAGTATCACTGTCTGTCTGTATCACTGTCTGTCTGTATCACTGTCTGTCTGTATCACTGTCTGTAAGTATCACTGTCTGTAATGTATCACTGTCTGTCTGTATCACTGTCTGTCTGTATCACGTCTGTAAGTATCACTGTCTGTCTGTATCACTGTCTGTCTGTATCACTGTCTGTCTCTATCACTGTCTGTCTCTATCACTGTCTGTATGTATCACTGTCTGTAAGTATCACTGTCTGTCTGTATCACTGTCTGTCTGTATCACTGTCTGTATTAACACTGTCTGTATGTATCACTGTCTTGTTATCACTGTCTGTAAGTATCACTGTCTGTCTGTATCACTGTCTGTAAGTATCACTGTCTGTAAGTATCACTGTCTGTAGTATCGACTGTCTGTCTGCATCACTGTCTGTAAGTATCGCTGTCTGTATATATCACTGTCTCTATGTGTCCCTGTCTCTGTATGTACCTGTCTGATTTTCCCTTCTCTATATGTCCCTGTCATTGTGTGAACCTCTATCTCTGTGTCCTCTGTCTCTATTGTCCTCTGTCTCTGCTGTATGACCTCTTCTCTCTGTCCCCTGTCTCTATGTACTCTGTCTCATGTGTCCATGTCTCTAAGTATCTCTGTCTGTATTTGTACCTCATGACATGTGTCCTGTCTCCGTATGGTCTGTTCTGTATTCCTGTCCTCATGTACTTGCCTCTGTTGGTCCTGCTCTATTTTTGTGCCTTGCCTCTGTGTGTGTTTTTCCTGTCCTCTATGTGCCTTGCCTCTGTGTGTCTCAGTTTAAATGAAGGCCACATGCATTAGCAATGCCGCTTCAGTGCAAAGAACTGAAATGAAAAAGAAAGAAAGAAAGAAAGAAGGAATGAAAGAAAAAAGACAAGAAAAGAAAAGAAACTCAGGTATTTTCGCAGAAACACACATAGTGTTAACAGGATTTCTGATACAGGAACGCGATTTTTTAAGACAAAAATCAAGGCTAAACATTGATGATATCAAGCATGTTTTAGTAATTAACCATCAATGCTAAAAGAAGCTAAGTTTCTCTTGCTAAAAACAACAACAACAACAACAACAACAAACAAAGAAAACACACACGCGCGCGCGCGCGCGCACACGCACACGCACATTCTCCTCTCTCTCTCTCTCTCTCTCTCTCTCTCTCTCATCTCTCACTCATCTTTGTCACACACACACGCACACACACACACACGCGCACACACACACACACACACACACACACACACACACACACGCGCGCACGCACGCGCACACACACACACAGCGCGTGCGCGCGCGCCAAACAAGAACAGTTTTTTTTTTTTACTAGAAAAGCAACCAGTTTCACAGAAGAAGTATGTCGTCAATCTGGCGTATCAGCGCAGTGTAAGAATTTTGTCTGGACGTTAAATCTGAATTAAGCAACAACCACTACCACCACCCTTCAAAAGGGAATAGCGGTTCATCGCCTCACCGTAGAAATGCAACCGACCGAAAAGCCCAAACAACTCATGGCTAGCCATCATTCATCACTTCCGTGAGAGCCTCCGCTAGCCGCCAGCGGACTCACTCATTTGCTCACCCACATACTCAGTCAGTCAGGGCAAGGGTCAAGGACACGACCCCTGTGCAGGACAGACACGTGGCAAACGTGTGAGCAAGGTCTGTCACGTCACAGACGTACATTGTTGCACACGTTACAAGCACAAACTGACTCGTCTCTGTGCAGTTAGCCTATCGGTTTCGCTTCCCAGCCCTGTGTAGTGTACCCTTTAGACGCTCTTAATGATAATGTAGAAAGAGAAGGATGTAAAGGCTTTGAACTTACACATGTGAACTAACACATGCAAGGAGACTGTTGATAATGGTTAAACTCTTCAGAGTGTGCACGTGCGAATCTGTGTGTCTGTCTGTCTCGCTCTGTCTTACTCGCACTCACTCACACACGCGCGCGTGCGCACACATACACACACACACGCGCACGCGCACGCGCGCACACACACACACACACACACACACACACACACACGAACACGCACATACGTACCACATCCACACCCTGCTCACACACACACACACACACACACACACACACACACACACACACACACACACACACACACGAACACGCACATACGTACCACATCCACACCCTGCTCACACACACACACACACACACACACACACACACACACACACACACACACACACACACACACACACACACACACGTGCGTATAAGTGCATGAAAACCTAGATGCCATCTGTATACAAATGTAAGAGGGGAAGAATAACAGATATGTGCATGTCTGAGTGTGCATATGTGCACGCGCGCGCGCGCGTGTGTGTGTGTGTGTGTGTATGTGTGTGTGTGTAAGAGTGAGTGACAGAGACAGAGACAGACAGACAGACAGACGGACGG
>CM065732.1:26757392-26762392 GCA_033310375.1 Conus canariensis
CTCTTCCCTCTCTCTCTCTCTCTCTCTCTCTCTCTCTCTCTCTCTCTCTCTTTCTCACTCTGGCTCGCTCGCTCGCTCACTCTCTTTCACACACACACACATACACACACAAGCGCGCGCACACACACACACACACACACAACCACTCACCAACACACACATTAGATGCACACACACACACACACACACACACACACACACACACACACACACACACACACACACACATGCGCGCACGGTCTCTGTCTGTCTGTCTGTCTGTCTGCCTGTCTGTCTGTCTGTCTGTCTGTCTGTCTGTCTCTCTCTCTCTCTCTCCTCTCTCTCTCTCTCTCTCTCTCTCTCTCGGTCTGTCGGAGGGGACTGGGTGGAAGTGGAGGGGTGGAAAAGGAAAAGGGGGAACGGGCTTTGGAATGGGCGGCGAAGATGGAGGAGGCGAGGGCTGATGAGCGTGAGCCAGAGGGTAGGCTTATGTCTTCCCCGTGTTTTATGCTGCCAGAGGTCTTGCCTTATTCACAGTTAGGGAGTCCAGAGTCTGGCCGTCCTTCCAGCCAATCAGAGCGCGTTTACTGTTTTTGGATGCATGGGGAGGAAACAATGGTTGCACACCATAAGTAAAAAGAAAATGACCTTTTTGACCTGTAACCCCAAACTGGCAATTTTTTTTTCTATCTTGTTTTTAAAGTCCGAAAGTGGAGTTCAAGTAGAGAGAAGTTGATTTAAGATTAAGATTGCTTCAAATGTCTTTGTTTTTTTGGTTTTTTTTTTAATCTATGAATCTTTTATTCTTATGAAGTCCAAGTGATGGTCCGTATTTTCTGCGAGTGAAGAATTTCAAATTTATAATCTATGCCCTAGTTTTAAATTCCTGTATTCTTTGTCTTATTCTTCCACTTTTAAAACAATTTCTTTCCAGTTATTTATGTGTTGATGGAGAAATTGTTAGGGTGCATTTGATTTTCCTTCACTACTAATTTGTCCCATATGTCATCGTTTGGTCAATCAGTGTGAGACTGCCTCTCTTAGGGGATCCAAGTAAAGGCTGTTCTGCACAATTCCTAGCTACTGTCAACATTTACGTACTGACAATGCTTGGCTTCTTAAACAGTAGGGCGGACCACTCTAACTGTTTACTTCTTTTGACCTCCCTTGTATCCTTAAAAGGATCCTAAAGCATAAACCCAAAGATATCCTCGTACATTCAATACTCTTGAAATAAAGATTTTTGTTTTTCGGCAACGTATTTCCTTACAGCGCTTTCTTCTCCTTTTATTTTTCAACCCTCCACTGGTTGCTTTGGATGCTGCTGGATCCTGTTTTTGAATCCTTGGTGGTGAGAGTACCTCAGAATCGTGGACTGTGGTATATCTCCATTTGATGCCAAGGGAGCACAGACACAAGTAGCCATGTTTCACTGACCTGTCTGAATCAGGGGACGAAAGACCTCTGAGCTGTCGATGTGAATGGCTCTGCCAGATGGATTATCATGGTCCCAAATCTGCTGCGGCGAAGGAGTTACATTAGTAATCTACTGGCCTAATTTTTCATTCCCCTTCTCTTTCAATCTCTCTCTCTCTCTCTCTCTCTCTCTCTCTCTCTCTCTCTCTATATATATATATATATATATATAATAATATATATATATATATAGAGAGAGAGAGAGGAGAGAGAGAGAGAGAGAGAGAGATACAAACTTATGTATATTGGACCATGGAATCCGTCAAATTCTGTAAACGTCTTTGTCATTGGTACAAAGGGCGTTCGGAAGTCACTGGTGGGCATTGTCCTCTCCTCAATCGCAGCAGTAAGATAAGGAGCATGTTGGCAGACGTTGACATTATGAAGTGAAAAGTGAGTCGTCTGGCAGCCACAGTGAGTGGGGTTCAATGGATGGAACTTAGAGGTACTGGATTCGATCACACACACACACACACACACACACACACACACACACACACACACACCACGCACGCACGCACACACGCACGCACGCACACACACACACACACACACACACACACACACACACACACACACACACACACACACTTCCCATCTATCGCAGTACACAAACATCTACATGTAAGCGCACACACATAAAACTGAGAGAAAGAGGGAAGTAAGTGGACGGACAGACACTCTCTGAGAGAGAGAGAGAGAGAGAGAGAGAGAGAGAGAGAGAGAGAGAGAGAGAGAGAGAGAGAGAGAAATATGTCAAAATATTTATTAATCATTTTATCTTTTTATCTATATGTTTATCTATCTATTTATTTAATATTTTTCTACGTGCATCGCCGCTCATCTTACACACACACACACACACACACACACACACACACAACACACACACACACACACACGCAACAGCACGGATCCAAACAAATCCGGTTACAGACATACCTACGCCCACGCGCATTGCCACATACTGTGAAAATAGTGCGTATATGCTAATTGTTAATACAGGGTGTGTTGTTTAAAACCGTGGAAAAAAATCAAACGACGCATTTAGTGTACGTAGAAGATTAATGATCTCTCTCCTCTCTCTCTCCTCTCTCTCTCTCTCTCTCCTCTCTCTCTCTCTCTCTCTCTCTCTCTCTCTCTCTGACTACGACATACTTTGAAGCGCCTGTGACTCGAGGCAACTATATTAGACGTCACATCCTGTCAAGGACGTGCATAATCAAGTGTGGAGCGCAAAACGTGTCCCATGGTGTGAATAATTAACGGATTGTGCAGACATGTGCACATGATACTGACTCACAACTGCTTGGTTTCAAACTTCGGATGAATCTTTGCGGTGATTTAGCTGCACGTTGCGATGACATCAACGCCAATGAGCTCATTCTGCCGTGACCTTGTGTTTTAGTGTTGTCAATGCGTGTGGAGAAGACTATATACGCTCCACCATGTCTGCTGCGTGATGGGGCGATACTGCACAGGATTAGGGGCATGGAGAAATTAATAAAGTGACGTAATGGGAGTTCCCCGCACTTCTGATGTGCGTACCCCCACATGTCATAGCACTGTGGTGGACATCAAACTCTTAAATTAATAATAATAATCATTATAATTATAATGAGATGATGCTGATAATGATTATAAAACAATAACAATGATAGTAATGATAATAGTAATAGTTGGTGGACATTAAACTCTTAAATTAATAATAATCATTATAATTATAATTAGATGATGCTGATGATGATTACAAAATAATAATAATAATAATGATAATAGTAATAGTAATAATGATAATAACGATGATGATGATGACAATAATTACAATAATAATATTAACAACGACGACGACGACGATGACGACGATGATGATGACGATGATGATGATGATGATGAGATAAAGATAATAAAGGTTGACGCGCTGGTCAGGCCCTGATCAGAACCTTTCTTTTTAAAGACTGAAATAATATTTCTCGGTGTACTATTTACTTCAAAATTACATTTAAAAAACACCTCAATTGTGACTGTAGCAAACGAAAATTTGAATATCCTAAAATCATAAATCATCCTCTTTGAGACCGGATTCTAAAAGTTTCGCATTCAGTAACCGTTCTAGTGCAGTCGAGACTGACCATAAGTTAAGGGATATTCTTTTCTGCCGCAGCGCCGTGTCTGAAACCCCAAATTATTGACACTAAAACTGGCCCATTGTACAAACCACCTTTCTGCATGGTACCTCCTTTGCAGAGGCTGCCGAGCTCTTCGGGCTGGAAGTTAGCTTGAAGGAGACGGAGGTCCTCCACCAGCCTGCACCAAGGGAAGAGTGCCACCCTCCCCGCATAACCATTAGAGCGACTGAACTGAAAACAGTCCCTCAGTTCACCTACTTAGGGTTCATCATCTTATCAGACGCCAAGATTAAGAGAAAATCGACCGCAGACGGGCAAAGACCAACAATGCTTTTGGTAGATTGTACCAACGAGTGTGGAACAACAAGTGTCTGAAGAAGGGCACCAAGATCAGAGTGTACACAGCCATTGTACTTACCACCCTCTTGTACTGAGTCGTGGGTCAGCTACCACCACCATCTGAGACTCCTTCAGCGCTTACATCAGCGCTGCCTTCGCTCCATCCTCAATTATTACTAGAGTGACTTCGTCAGTAACTTGAAGTCCTCGAACAGGCAGAGCTCCAAATTATTGAGGCCATGCTACTGGAATCCCAGGTACGCTGGGCAGCACATGTCTCCAGGATGGAGGATCATTGGCTGCCCAAGATCGCCCTGTATGGCCAGCTGTCCACCAGCCATCGCAACAGAGGGGCACCGAAGAAACGATACAAAGAGTAAAACCCCCATTGATACCTGTCACATTGACCATCACCAGTTGTCTGCCCTAGCTGGGGATCACAACGCCTAGCGTCACACCATTGACAAATCTGTATCCTCCTTCAAAAACGTCCTCACCGCTACCCTTGAGGACAAAAAGCGCAAGATGAAGACCCTTGATGCTGCGAGATTGAGCCCTGATCAGACCGTTACCTTCGGTTGTGGCGGCCGGGTCTGCCTGTTCTGCATTGCTGCAGTCGAAGTGCATGTGACAAATCATGCTCAGAAAAACGAATGCAGATGAAGCTTGGCTATGATGTCCATGCTCAGCAGATAGAAACTGATGAGCCGGATGAAAGTGATGAGGATACGTTATTTATAGAGCATGCTCAAGAGAGAGAGAGAGAGAGAGAGAGAGAGAGAGAGAGAGAGAGAGAGAGAGAGAGAGAGAGACTCTATTACATGTGATTTGAGAGCATGAAATAAAGAATGCACAAGTTGTTGACAATTGTCCCATCAAAGAACCGACGTTTGCTTTTTTGAAATATGATAACCTTCTGATCTAACATTTTTTTTTAAAAGATGATGTGGATTTCTATTCCATGGGCACCTAAATATGTGAAGGATGACACGGAAAGATCAGTTCTTAGTCGCGGGATGAATATGGCATTTTCACTCCGAGCATTCGTGTCTGGGAGAATTTTTGGGTTTGTTGATC
>CM065732.1:26767392-26772392 GCA_033310375.1 Conus canariensis
TACCCTTTAGAATGGTCTAGGGCATGCAATATGATGAGATACATGTCCACCTTCCACTGTAAACTGTTCACTGGTCTTGGACAGGGAATCGAGGCGTGATACTTGTCCATCCTCCACTGCAGCCTGTAGCATTGCTTTGCACAGATGATCATGACGTAATGTAAACCACCGTCTATTGTGTCATGTAGAGTGGTCTTGATCAAGGAGTCATGGCTAGATACGTTCACGTTCCTCTGTAACCAGTCGGGTAGTCTTGGAGAGGAAATTCAACAAATTACGTGCCGCTTGACGACTGCGAAGTGAAGATGTGTCTGTCAATGTTTGTGTCGACGTGTTGCCTGATCGAGTCGTGTGAGGTGTGTCCCTCTACCAGCGGTGGAGAATCCCTCTGAAGGTTTGTTCACGACACCTGAAGTTCTTCCTCCAGTTCAGCAACTGGTGACCAAGTTTAGCTCATCTCTCTCTCTCTCTCTCTCTCTCTCTCTCTCTCTCTCTCTCTCTCTCTCTCTCTCTCTCTCTCTCTCTCTCTCTCTCTCTCCGTTGGTCCATCTGTCTGTTTCTCTCTCTCTCTCTCTCTCTCTCTCTCTCTCTCTCTCTCTCTCTCTCTCTCTCTCTCTCCGTTGGTCCATCTGTCTGTTTCTCTCTCTCTCTCTCTCTCTCTCTCTCTCTCTCTCTCTCTCTCTCTCTCTCTCTCTCTCTCTCCCCCCCCCTCGCTCTCTCTCTCTCATGACAGCATGAAAAGACTACCCAATGCTTTGCATTCATTAGACAAAATATTCAAGACCAGACATCTGAGTAGTTGACATTTATTGAACAATTTTTTAATGTGTCATCTGTGCTGATCTATTACTCCCTTCCTTCACTATCCTTTCGTGTATGACGAGTAAACTTACTATCATTTCCTCTGGACAGTATTATCAAGCAGGACGCTACCATGAAATCTGGAGCAGCTTCATATCTCTGCACAAAACTCGGTAAACTCTGAGCAGTTTGACATTTTGATAACTTTGAAATTGAGTACATTTGACAAGAAGTTCGCTTCGCAGGAACTAAACCAATTCCAGTCAGTTTCTTATACAGAAATTCGGAAGAAAGGGGCTGACTGGATCAACCGTTTTGAACTTATAATGGAAGACGTGCTAAATGATCCGACAGAAATCATTTTGCACGGAAGATTTAACGACGATTTATAACAACCTCATAACAGACAGAAAAAAAAACACGAAGTATGTAATATTACTGATGGTGGTAGATGGTATGATATTTACTAATACCGCAACGAGGATAACATCAGAATCAGAAGCTATATTCGAGCACATTTGCGTAACTGACCCACATAATACAATTGACTTTTCTGTACTAGTCTATAGCATTGTGGATCATTTTGCACTTTGCTTCACATGAACAAAGGAGGGTGAAGTTCATAGTACAGAAACCCTGACGATGAGCTTGAGGCATGGGTACATTAATTTTCTCCCCGTCTTTAATAAGTAAGCCCCTCTAAGGACCAGACATGTGAAACGTATTAAGACACTCCGTGGGGTAAGGAAGTAAAATGCTGCAAAAATTCATACTCGCGAGTCTTTATTGCAGGCTACTGGTAAGAAAAACAGTTTTGGAAGTGTAACACGTCACAGCAATGAAACGGGCCAGCCGAATAAGATACTAGTGAATTATTGTACTCATTAGAAGATGCAAGATCTGTTCGGAAGGCATTTAGTCAAACACCAGGGAGGAAGAGTGGGGGGGGGGGGGGGGTCTCCGTTACTTTACCTAGGAGAAACTTTGTGCCGAACTTCGAAATAAAATCTTCACATCAATAGAGCACACAGAAAAGTCTATTATAGTAGACAATACACAGCACAACATCTAACATTTATTAACAGAGTTTTGTGGTTCCCAAATCAAACGGATGAAATGGTAAGACTTTAGAGACTACCGCACCAGTTATTAAAAAAAATATTACGCGTAACATTAATCCATGTACTGAATACAGGTGTTACCAGCAAGGTTTCAAAATGCGGAATTACAAGCTATCAATACTTACAGTGATCTCAGGGATTCTTGGCACAGGCCTATATCGCAACAATCCAGGCTGTTCAGACTACTTAAAAGCATATTAAATGAAATCTTGAATCTCATTTCAACAAGCACGAATTGTTTCATCCTCGTATAAATGTTTAAAAAAAAAAAACCATTCTCGTCAAACCATGCTTCCCAATCTATAATCATAGAAATGGTTCACACACACACACACACACGCGCGCGCGCGCGCGCACGCACACGCACGCACACACACACACACACACACACACACACACACACACACACACACACACACACGAAATACTGGTTCGGGTTTCAGAGAGTTTACAAAGGCCTTTAATGTCACTGATCATAATCTCTGTGTAGGCTGATACCTACGTACAGTTTAACTCCCCACTCAGTAAACTTCACATCAAACATCATATCATCCTTTCTTAACAATAGAAGCCAAGCAGTGTTTCAAGGTTCTTTATTATCATCTTTCATACCCGTTTAAGATTGACGTTCTCATGGCATATTTACTGGGTCGTATTTCATTCTAAATTTACATACATGGTCTTCCTTTTCCATTTGAAGTCCTACCGAAAGCTCTTTGCCAATCATACTACCTTTCATCATAAATCGGAAATGAAATGAGGCAGGGAACAGTAAACGATAAACAGTAAACAAGTTGGGTATTTTTTGCTCCCATAAGAAAACCTAACACAGAGTAACTTTTATTCAAGACTGGCACAGCCTTTTAAACTTGAATAAAGTCAGACAAATACATAGACGAACAATCTAATAGTGGGGGAAAAAACAAGCGCAGGCCAACAACTGAACTATCTTCATAGTAATGACTTGGCAAAGATTTGGACTTAAGGATTAAATTGAGGTTATTTGTATTTGTTTCTGTCCGTCTGTGTGTTTGTCTTTTGATCTCCCTTGCATCTTTGGGTGGATCCTCAAGCGTAGGCTCAAAGATTGTCCCCTTTATTTTATACTGTTTGCATAATGTCTTTAGTTTTTCAGCAACTTTTTTCCTCCCCACACTTTCGTTTGGTTTCATTTACTACTCTTCGCTGGCTGCTTTGGGAGTGCTATTGGATTCTTTTTTGCACTCTTGGTGGTGAGAACACCACAGTATTATGGACTGTGGTGTGTCTCTATTTGACGCCAGGAGCGCAGACACAACCAGCCGTGTCTCCCTGATGAGTCCGATCCAGCGGACGAAAGGCCTCGGAGCAGGCAATACAAAAATATCTGCCTTCAAAAGAGATTGCGATGGTTCCCTTATACAGCTAGTGAAGAGTTTTCATATCTGTAACATATTTTCTTAATTTCATGTTCCCAGTTTCTCCATCTTCAAATTACCCCCCCCCCCCCCTCCTTAAGTCCAAATCTTTGCCAAGTCATTACTATGAAGATAGTTCAGTTGTTGGCCTGCGCTTGTTTTTTCCCCCACTATTAGATTGTTCGTCTATGTATTTGTCTGACTTTATTCAAGTTTAAAAGGCTGTGCCAGTCTTGAATAAAAGTTACTCTGTGTTAGGTTTTCTTATGGGAGCAAAAAATACCCAACTTGTTTACTGTTTCATCATAAAGATAAAAACCCAAACAAACTTTGCATGTGGTTGTTGAATCATATATATATAAGCACTTAAAATGGATTGAAGCGAACTCGTGCTAACTGTAATCATACAAAACACAGAAACATAGTTTGTTTACTCGGATTAAAATTGTCTTAGCCTCACCATTGATACTGATTTTAGTCCACACGTATTTCTATACTCTGCACAAGAAAATGACTCCAGTCTCCTAATCCAGAAAATATTGCAACTGATTATAATAAAATGTTTTCTCAATCAGCACGCACGCAATTTCTTCTGCCATGCATACATTCAAATCTATATGCACTATGCACCATCACACCGAGACCTTGCGTTTAGCAATGGCTTAAGATTACCTAAAAGTATATACATACGTTTTTCATTTAAGCTCGTTCTTCTCAAATCTTCTTCTCTTGTTATTAATGTTTTCAAACAACTCGACGTTCTCCAACGCCGCTGAAAGAAAGCAGTTGTTAATGACATCACAACATTATCGTATTAGAAAATTCCCAGAAATGATAGGCCGTAGTAGGAGTACATCTTTATCTCTCGACCTGGAACTGACCTTTTTATCATCTTTCCTTAGCTCTCGTGGTAGATTACGGAACTGCATGCTGGAATACCCCCCCCCCCCCCTCCATACACACGCAGCTTATTCCCTTCTAAAAATAACCGTGCCATATATATCTAATGGAACATTATATGCATACAAATGTTCAAATATTGTGTAACACGAACATTTGGTTGGCTTTTTTTTTTTTGCATTAAGAAAAGAAATTATGCGTGCTCGTGAACGTACATCTCTCTCTCTCTCTCTCTCTCTCTCTCTCTCTCTCTCTCTCTCTCTTATACGGGCGTATTGTGCACAAGGAAAGGGTCAGGAAGGTAAAACTAAGAGCAGACTCGAAGAAAGACGGGGTAGGGATGGAAAGAGAACAGGGAATGGGGCGGGAGAGAGGGGCGGTTTAGCGGGGGAAATCCCACTTCGTGTTCAAGTGATTAAGAGATTACGACTTCTTCCCCTGAAGTGATCAACTATACAGCTCTGGCTCTGAAGTTCTAAACTAGCTTTTAATTACTGCATCTCAGTGTCTTCGAGTTCATCTTTGTTGACAGACTTGACTGAAAAGGGTCAGGCTAAAATTAAGTGTACACGTGTGCGATCTGTTGAGTCTGTTATTGGAAACACGCGCGCGCGCCCATGCACAATATGTGTGTGTGTGTGTGTGTGTGTGTGTGTGTGTGTGTGTGTGTGTGTGTGTGTCGGCGGTTTAACAAATGACCCCATAGAGTTGGTAAAACCCAAACGCTAGCCCCTCAACATTCCAAATTCCTCCCTCAATATCCCCCCAACCTCGAAATGCT
>CM065732.1:26782392-26787392 GCA_033310375.1 Conus canariensis
AACTAACTATCCTCCCATTCAACGTGAACTGTCTTTTCAATAAGGCTGTCTTTATGTACAAAATAATACATGACCTAGCATCGCTTATCTAAGTGTCAAATTTCGATATAAAACCTTTCGCAATAAACGTACAATACTTATTCCCTGTCTCAGAACTGATCTTGTTATGTTGTCTCTGACCTATTCTGGTGATGAACTCTGGAATGAGATCTCTGCTCATTTGAAAAATACAATCAGCTTATCGTCTTTCAGAACATCATATTACGGATGTATAACGGAAAAGCTGTAACTCAACTCTGTTTTGTAATACTGAGTTCTGTCCTTAATGTTTTATTATGAATGTTGCTCTGCTCTCCCTCCGAATGTTATGATTTATGTGTCAATGCTTGTGTAGTTATCTTTCTCGATGACTTGTTTGTTTGCTTGCTTTTTTTTTTTTACCATGACTACATTATCTTCAGACTGTTTTGTTTCCTTTATTTACAAAGGGTTCGGGGTAAGAAGTGGGATGGAAGCGGCGATACAAGAACGAGGGACTTCAGCCAGAAAACTACTTTCTGGTTTCTGTCAAGTCATGGTGTAAAAAAAAAGAAAGAAAGAAAAGCTATTTAGCTTATCCATATTACCCTCAATGAAATATTCGTGCTCTCTTTCTGCCTCTGTCTGTCTGTCTGTCTGTCTGTTTGGCTGTCTGTCTGTCTGTCTGTCTGTCTCTCTGTCTCTCTGTCTCTGTCTCTGTCTCTGTCGTCTGTCTGTCTGTCTGTCTGTCTGTCTGTCTCTCTGTTTTATCTCTTTCTTAGTCATTTGTCTGGCTGTGTGTGTGTGTGTGTGTGTGTGTGTGTGTGTGTGTGTGTGTGTGTGTGTGTGTGTGTGTGTGTGTGTGTGTCTGTCGGTCTCTCTGTCTGTCTCTGTCTGGTTGTCCCCCCCTCTCTCTCTCTCTCTCTCTCTCCCTCTCTCTCTCTGCCTCTCCCCCACCTTCGTCCCCCTCAACACTACTCCTGCCTCCTTCACCCTCCATTCCCCCACTTTCCTTGCTCCTCCCCGTTGAAAGAGGCGGGGTAGTGAGCAAATGCCAGCAAAGAAATTGCCGGCGCTGGTTTTCAATGGTTTCATTTCCTGCCTGCCCCATACCCCTAGGGCTCAGTGGGGGCAGGGAGGGGGCGGGGAGAGGGGGGAACGAGACAGATAGAAAGAGGGAGGGGGAAGGTGGGAATGAGGGAATGTGACGAAGAGAGAGAGAGAGGGGGGGGTAGAAGTAGAGAGGGAGAGAAGGAGGGAGGGAGAAAGAGAGAGAGAGGGGGGAAGTGAGATAGAGAAAGAGAGAGAGAGAAAGAAAGAGAGAGAGAGAGAGAGAGGAGAGAAGGAGAGAGGGAGTGAAGGAGGGAGGAAGAAAGAGAGAGAGGAGAAGAGAGAGGGGGGGCACACACACACACACGAGAGAGAGAGAGAGAGAGAGAGAGAGAGAGAGAGAGAGAGAGAGAGAGAGAGAGAGATGGGAGGAGGGAAAGATACAGCAGACTGACATACTGACAGACTGTCAGACAGATAGAGACATGGGGGGATGAGGAAGGAGACGCATGTCACATAAAAGCAGATTATAAGGATGGTAGGGTGGGTGGGTGTAGAGAATAGAAGGCAAAGAAAGAGAAAGCGAGAACAGACTCCGAGTCACAGGGGACAGAGAGAGAGAGAGAGGGAGAGAGAGAGAGAGAAAGAGAGGGGGGAGACAGAGACAGAGACAGACAGACAGACAGACAGGCAGGCAGGCAGGCAGACAGACAGACACACAGGCAGGCAGACAGACAGAACAAACCGAATTACAGGGGAGGCCACTCTCCACGCCAGTGACCGGTTGTCGTCCCTGGTTGGCAAACAGTTGACGGGAGGAAAGTGGCTCCCTCTTGCAGCGGATTTTACACGATTAACCAAAATTACGACTCAGGTTGAAAAGGATGCGATTTGAGTTCCCTCCCACTTTTCCCAGAGCAAGACAAACAGGGAGGAGGAACAGGGGAGGGCCGTCTTTTATTTCGCCAGCGCGCAATTGGGACTGCTATAGAATACGAAGGGGGGAGTGATTGGAAAAGTTGGGGAGGGAAAGCACAGCAGTGAGATGATAGAGAGGTTAGGAAGAAGAGAGGAGGGGGAGGGGGGTAGGGAAAGGGATGGAGATGAAAGATGGAGGAATGAGGGTGAAGAGGGAGAATTACAGGGTGATGAAGCGAAGTTCTTTTTTAGATCGAGAGTTTCATTTTTCTTCATTAATTGATTGACTAGCAGCGTGATTAAGCAATTGACTGAACTCAACAAATCATTGATTGACTAGCAGCGTGACTAAGCAATTGACTGAACTCAACAAATCATCCTTAGGTGTCTGATATTGGAAAGTAGGCTGCTTCATCCATGTTGTCTCTTTGGTTTACGATTTGTCTCTTCTGCCGTTAACTGTGTGAAAACTACTACTATTAGCGCTACTACTACTACTGCTACTACTACTACTTCTACTACTACTGCTACTACTACTACTACTACTACTACTACTACTACTACTACCACCACCACCACCACCATGACAACTACTACTACTACTACTGCTTCTTCTTCTTCTCCTTCTTCTTCTTCTTCTTCGGACGAAACCATGGTAATACATATAATTTGTCACTATGTTACTAAACTTTGTATGAACCCATTTTTCCCAAGAAAATTATTTTTTAATTTCTTAGGATCTTTTAGTTTTCGCATGTGATTATAAATCCAGTAGCATAGATATTTGCATCAAACATGGGAAATAAATTCTGAGTGAGTTTTACAAGATGCACGCCTGAAGCGTGCATGGCAATGAGAGAGCAACGTGAAGTGATTTTCACCTTGCACGCTTCAAGCGTGCATTGGGAACAAGACCATTATATGTTCCGTTCATACTAACATGTACGCTTTACATGCGAAAAATACAAAAATAACGCTGATTTTGTTCAACATCATCCTCTCTTTTATTTATTGACACTGTCATTGTTTTTGAACAATAAATCATTGGTAAACAAATAATGAAAATAAGCATTTCAGTCCCTGTGCAGACAAATCCAGTATAATAATCATTTGTTCGTAGGCAATCGAGCCAATCCATTACTTTGCATATGTGCACGCGCGCGCACACATATCACACACACACACACACACACACACACACACACACACACACACACACACACACACACACACACACACACACACACACACACACACACACACACAACACAACACAACACAACACAACACACACACACACACACACACACACACACACACACACACACACACACACACACACACACACACACACACATACACACACACAGTGTTGCAAAAATTGGCAGTTGAGTGGGTTTCAAATAGACGGACACTGCTGAATGCCGTGGAAGGCTTTGAAGCTCTGGTTGTGCGCACCAACTCTGCATTTGAGACATAATTTCTGAGTGTTCTTGTGGCACAGTGCGCAACGCTTTGTTGTGGATGAAGCAACTGCAAAATGTCCAGTACCATCAAACCGAACTTCGTTTGGCGCTCTTTGGACAGCAGGAAGGGCTAGGGCTTGGTAGGCAGGGTTTCTTGGCAAGGCAATGGCAGCATGTCGCATCAGGTAGACCTTCACGTCATACCTCCTGAAGGAAAGGAGATCCAGAGGTTCGGCGTCATAAGCAGGCGTTCTGAACAACAACCAAGCATTCTGCATCGCAGTCTCCACTGCATGGGCGAAAAGCGGCCACCACCACTTCTTTGTTCGCATGGAAAAGCGATACTTATTGATATTCTGGTCTGCCCTGTCGACTCCTTCCATTGTTGTGTTGTAGATCCTGACAAGATGTGGCTGTTGAATGTTGACAAACTGGCATTGTGCTGCTGACCATCGTCGAACTTGGGGAAGTGGCATGACATGATCTCTGTTTGCTGCGATGGTCACCACATTGTTGTCATTCCTTTGCACCACCAGCACATTACTGCGCCTGTCATGTTGGAAGTAGAGAGTTCCTCTGGGTTCTTTTGCGAATAGAGCTGCATCTCTAAGTGGACAGTTGCCCACTCTGATTCTCCTGATGGTTCCAGTTGCCCCCCATTGGCTGCTAACTCAGTCAGCAGTGGCTGTGATGTAAAAAAAAAATGTCAAAAGTCAAGTGGTATGGATCCTCGGGAAGCTCAGACATCAAATCCATGACCACTGTCCCTCCAAGACCCAAATGGCCATAATTCTGTCTCATGCAGGCACCAGTATATGGTTCAAAGTGAACAATGTATCCTGTCCCATGTGAGCACCAGTATATGGTTCAAACTGAACAATGTATCCTGTCCCATGTGAGTACCAGTATATGGTTCAAAGTGAACAATGTATCCTGTCCCATGTGAGCACCAGTATATGGTTCAAACTGAACAATGTATCCTGTCCCATGTGAGCACCAGTATATGGTTCAAAGTGAACAATGTATCCTGTCCCATGTGAGCACCAGTATATGGTTCAAAGTGAACAATGTATCCTGTCGGATCAGCGAGAGTCCACAGTCCTCTCGTTCCCATGCATGCCTGAAGCGTGCATGGAGGCGATGTTCTATTTCTGTTCAAAGTTGCATGGAAACTTGAACTGCCACGAGAATCATTTCTTACAAGTTTCTCCATAGCCATTGGACTATCCAATAATGTAATCATCAAGTAAATAACGGCTTTAGAAATCAAATGACACTCACTGACTTTCATCTCCAGATTTTGTGGCCATCTTTTTGCAGTTGCTCACAAATGACTCCACTGTCAAAAAGAATTCATGGCTGGAATTTAAAAAAAAACATTTGAACAAGGGTAGGCAACTCTGTTAGCAATGTATTCAAACAAAAATCGATGCAATTCATTATTTTGCTATCAAAATAACTTGACTGATGTGAATGTACGCATGGAGCGTGCATGGGAAGAAATGGGTTAAGAGCGATCAGTTTCACTGTGTGGAACATTGCATTCTT
>CM065732.1:26799892-26802421 GCA_033310375.1 Conus canariensis
GTCTCAAAACTTAGCAAATGTGGCGTAGCGTACATAGACTAGTCCGCACGCAGTGACACCTCCTTGATGAAACTGAAACTGACCTGAAAGTTGTCGCTGGGGAGTGTTAAATTAAGTAGGAAACAAGCATATGGTGCCGTCATCTCTCACCAAAGTGGAACCCGGTAGCCCCGTCATCAGAATCCTCACCCTGACCGTCATGAAAGAAGAAGTCTGCGGCTCTTTATGCCTAGCTCTCGGATGATGATCTGTTTCTATTTCTTCTCCGAGCAATGAGTTCCTATCAAACCCGGCGGCATCAGCGAGTTCATAAGCACTCTCGCTGGATGGACAAGGATGGTGGCACTCCCAAAGGAGGGCAACTCAATCACCTTGGTTCTTCTACGCCTGAACGGTTATTATCGTCAAGAAGCGGCTTAGTATGCGTGTGTATTGGTTCAGGACAGGCACCACTGAACATCACTGAAGCGAGTCTGCGGAAGAGCAGTGTATGCCCGGGTGAGTGGATTCATGGCGATTTGATGTGCATTGCCCCATAGTAACAATTTGATGTGGATTGCCCCATAGTAACGATTTGATGTGCATTGCCCCATAGTAACAATTTGATGTGGAGTGCCCCATAGTAACAATTTGATGTGGATTGCCCCATAGTAACGATTTGATGGATGTGGATTGCCCCATAGTAACGATTTGATGTGCATTGCCCCATAGTAACAATTTGATGTGCATTGCCCCATAGTAACAATTTGATGTGGAGTGCCCCATAGTAACGATTTGATGTGGATTGCCCCATAGTAACGATTTGATGGATGTGGATTGCCCCATAGTAACGATTTGATATGGATTGCCCCATAGTAACGAGTTGATGTGGATTGCCCCATAGTAATGATTTGATGTGGATTGCCCCATAGTAACGATTTGATGTGGATTGCCCCATAGTAATGATTTGATGTGGATTGCCCCATAGTAACGAGTTGATGTGGATTGCCCCATAGTAATGATTTGATGTGGATTGCCCCATAGTAACGATTTGATGTGGATTGCCCCATAGTAATGATTTGATGTGGATTGCCCCATAGTAATGATTTGATGTGGATTGCCCCATAGTAATGACTTGATGTGGATTGCCCCATAGTAACGATTTGATGGATGTGGATTGCCCCATAGTAATGATTTGATGTGGATTGCCCCATAGTAATGATTTGATGTGGATTGCCCCATAGTAATGATTTGATGTGGATTGCCCCATAGTAATGATTTGATGTGGAGTGCCCCATAGTAACGAGTTGATGTGGAGTGCCCCATAGTAACGAGTTGATGTGGAGTGCCCCATAGTAACGAGTTGATGTGGAGTGCCCCATAGTAACGAGTTGATGTGGAGTGCCCCATAGTAACGAGTTGATGTGGAGTGCCCCATAGTAACGAGTTGATGTGCATTGCCCCATAGTAGTGACAGGACAAAACGTGTGCATGGCAGTGCACAGAGAGCCGGAAGGAGCGGCGTAGGGTAGTGCAAGGGGGAGCACCACAGCTGATACAGCAAATTAGAATTAAAAAGACAACCACATTCGGGGTAGTAGTAGTAGTAGTAGTAGTAGTAGTAGTAGTAGTAGTAGTAGCAGCAGCAGCAGCAGCAGTAGCAGCAGCAATAGTAGTAGTAGTAGTAGCAGCAGCAGCAGCAACAGCTGTAGTATAGCAGCAGCAGCAGCAGCAGTAGCAGCAGTAGCAGCAGCAGCAATATCAATATCTTATCATTATTATTGTTGTTGTTGTTATACATCTGGGGAAACATGAACCTCTCACAGTAAAACATAGATCTGGGAAAAGATAAACTTCAAACAGAAATAAAATATCAGGGAAAAGATAAACTTCAAACAGAAAAAAATATCAGGGAAAACATAAACTTAAAACTGAGAAAATACATCAGGAAAAAGCATAAACCTGAAGTAGATAAAAGGCATCTTGGAAAACATAAACTCTCTCTCTCTCTCTCTCTCTCTCTCTGCACACACACACACACACACACCACACACACACACACACACACACACAACACACACACACACACAACACACCACGCACGCACGCACGCACGCGCGCGCGCACACACACACACACACACACACACACACACACACACACACACACACACACACACACACACACACATAATCTGGGAAAATGTGAACTTCAAACTGGATGTAAAAAAAAAAATCTCTGAAAACAGGAACTTTGAATAAGAAAAAAATGTAAAAAAAAGAACCCAAACCCGTGAACCTCCGAGTCCAAAAAGTTTATTTCTAAAAGCTTGAAAAAAAAAGTCGTTACCTATTCATCCAATCTGTTCTTTGTTAGTCTACTGCCTGGCACCAGAAAACAACAACAACAACAACAACAACAACAACAACAACAACAACAACAACAAAAACGCTCAAACCAAGCCATCATAGTCCACAGCAAACATCCTACACTGACCACAGCATGGCTTGCTAAGGAATCTGACAGACAGAGACTGAAAGACAAAGCAAG
>CM065732.1:26802521-26807521 GCA_033310375.1 Conus canariensis
CGGGATGGAGGTGATGGGTATGTTATTGCAAATAGAACAGAAAAAGTATTGTAATATTCATCTCTCAAGAATTTGTTGTTGTTGTTGTTGTTTTTTTTTAGAAATGATACATTATCCAGTAACGTTGAGAACGCAAGAAAATACAATACAGGTGAAGTTGAATATTATAAGGAAAACCAAAGTGATGGGAGTTGTCCACAGTCACTGACTATCTAAAGAATTGACCTTAGCTTTCTGTTTATGGCTTGACAAATATACCTTGAGAGGTTACATTAAGAAGCAAATGAAGGGGGCAACTGGCCGATTCTCTGGGACATTTATGCCTAAGGTCTTGGTAGAGGGAGCACAAATATAAATGTTGTTCGTTCTCTACCTGATAACGGCAAAATGGGCATGCTTCGTCCTTTTCTGTTTTACTATAGCGATGCAGGCTACTATTCAGTGGAAGCAAGCTGAATCTTGTTCTTTTAATGGTAACTCAGAAACAGTATGTATTTATGTCCGAAAGATATCTCTCTTTTCCAAAAATAGATTGAAAATCGCGTTAACTTTCGTATCTGAAGCGGTCTCGGATGGTGGCAGCCCATTCTTGAGTGAACATATCACTGGAACTCTGTTTAAATACATTTAAGAAGAACATTTTTACGTCTCCAACATCTTCTGGTAACCAAACAGAGAGAGAGAGAGAGAAGAGAGAGAGAGAGAGAGAGAGAGACACACACACACACACACACACACACACACACCACACACACCACACACACACACACACACACAAGACTCGAGAGTCAAGTATTTATAAGGCCACAGCTCTTAGCATGGGACATACATGTGATATTGATATTCTTTATGTTATATACATGCTTCACTTCTTGAATGGTATATGTAAATAATAGCAAACTGTTTGTACGGTGTTTAATTTGATGATGCATGAACAGGGTTAATTCTGAAAAGGCTAAGTAGTTATAGAAGGACGAAGAGGGTGTGAGGAGATGATGAGGGCGATGAGAGAGGGTAGAGAGAGATGAGAGAGAGGAGAGAGAGAGGAGAGAGAGAGGAGAGAGAAGCAGGAGAGAGAGGCTAGAGAGGAGGGGAGAAAGAGAGAGAGAGAGAGAGAGAGAGAGAGAGAGTTTTGGTGTTTTGAGAGTGGTTAGCGTTAGAGAGAGAGGCTAGAGAGAAAGAGAGAGAGGGGAAGAGAGAGAGATAGAGAGAGAGAGGTTTGATAGTTTGACAGTGATTAGTGTTAGAGAGAGAGAGAGAGAGAGAGGGGGGGGGGGGACTAGAGAGTGGTTAGAGCTACTGAGTAGCACAACAGCTGATTCGTGGTGCGGTGGTTGGCGTTTCAGACTAGGGACTAGTAAGTCATGTGTTGATTCCTCTCACAGACATTCATTTGTGTGATTTTTCCTTCCCGTTTGGCTGTTTCCCTGAAATTGAGTGTGCAATGAGCTCCAATGGGAAGACTAGAACTACATGGTCAAGTTTCATCATTTTGGATTTCCTCCGCTTTGGGCTCAGACATCTGCTAAGTCGTAGCCACGAGACCTTCTTCTGAAATTCTCTCATCTTAACTATCAATCCATTTATGCGCAGTGTGGTCTCAAAACTTAGCAAATGTGGCGTAGCGTACATAGACTAGTCCGCACGCAGTGACACCTCCTTGATGAAACTGAAACTGACCTGAAAGTTGTCGCTGGGGAGTGTTAAATTAAGTAGGAAACAAGCATATGGTGCCGTCATCTCTCACCAAAGTGGAACCCGGTAGCCCCGTCATCAGAATCCTCACCCTGACCGTCATGAAAGAAGAAGTCTGCGGCTCTTTATGCCTAGCTCTCGGATGATGATCTGTTTCTATTTCTTCTCCGAGCAATGAGTTCCTATCAAACCCGGCGGCATCAGCGAGTTCATAAGCACTCTCGCTGGATGGACAAGGATGGTGGCACTCCCAAAGGAGGGCAACTCAATCACCTTGGTTCTTCTACGCCTGAACGGTTATTATCGTCAAGAAGCGGCTTAGTATGCGTGTGTATTGGTTCAGGACAGGCACCACTGAACATCACTGAAGCGAGTCTGCGGAAGAGCAGTGTATGCCCGGGTGAGTGGATTCATGGCGATTTGATGTGCATTGCCCCATAGTAACAATTTGATGTGGATTGCCCCATAGTAACGATTTGATGTGCATTGCCCCATAGTAACAATTTGATGTGGAGTGCCCCATAGTAACAATTTGATGTGGATTGCCCCATAGTAACGATTTGATGGATGTGGATTGCCCCATAGTAAACGATTTGATGTGCATTGCCCCATAGTAACAATTTGATGTGCATTGCCCCATAGTAACAATTTGATGTGGAGTGCCCCATAGTAACGATTTGATGTGGATTGCCCCATAGTAACGATTTGATGGATGTGGATTGCCCCATAGTAACGATTTGATATGGATTGCCCCATAGTAACGAGTTGATGTGGATTGCCCCATAGTAATGATTTGATGTGGATTGCCCCATAGTAACGATTTGATGTGGATTGCCCCATAGTAATGATTTGATGTGGATTGCCCCATAGTAACGAGTTGATGTGGATTGCCCCATAGTAATGATTTGATGTGGATTGCCCCATAGTAACGATTTGATGTGGATTGCCCCATAGTAATGATTTGATGTGGATTGCCCCATAGTAATGATTTGATGTGGATTGCCCCATAGTAATGACTTGATGTGGATTGCCCCATAGTAACGATTTGATGGATGTGGATTGCCCCATAGTAATGATTTGATGTGGATTGCCCCATAGTAATGATTTGATGTGGATTGCCCCATAGTAATGATTTGATGTGGATTGCCCCATAGTAATGATTTGATGTGGAGTGCCCCATAGTAACGAGTTGATGTGGAGTGCCCCATAGTAACGAGTTGATGTGGAGTGCCCCATAGTAACGAGTTGATGTGGAGTGCCCCATAGTAACGAGTTGATGTGGAGTGCCCCATAGTAACGAGTTGATGTGGAGTGCCCCATAGTAACGAGTTGATGTGCATTGCCCCATAGTAGTGACAGGACAAAACGTGTGCATGGCAGTGCACAGAGAGCCGGAAGGAGCGGCGTAGGGTAGTGCAAGGGGGAGCACCACAGCTGATACAGCAAATTAGAATTAAAAAGACAACCACATTCGGGGTAGTAGTAGTAGTAGTAGTAGTAGTAGTAGTAGTAGTAGTAGTAGCAGCAGCAGCAGCAGCAGTAGCAGCAGCAATAGTAGTAGTAGTAGTAGCAGCAGCAGCAGCAACAGCTGTAGTATGCAGCAGCAGCAGCAGCAGCAGTAGCAGCAGTAGCAGCAGCAGCAATATCAATATCTTATCATTATTATTGTTGTTGTTGTTATACATCTGGGGAAACATGAACCTCTCACAGTAAAACATAGATCTGGGAAAAGATAAACTTCAAACAGAAATAAAATATCAGGGAAAAGATAAACTTCAAACAGAAAAAAATATCAGGGAAAACATAAACTTAAAACTGAGAAAATACATCAGGAAAAAGCATAAACCTGAAGTAGATAAAAGGCATCTTGGAAAACATAAACCTCTCTCTCTCTCTCTCTCTCTCTCTGCACACACACCCACACACACACACACACACACACACACACACACACACACACACAACACACGCACGCACGCACGCACGCACGCGCGCGCGCACACACACACACACACACACACACACACACACACACACACACACACACACACACACACACACACATAATCTGGGAAAATGTGAACTTCAAACTGGATGTAAAAAAAAAAATCTCTGAAAACAGGAACTTTGAATAAGAAAAAAATGTAAAAAAAAGAACCCAAACCCGTGAACCTCCGAGTCCAAAAAGTTTATTTCTAAAAGCTTGAAAAAAAAAAGTCGTTACCTATTCATCCAATCTGTTCTTTGTTAGTCTACTGCCTGGCACCAGAAAACAACAACAACAACAACAACAACAACAACAACAACAACAACAACAACAAAAACGCTCAAACCAAGCCATCATAGTCCACAGCAAACATCCTACACTGACCACAGCATGGCTTGCTAAGGAATCTGACAGACAGAGACTGAAAGACAAAGCAAGCATACTCTTTCTTACTTCGCTGAGCAGAACAATTCATATACATCGTACAATGTGTCACCCCGTCAGTCGTTGAAATCCTGCCTCCCTTCATCCCCCTCCCTCCCCCTCCCTCCCCTCATCCCACCTTTCCCCCCTCATCTCTCCTCCTTTGTCTAGGTGTTTGCGCGGGCAGTGTGGCTTTATGTATGAGGGTGGGGTGGGGTGGGGATGGGGTGGATGAGGATGGATGGGGATGAGGGGGGGGATGGGGAGATGGTAGGGGTGCGGTGGAGAGGGAGTGGGGGGAGGGTGTGTAATTTGTCTTAGCGCCGTGACCAAGGCCGGAGACATGTAAAGTGTATTTGTTCGCCAGCGTGGAGGACTGGAGGGAAGACTCCGAACCGTCTTAAGGAATGTGTCCCTTGCCACCACCAACTCCCCCCCCCCCCAACCCTCCTCTCTCCCTTCCCCTCCCAGCCGATCTCCTCCTTCCCAGCTCTCTCAGTCTCTGTCTGTCTGTCTGTCTCTGTCTCTTTCTGTCTTTCTCTCGTTGTCTTTCTCAGTGTCTCTCCCGTCCTGCCTGTATCCCCGAGTCGGCCTCATGCAGTACAGGAGGACTGTTGCCACTCAGCACGAGGAAGGTCGGTCGCCCGGTAGTCGGAAGACGGCCTCGGAGAGAGGGCAACTAGCTGATATTGTTACGATGTTCATAATCCAACCTTTTTTTTCCCTTTGTCGTCTTGTGATTTCAGCAAAATTATTACAATTCAGACAATTGAGTGTTTGAGCTTCTGAATGATATTACACTCGATCAAGTCAACGGTTTGTTTTTATTGCTTTTGGTGTTTTGTTTGTTCGTTTGTTTATTTGGTTGTTTTTTTTGTTTGTTTGTTTGTTTTTG
>CM065732.1:26825021-26837521 GCA_033310375.1 Conus canariensis
TGGTAAAGAAGTTCGTCAACGACAACACGCTGCAAAACAAACACAAACATGATGTCGAATATCACCATTCTAACAACAGTCACCAAGGTTTTGGATAAAAAATAAAATGCAGGTTTAGAAACTATGTATATGTACTGTTTCTGCTCAGGCCTGATGACGTTGCAAAGTCTTGTCGCACGGAAAGATGACCTAAGGAATGAAGAAAACCACGTATCTATGATCCGATACCTTGTCACACAGAAAGGTGACATAAGGAATCCAGAAAACTCCGGTTCTATCATCCTACGCCTTATCGCGCAGAACGATGACCTTTGGAACTAAGAAAACCTCGGGTCTATAGTCGGGAGCCTTGTCACACAGACAGATGACCTTTGGAACTAAGAAAACCTCGGGTCTATAGTCGGGAGCCTTGTCACACAGACAGATGACCTTTGGAACTAAGAAAACCTCGGGTCTATAGTCGGGAGCCTTGTCACACAGAACGATGGCCAAAGAGAACCCAACGGATCCTTGTCACAGGGAAAATTAGCTTAGGGAACTTACAAAACCTCGGGTCTATGGTCCGAATCCTTGTTACAGCTTCGGCAACTAAGAATACTATGTGGTCCAAAACCTGGTCACACACAAAGATGACCAAAAGAATTAAGAAAACCCGGGTATATGGTCCAAAATCATGTCACACACAAAGGTGACCTATGGATTCAAGAAAACCCCGGTCCTGTGGTCCGAAGGCTTGTCACAAACACAGGTGACCTAATGAGCTAAGAGAACCCAAATGGCCCGAAGTTTCGACATACAGAAAGGTGACCTAACGAACTAACAGAACCCAATAGCCCAAAGTCTCGTCACAAAGAAAGGTGACCTAACGAACAAAGGGAACCAAATGAACTAAGAAAACCCAACGGTCTACAGTGTCGTAATACAGAAAGGTAACTTAATGAACTAATAGAACCGAATGGCCCAAAGTCTCGTCACACAGAAAGGTGATCTAATGAACTTAGGGAACCCAACAGCCCAAACTCTCGTCACAAAGAAAGGTTGCCTGAGAAACCTGGACAACATTCGCAGTCAGTAATTCCAGTCTCATGCGGGAAATGTTGGTTGTTTTTTTTTTCACTTTCTCCTTAGCTGGTGACCTCAGCACTAGACTACGGGATGCGTCAATGAACCGTAATTCTCCGTGCAGCTAGCACGTGGCATTCGGGGATCTATACCTGTCAAGCATTCCAGAGTAGGAAAGAACGATTTCTGTAGCTTAAAAACCATGTACACGTACAGAAAAGAGAAGAAATAAATGGTGATTAAGTACGGTGACTGTAAGAGCCCTGTAAGAGCTTGTGATATTTGCTACAGTGCAGTCTGTTTTAACGATGGAGGCTCACAACACATTGCAGAACAATGCGATGAATTACAATGCAATTCAACACAATAACAATACAAAGCAATGCCATGCAATATACTACAACACAACACAATGTAGTACAACAAAACACAACACAACACAACACAATACATTAAAACACAGTAACCACAAAACAACACGGCACAATACAACACAACACAATACAACACGAGACAACACAACAGAATATGATACAATACCATGCAACACGATGCAAAATGTCTCCAGTCTAGAACAATAAAATACAACACAACACAATACAATGCACGCTACAACACGACACTCAACAAAACAAAGCAGCACCACAGTATACAATGCAAGACGCTACAATACCTCATAATGATACGTAATAAAACAACACTATACAGTACACAATAAGATGAAACACAAAACCACACAAAACAACACAAACAGTACAAAACAACACAATGCGTAACCCTTTGGATGAGTTGATGAAAGAGAATTTGAACAATGCTTTAAAAAAATGTGAACCCTATATCTGTACCTACACTTTTTACACACGCGCGCACGCCCGCCCGCACGCACGCACACGCACACACACACACACACACACACACACACACACACACACACACACACACACACACACACACACGTACGCAGAGGCACATGTGCAAGCACTTGCAAGAATGTTTACCCGAATCTGTACATACACACTTTTACACACACACACACACACACACACACACACACACAACACACATACGCACGCACGCACGCACGCACGCACGCGCACCACACACACACACACACACACACACACACACACACACACACACACACACAGCCGCTGTCGCGCACGTGCGCGCGCGCGCACTCCCACCCCACCCACCCCCTCTTTACACCTCCTCCTCACTCCCTTTCTGCACCCGCGCCCCCACCCTCCAGTCCCCTTCCCTTCCATATAACGTCTTTGCCCCTCTCATGCAAAAACGTGCACACGCTTCCGGCATGCATTTTGCCCACAGAGTTTTTTCAAAATATCCTGTGATATTGTATCCCTAGTATCGTTCTGAACAGATCATGAAAAAACAAAAATCCCCAAAGCTATCAGTCTCTCGCTTATGAATCAGTACATAAATAAATAGGAACCAAACAAACCAGCGAACTATATAAGTAGCACATTGAGCGACCAAGAAAGTGAGCTATTTTGAAACAGATGTTCACAAAATACCTTCTGTTTTACTGGCTATGCGTATATTTTCATTCCTCAAAACAATTATGTTAGGCTGAAGTCTTTTTGAACCTGAGAGACTTCGCCTCTTTGTGGATTCATTCAATGGTTCATTCAAATCTTTCAATCAGTCAGTTGATCTTCTGTTCACTCGTTCACCAACGACTCGTGTCTGTATCTTTCTTTCGTTTTTTTTTTTTCTTTCTTTCCGTCTTTTTTTCTTTTTTTTTTTTTAATCTGTTGTCCCTCTCTTTTGAAATCACACATCAAAGTGACCATCTTTCAAGAGCGCTATTCTTCATTTCCACACGGTAGCTCAAGTACCGCCACAGCTTTGTTCGACCGTAGTCACACACACACACACACACACACACACACACACACACACACACACACACACACCACGCACTTACACACACACACACACACACACACACACACACACACACACACACACACACACACACACACAGATCACCAAGCAGCAAGCGATACGCTACCACCACACTACACTACACTACACTACCCCCTTGTGATGTGTAACAGTGAAGTCCCCTCTACACACTCTTCTTAATAGAAGATAAACAAGTAGGGGCCAAGCGAGAGGCCCAACAAATTATCGCCCCTGGCTAGGCAAACAGGGGAGGTCAGCAGGGGGCGCTGGCAGCGCGTAGACCACGTCCTTCCGCTGATGAAATTGACACCGGCCCTGTTTGGCCAGTCGGCCAGGACTGTGGCCTGATCAAACTGGGCCCTGGGCTTAGGGCCTGAACACACCGGAACAATGCTCCGTTATGTCATGGAGAGGGGGATGGGGGTGGGGGAGGGGGGTGCTTCTGTAGAACGAACGTCGGGTCTGAAGAGGGTGGGTACAGGGCTGTATGGAAATCAGGCTACTCTGGCACAGAAAGGTGTGAGGTCGAACGGGGGTAGGGGGTGGGGGTTGGGGGTGTGGGGTGTGGGGGAAGCGATGTGAGTTGGGTGGGTGGAATTGGGAAGAAGAGGAGGAAGTTCTTAATAAAAAGAAGAAAAAAAAAGGAAAGAACAAGAAAGAAAGAAAAAAAAAGGGGGGGGGGGGGGGGGGGGAAAGAAAAGAACTCTAAGGTATAATTATGAGATGTGTGCAGTTAAGGCAAGTGAATCTGGTTTATGAGGTAGATGTCTTTTTTTTTCCCCCTAAGTCTTCGCGTAGACTAGATCTAGATGAAGTGGCAGAAATTTGTTTTGTCTTCTTCCACTTTGTCTGCATAGATCGTTCCTCTTCGTCATCTCTGGCTGTGATATGTTTCACCAAATCTGACGCTGAAATAAAACGGGGGTGGGCTGACTGGAGAAGGACTGGGGATGGTCTGAGACAGATACAATTTGTGAGTGGGGGGGGGGGGGGGGGGAAGTGGTGTGTGGGGTGTGACGGGTGGAAGGGGAGGGGCATAAGGGGAGGGGGGAGGCCTTAGAAGGGGTGATGTCAGTCATAAGGAGTACATGGCTGTTTTGAACGATGCCCTGCCTACCTTGGCTCTACGGCTGGGTAGTTTGGTCTCTCGCTTTTTTAACGGCTGCGGATGTTTTCTTAGATAACAAAAAGTGAGAAGGGTGTGTGAAACACAAAGTTGTAATTAAGGGTGTAGCAGGCTTCATTAACCTGTGTTGTGTAGCTATGTACAGTGTATTGGAAAACTAAACACCTTGTCACATAAGACGAGTCTCTCGCTTAAGTGTAAGGACAAAAGTTTTTCTTCTCGCACACACTCTTGTTCTCTGTTTCGCCAAGCCATTCTGTGGTCGCACGTGGCGAGTTCGCAGGTCACTGACTGGTGAAGCCACTCGCACAGTGAACTGTTTTCCTCACATCGAAGGTCCACTCCACGTTGTTTACCCAATGTTCGTTCACGCGCTCGGATGTCGTTGTGTAAATGAAGAGTATAAAATTACAGAATCATATGTGGTACAGAATCTGAAAGCGAGGACAAATTCTTGACCCTGGCGAAAAAAAACCCACACACACACACACACACACACACACACACACACACACACACACACACACACACACTGTGCTGGGGGAGGGATGATGGGTCGTAGAACACGAGACCTTCACCTTTACTCCGATTGCCTAATCGCCTTCGCTGAAGGAGTGTCTGGCCTCCTAAAATGTGGAATATGGCTCATCTGCCCAAAGTGGGCGAGTACACTGGCTCTTGCGCTCACTCTCCGGGATAGTCACGCTTGTGTAAAAAAAAGTGGGCATACCTGAGCGAGAAACTGGCCCAGTATGACATGTGCTTCAGAAACATTTAGTCCATGTCCTCCCTCTCCAACTGATATACTACTGGCAAAAAGTTAAGGGCCACTTCCAATGACGTTTCCCAGACCACAACAGCACAGCCAATGTCAAGAAAAACTGTCTCAGAATGATCAAAATTTATTCAACACCTAATTCATTTCAACATTGAACAAAATGAACGAATCGGACGCGAACAGTGAGCTTTAATGTCCAGTCACCCTTTTTCAGCAAAGTCACAAAAGCCACCGGCGAAAACTGCACCACTCAGTACCGCGTGTGGCTGCCGTTTGCTGCCAGACATTCAGCACAGCATCAATGCATGGAGTCCACCAGGGTCCGTAGAGTGTCCTGCGGTATGGCCTGCCACTCCTGCTGAAGGAAAAGACTGAGCTGGGCCACGTCAACAGGAGGGGGGTGGTTGTTGGCTACCCTCCGGCCAAGGACATCCCAAAGGTACTCAATTGGAGCCAGATGGGGTGAACGAGCTGGCCACTGCATCCTGATGATTCCCTCTTGATGTAGATAACTGTCCACGACACGGGCTGGGTGTGGCCGGGCATTACCGCCTTGCAGAGCAGCAGCGTTACCCATGGCCTAAAGAGCGGGCTGGATCAGATGGCGCTCAGTCTCATCACGGTACCGTACCCCTGTCAGCGTGCCTTAAATGACGTAAAGGGGAGTTCTGTCTTGACGACTGAAGCCTCGCCAGACCATTACAGAACCCCCTCCGTAGCGATCCACCCCACGAACTGTGGTATCAAGAAAACGTTCTCTCGCTCTTCGCCACACTCGGGTCCTGCCGTCGTTGAAGGCCAAACAGAAGTGGGACTCATCAGAAAACAGACCCTGAGACCACTGCTGCCTCGTCCAGCGATCATGATGACACCAGTCTGCTCGGTCTCTGCGGTGACCTGGTGTTAGGGGTATTCGGACTGCTGGCCTCCAGGAAGACAGCGAGAACTCGTGCAAACGGTTGCAAACTGTCCTTCTGCTGATATTGATGTTCAGGGTGGATGAGGTGACGGTCCGATTGCGTAGGGCGGAGAGCATGAGGAATCGGTCATCCTGTCTTTTGGTACACCGAGGACGGCCTGGGCGTGGCCGATCCTTCACACTTCCAGTGACCTGGAACCTCTCTAAGAGACTTTGGATGACGGAGTGAAACACGTTGAGACGCCTGGCAACCTCGCGGCCCGAAATCCCCTCGTCAATCAACGCTAAGGCGCGTCCACGATATGCAGTGTCCAGTCTGTGCCTGTGTGCCATGCTTTATGAACTGGCTGGAAAGGCTATGCAGTCTACTGATTTACAGCCAAAGACGGCTGAAATGTGTTCATCTTAGCCAAAGACGGCTGAAATGTGTTCATCTTAGCCAAAGACGGCTGAAATGTGTTCATCTTAGACGTGCCTTGCACTTGCATCATGAGTCAACATGGACCACTATCGCCCTATTTTGTCAATCCCATTTGCTACCACAGCCACTCAGATTACAGATTTTTCATGCTTTTGGCACGTGCAGCTGAACCCCATCTTGTAAAGCAGTGGGTTGTTTGGTGTTGTGCAACCATTGAGGTCTGTCCGGTCAATGTTTGCAACCGGGTTTGGGTAATTGTTAATTGGTTTCAGGTCTATTAATTACAAAAGCAAAAAGGGACGTCAAAATGAGAGCTGGCCATTAACTTGCTTGTTTCTGTGACACCGAAGCAGGCAAAACTGACCACGTCAAAATACAATACGGATTTACCGCTGTCGTGTGCAATCTCTCGCCTGACAGTAGTAAGCGAATTAGACTCCGTAAACTCTGCAAGCTGGAACATGTCAGAGACTGAGGATAGGAAAAGTTCTAATCAGAGGAAAGAACAAAAACAGCATGGGACCGCCTGACAAGAGAAAGTGCTGATTTTAAACAGCGATTTTCAACGGCGAAGTTAAGGAGGTTCCTAGCGTGTACATGGAGCCTTTTCGCTCACCCAATCATGGAAGACTGATAAGCAACGTTTTCAAATCAACACCCTGGTCACAATACAATTGACGCCACACTCGAGGAGACTCTGCCTATCAGCTGTTCGTACAACCGCACTCCTATTCCTCTCGTTCAGTGTTCAGATCCACAGTCACACTCGTGCGCTTCATGGGCATTATGAAGGTGACGACGTCGTGCATGTTAACTTATCGGTGTCTGTCTTTTGTTTTTCTTTTCGCAAAAAGAACTTTATTTCTATTTGGTGCCAACAACAAGTAGTAGTAACTCCCAATGTGCAAGGAGAAGTCAAAGAAGTTTCTTCAGTCAAGGATTGAGATTTTAAGTGTATCTCAGAGAGAGAGAGAGAGAGGAGAGAGAGAGAGAGAGAGAGAGAGAGAGCAGTTACAGTTCATTATCATAGCAGTAATTTTAATCAACATTCTTCCATCTCGGTTGGGTTTTTCTTTAGTCACAAACAGTTCTCATGACGGTAACAATTGAAATCATTTTCCAGCTCACCGTTCCAGGAGACATCCCTTTGATACCAAAACCTAGTCATACGTTAAGTGATTTGTCCCCACCTAGTTGTGTCTTGGCGGACCCGATTAAATTCTAGGCCCAGCGAAATTCAAGTAAACCGCGTCCTTTGGTTGTGTTTTTGTTTTGGATCATTCTCTAAGGCGTCAAACTTGGCTAGAGGGCATAGAGCTGCAAACGCAGCTTTGGGGCAGCCGTTAGGACCTCGAGAAGACTGTGGAATTCATTGTGGCGACAGGATTGAGGATCTGACGCAGCCAATTAAAATCGACCGCAGAAGAAGAAGAAGAAGAAGCATCATTCTCGAGATCGAATCAACTGTTTTGTCAGCCACGGCTTCTATTGGTCGCGGTGCTCGTCGAATCGTATTCCATGCCATTTTCCAGAACTTCAAGAGGTTGATGACGACAATAACGATTGTAACAGATGTCACTGTACCTTCGCTCATATTGAGGCGCGAAAATAATCTGCATGTAAGAATCGTACTTCATGGAAGGAGTGTGGATAAGGACAGGGTGGTCGTGGGTCACGGGTATCTGGCACACGTCAGAATGGACCATCCATCACGGCAAAGTGGGCTTTGTTCAAAAGACGCGGGAGTTATCCCTAAACGTCATTTTCCACCACACCGGCGACGATAGATGAGAGACGGGGGTGTAAGAGTGTGCTTCCTTTCAGCTTACAACCAGAGTTAGCTGCAGCCTGACAAAGTCTTCACGGCATGAAGTACCTGTTGTCAGGTGGTGCACGTGCGTGCTGTAGTGCCTCTTACGTCACGCCCTCATCCCACCCCCTCCCTCCCTTTCAACCCTTTTCCACCCCACTCATTTTTCCTTCCTTGGAAGGTGCTTGCAAAACAGATCAAGTATTTTTAGAATGAGGATGTAAGATTTTTCTTCTTAACCTTGCTTTTTCCGTGTTGGCCACACGCCATAATTGGAAAAATGTATCAAATAACTATGCAATCCATGTTAGCCTTTTGAGGCATAGCATGAAAATGAACAAAACATTAATATCGAATTGATTATAAATGACATTAACTCCCTTCCCCCAATCACTTCACTTGTTTTTAAGGATTTCTACCCATGACATCATTCACAATGTAGTATTACATGAACTAGCCCCTAGTTGACGTCACATTTCCGACCTCGAGCTCACCCGTGACTCTCTCCCTGTGGCAGCTGGTCCACGCAAATTAGTCGTATTCCTTTCATTTTGATTTGTCTGCTTGGAACCACCTGGCATGTATCTTGAATGGTATATGAAAGAAAAGAAAGAGAATCAACACTCAGAGACAGTAAAAGTTCTCAGAAAAAAAACCTCATAGTGCCAGTCTGTAAATGTTTGAGTTGAAAGGGGGGTAATTTAGAATCCTGTTTATATCATGACAATTTTTGGGGGGGGCTGAAACTGAAGACGTAAACACTATTTTTCCTGACGATTTTGGTATTAGCAAATTCCAGTATACCCCACCATTATTTCAACTGCGCATGCGCACATATGTGTGTGTGTGTGTGTGTGTGTGTGTGTGTGTGTGTGTGTGTGTGTGTGTGTGTGTGAGTGAGTGTGCGTGCGTGCGTGCGTGCGTGCGTGCGTGCGTGCGTGTGTGTGTGTGTGTGTGTGTGTGTGTGTGTGTGTGTGTGTGTGTGACAGCGCGCGCGCGCACGCGAGAGAGAGAGAGAGAGAGGGAGAGAGAGTGAGAGAGAGGGAACGTGTGCATACATGTTTGTGTATGTGCGTACGTGCGCGCGCGCGTGTGTATGTGTGTGTCTGTCTCTGTGTGTATGTGTGTGTTTGTGTGTCTGTGTCTGTGTGTCCCTCTGTCTCTGTGTCTATCTCTGTCTGTGTGTCCACGCACGCTCGAGAGACAGAAGTCAGCAGAGGATCAATGGAAAGTGAATGGATACCATCAATCACTCGTCACTAAGTGTCGACAGCACTATTCATCCCGTTTAGTTGGGGTTCCAGTATCGGTACCTCCCACAGGTGAATCGATGACCCACAGTACAAAAAGACAACGATTTCAATACCAATGGCGCGTGTTATGCTGACAGTCCGAACCATTTCGAGCCACGTGAACGGTATGAAAGAAAGAATTAGCCGAAAATATGGCGCATCGTAACCTTAAGATTTCCTCACGAACTAAATTGCGCGTGACCATTTCGTCGATTGTCACTCGCTAAGGCGCGCACGAAGCCCTAAAATGAGTGCAGCAAGGAAAAGGGTTTTGATGTGACAGTCTGCACAGAGCTGGCTTGGTCTTCGCTAGCCACGATCTAAAGAAGCTTGCCATTACCGACGTGGGATGTTGAATCGCGATCCGGAGGGAGTGAAAAAAAAAAAAACAAAAGAAAAGAAAGGAGCGAGGAAGAAAGGAGTGTCGACATTAGCATACATCTTCTGGCGTTTGTAGCCGATTAGCTGGAGAGAATAACTCAAGCACGAACAGATTAATACGCGATCGAGCGTGATCTACCGAAACGAAGGCGAGTGGGGTGGGGTGGGGTGAGGGAAAGGGGTGGGGAGTGGGATGGAGGTAGTGGAGGGGGGGAGGGGGTAGGGTGTGGTTTGGGAGCAGAGAAGGAGGTAGGGTGATGGGGATGACGGAGAGGGAGTGGGTGGGAAAGAGACAGGTTTGAGAGAGAGAGAGAGAGAGAGAGAGGAGAGAGAGAGAGAGAGAGAGAGAGAGATTATGAATTCTTAGGACCGTAGCACAGAGAGATAAGTATTATTTACTCATAGGACCTTAGCCCTTTATGAAGGGTGTGTATACATCGTTTTATAAACATCAGTTTTGAAAAGGAAATACAGAAATATGCAGTCGTTACCAAACAAAAGAAAAAGATACTCGCAGAAAGGCACAGTATTTTTCGATGACGCTGCGCTTTGTAAATTTACATGAAAACAATTCGTACAATTTTGGTCATGAATATTAATAGACTCAACTCAAACCAAGTTGTTTATCTATGATACTCAGATTTTTTGGTAAGAAAATGAATATTTCCCAATTCTTGACAGCATGAACAAAGTAAAGTTCATTTGTTTTGTTCGTCTGCATCAAGGACAAATTAAATCATCAGTATTAAAAGTTTTGTGCCTAGAACAATGGACCATCGTGTCATTTTAACTCTCTCTCTCTCTCTCACACACACACCCACCCTCCCACCCACACACGCGCGCGCGCGCGCACGCACTCACTCACTGTAACTGCATCACCTTTCGTATCTTTTTTTCAACGCTACCACGTAAATAGTAAAACAATTTAAGTCGAATGTCTGCACCTACCTGTACTACCACCTTCAACTTAAATCTTTCTAAATTACAGTGATGATGAAAGTGATGGTGATGGTCAAGGTGATGGTCAAGGTGGCGGTGGTGGTGGTGATGGTGGTGTGACGATGATGATGATAATGATGATGATGATGATGATGATGATGACGACGATGATGATGATGACGATGGTACTGACACCTCGTATTTATAAGTGCACAACCTATCTCAATCATATTCCTTCTCGAAAATCTCACCACCTTTATCCCCCCCTCCCCCCCCCCCACACACACTCTCTTCAACCGCAGCCTCTTCTAACACCCCCCCCCCCTCAAACAGCCCCCCCCCCCCACACACACAACCCCCAAGCGACCATCCCCTCTACTCCCCCCATCCCATCCCTCACTGCCCTCGCACACACACACAACACACACCACACACACACACACACCGCACACACCTGATCACACCCCCATCTCCATTCCAGACCTCCTCCTCTTCATCCTTCTCCTCCTCCTCCTCCATCTCCTTTTCCTCCTCCTTCCACTAAGTGCGGATGTAGCTGCGTTGGAAGGCAAAGAAAGGCGGGGAGAGGCAGCCGATGTGTTTTGACGATAAAATATTGACTCAGCAGCGGCGGCCTTAATGGCTTGGCTCTCCCTCCCCAGCTTCGCCCGCTCACTATTTGGGAAGAGCGAAAGTCAACGCTGTGCCCCCGTCCCCCCCTCCCCCCCCCCCCCCCTCCCCCCCCCCCCCCCCCCCCCCCCCTGTATTGCCCGCCGCTATTAAACTCAAATATTTGATCACCTCTTGCAGCGCCGCGACACTGTATCGAACTAAGACTATCTCTGCTCCGAGAGCTTCCGAGACTAACGCGCCGCTCTTCCGGCTCTGACTGTGGCGGGCCGAAGGGTAGTGAGTCCGGTAAAAAGGTAGAAATGTTGCCCCCCCCCCCCCCCCCCCCCGCCCCCCTCCAAAACACTTCCAGGCTAGGATAGGGTCTTTTTCAACGTTCAGCAGGGCCAGGATCGAAATGGATTCGGTGAGGAAACCGACTCACCCTGAGGGGGTAGTCCGGGAGAGACACGGGCGGGAGTGGGGGGGGGGGGGGGGGGGGGGGGGGGGGGGGGGAGTAGAGTGCGAAAGTACGGCTGAGAAATATTGGCTTATACCTGGACGAGAGGATGGCATGTGCAGGAGGGAGGAAGGAAGTGAGGTGGCGGCGATGTTTTAGGTGTTGATGGGAATGGGGTGAACTTGAGTAGAATCTTTCTTTCGGAAATCAAACATTAGCAAGAAATCATCTTATTTTTCAAAGCAGTGAATAATTTTGTTAAACAATGAAACGGTTTGTATACGGCAGCTAAGCGCTATTGCTGAGGCATGATTTAATGTAATTTTAGGATAACTATTTGTGATAGATCACACGACGAAAATGCACAAAATCTATGAAACATATATCTAAATGTCTCAAAATGTCTCTATATCATGATAATCTCTCTCTCTCTCTCCTCTCTCTCTCTCTCTCTCTCTCTCTCTCTCTCTCTCTCTCTCTCTCTCTCAGACTACATTCCTTACCCCTTCCCACTCTCACATCTTTCTACTAATCACTTCGTGCTCTACTCCCGTGGCACCGGCTAGGCAGCAGAACTGAGAGGCTGTCTGGACAGTTGGTGGTGGTGTTGATATGGCAATGATGATGGTGATGATTGTTGTTGTTGGTGTTGTTGTTGTTGATATGGAAATGATGATGCTGATTATTGTTGTTGGTGTTAATATGGCAGTGATCATGGTGATGATTGTTGTTGTTGGTGTTGATATGACAGTGATCATGGTGATGATTGTTGTT